>CM040929.1:21101550-21611550 GCA_023029165.1 Gobiocypris rarus | reverse complement strand
AACAGGTTATTAGGCAACAAAAGAGTTTTCTGACATTCTACTACGCATTTCAGGTTTTGGTTTCGAATACCAATATTTTAGAGCTAATAAAAATACTAAAGTACCTGTGATAAATATGAACTCTGTTCCAAAACCTAACGAGCCGTCTACCTAGACAGCATCACGTGCATCAAGGTGCGGCCACATTTACCATTGTTCAGCTGGATTCTTTAAGGGCAAAATCCAGTCCTTTCCACAGAAATCCAGACATGAGGGCGGAAAAAGTTAGGCTGAAACCTTAACACTTTCACAATGGAGAATATGCTTAACACACATATACAGATATGAAAGGGTTGAAGAATAATACTTAAAGGGATAGTTCACCCAAAGATTAAAATTAACCCATGATTTACCCATGAGTTCGTAACCGGAACTTACGCTACGCCTGAGTCGCCGGAACGCCAGTCTCTCGTGAACGCGTGTACGGAGGTTAGCGGAAGTTAGAGATTACAGTTTGTAAAGTTTTATATATGGATATTTTTCTTACACAAACGTGCCGCTTCGCTTCAGAAGGCCTTTATTAACCCCCCAGAGCCGTGTGGAGCAGTTATATGATGGATAGATGCACTTTTATGGACTTCAAAACAGAAACGGCCATTCACTGTCATTATAAAGCTTGGAAGAGCCAGGGCAAATCATGGGCTAATTTTCATTTTTGGGTGAACTATCCCTTTAACACACACAGACATCAAAATGTTAAAGAATAATACTTAAAGGGATAGTTCACCCAAAAATGAAAATTCTGTCATCATTTACTCACCTTTATGTTGTTCCAAACCGGTATGCATTTCTTTGTTCTGATGTACACAAAGGAAGATATTTGGAATAATGTCTGTAACCAAGCAAATCTCGGCAGACACTGACTACCATAGTATTTTTTTTCCTAATATGGTGGTCAATGGGGGGCGAGATCTGCTTGGATCTCCAAACATTCTTCCAAATATCTTCCTTTATGTACATCAGAACAAAGAAATGTATACAGGTTTGGAACAACCTGATGGTGAGTAAATGATGACAATTTTCATTTTTGGGTGACCTATCCCTTTAATACACTCTAAGCATGTCGTAGATACAGATATTTGAAATAAATGACAGGCATTAAAATCCCTAGTGCAAGTCTCCTCTTTATAACACCATTTTCAGGTTTCCGGTTAATCAAGTTTCCCTATGCAGCTTCAAGGTTCCATGTTGACCAACAGAAAGCTGCTTGATTTGAAAGTGACTTCACACATCACTAAACTATCACCAATAGACAATGGACGCTTGTCGCCTGCAAAATTGAGCTAATGTGACCGCACCTTTATAACCTCACCAGTAAAGAGTTGCTGTCTATGTAGAGTGTCAGGTATGAGATTCCATTTATGAAGCTGCCTATATAGGAACAGCAGATGAACTCATTTAAGGCACAACCTTGTATTTAAATAGAGGATTGGGGGTTCATTTCTTTTCAGAAGTTCCCTTAAGTTGCAGATTGTTAAAAACAGTACACGTAAATGAGATCTTCCCATTTACAGGAAATACCTTTGAGCAATGTTAGCATAGAAAAGAATAGCTATTCTAAGGTGACGCTACTTGCATCTCATTTTATTTTTATTTTTTAATTTACGTACCATCAGCTTTGACAGTTACATCAACTACATGTCCTGCATGTTATGTCGGTACTGAATAAAATAGACATGGACTAATAGCCACAAAACTTAAATTTTGATTTCATAAGGTCTAGAAATAAACAACTGGCAATACAAGTTGCTTGATAACTCGGATTGGGATTTGCATAGTTCACCAGCACGTTCCAAGGATATATAGCTTTGAGCTAAACTGCTACTTTGAAAGCCTAGCTTAATTTGAGACGGGGGTCCTAAAACTTCGAATGCTTTTACAGCCAAATCTTTACCCAAGGAGTTTACGCAGAAGGGGTGAGGCGAGTCATTAAAGTGTCAGACAGAATGGCACGTGTCCTAAATCATTCTGCTCAATGGCCTGAACAATTCATCAGCCACTAAAGAAACAAGTGCTGGATCTAATGCCCACTTCCTGTTTGGTGTAGCAGTACAGCTTTGAAGATGACGTTCCGATATAAATGAAATGAGGGAAACAGGACAAGCCAAATATTTCCGTAACTATAATCTGTATAATTTGGCAAGCAGCTCTGTTGTTTTCTAACATTCATATGTCAAGCAAGATTCTCTTCGAACCACAATGACAGTGGTTCACGCCCTCCATCCGAATACGCATGCTTCCCTACTATATAGTAGGTGAAAAAGAAGTACACAAGACGAGCAGTATGTCCGAATTCATAGTATGACCTACTACTTCCGGCGAGATTCTGAAGTGCGCATCTGATGGACATTTTACTATCCCATGAGGCCATGGTAGAGGATTTGTGAATGGCAGTGAAGCGACGCAACTAGCAACGTAAGTCACATGACAACAACACAGCAGATGTAGAACGTTTGGATTTCATTCATAACTCACTATTAGGGGTGTAACGATACACTCGTGTCAAATCGATACAAATCGCGCTACTTAACTCACAGGTACGATACTTATCACGATATTTCAAGCCAAATAAGTTTTTTTAAAACCTTTTTTATTATCAAAATAACATTATTATCAACATCGTGTCTCTTCAGAAGACTTGGATTTGGATTAGACACTCGATTAGTTATTTTTTACAATGACTGGATCTTTTAAGTTTTAGGGGAATAGTCTTTAAATGGGACAGAAATCTCTCAGGTTTCATACAAAAATATTGTGTTTGGAAATTAAACGAAACGACATGAGGGTGAGTACATGATGACAGGATTTACATTTTTGGGTGAATTATACCTTATAAATAAAGTAAGATGAGCATTGGATAAAATAACCATATAGTTTAAATCAATGATACATATCGTCACATTTTTGTATCGCGATATCTCAATATGTATCGTTACACCCCTACAAGCGTTTTTGAAAGTTTCCAAGTTTGTTCTTCATGACATGTACTTTAGTACCTACTCAGAAAGTACACGATTTCGGACACACCTAGTTTAAGCTAAAGCTGCTTCAGCGCCCCTTGTGGCAACACTGAGAATGCAACATGTACTTGTGTGACGTTATACATTTCACAACTTGGGTATTCGTGTTCTCATACTTGTGAAGAGCTACATTTTGGGCCTTAGACTGAACTTTGTACTGAATAAGAGATCAAAAAGAGATTATTAATTTGTTTGTCAGTTGCATTTGCGCAAAAAAAAAGGGTCAATATACTGTCATTTTTAAGGCTATTAGTCCTTTAAAAAAATGTAATAGGGATTTTTGTCTAAGCTGAAATTAAAATGCATCTCATCTGGGATAAAAGCAGAAACCTGAGAATTGTCTTGAAAAAATATTTTTATCTTCTTCAAAAATATAGCAAATTGAGAACCAGTTGTTCCATTTGGCCTAGATAAATCTCTCTCTTTAAGACGCATTGCATGCAAAAGGTAGTGATAGTAGTCAGCAAGCTAGCCAGCTACAGTGTCACAGTCAGGAAATACTGTGCAGAAGCAAATTAAATCTGTTTAAGGCATCATATTAAGCTGAGATTTGCGCACTATTTAAATTCACTACTTTCGTACGATTTAGTAAAATACACAGAGAAGTTCGCCTCTCACCCACAGTGATTTATCGAAACAGTGATTTGAACCCAAGTGCAAATCATCTGCTGAAAATAAATAAAACTGGATGATGAATATTGACATAAATCCCTTTAAACCTAATTTTTTGTCTTTTCCATCTTTGTTGTTTTCGCACCGAATGTGAGAAATTAGAGGACCGATCATTCACATTAACTACAAAACACCTTTGCAAATAATTCATGCAAAAGTGCTGGTGTGACATCATAGGACAGCGTAAATATGAAACGAGATGGGAGTGTTGCGTAAGTTCCTCAGGATTTGTCCAGGCTGGTGTTGTTCTTAATGTGTGTAAGCTCCTGGTTGCTTTTGATGGCCATGCTGATGCGACACATGGACTCGATCTCTTCTAGCAAGCCTTTCTCCTGAGTCTCATGCTCTCTTTTTTCCATATCTGTCTCCTGGTTTTCCCTTTCCCAAGGTACGAAGACCGAAGGTTGCCCGCCTGTTGCCCTGTGCTGGCCATGTTCCTGGTTGGGCCTCTGTTTTTTTCTGGAAAGGACCTTCTGTCGGGAGAGGCTGCGGGCTACTGGGTGCTGTCTGTTGGGGCTTAGCTGGGCGTCAGTAGAACTGGAGGGTTTGTCAGCATCAGGTTCCAAGAGTTGAGTTGTAGGTGACTCAGGGAGAGAGTTCCTCAGTGGGACCTCTTCATTGGCAAGGTTATTGGGAAGGGTAGGGCGGAGAGGTAGGGAACGAGAGCTGGCCTGGCGTCGAGGCGAAGGCGGGAGATGCTTACCGTTAACGGCACTGTCGTCTTGACCCATATTCCATCCAGCTTGTTCTCCGTTTCCTACTTCGCAACCAGCCTGAGCAGGGCTACTTCCCAGAGGAGACTTGCAATTTTTCTGGAAACAAATGACAAACGACACACTCACAAGGCCATGCCGATGTTCATGCACACAATCGCCTACAAAGCATTAAAGTGACTTCTTTATAATAAGTGATATTATTAATATTAATAATATGTAATACATTATTAATATTACAATTATTATTATCTGTCTGTCTGTCAGTAAAAGCCTGGTATAATTTAATGGTAACAATGATACATTTAAATTCAACATGAAATAACCAATTTAAAAAAATTATTTGTATTAAAATCTTGAAAATTTTAAAATTTAAGTTACAATTTTAAATCATTAATAAAATACAAAACAATTTAATAAAAATTAATAACAAATAAAAACACTTAAATAATATAAAATAAATAAATAAATAAATAAATAATGCATTATTACATACCAATTATTAATTAATTAAAAAAAATAAAACATGTTTAAATAATTGGAACAATAAATAATAAAAAATATAAAATAAATAAATAAATAAAAGGCATCCCTCACCGTGGGATTGTAGTCCAGGTCTTCGATTGATCTAAAAAAGTCCAGGCTCTTGGCGGCGGACAGTCGCCCTTGCTCAATGTGGGACGTGCTGAGAGAGTCCAGAATCTCCTCCAGCAGGTTCATCTGACCCGTTTGACTGGCTTCAGACTGAAACTCTAAATCAGAGTCATCACTGTCCTCGTTGTACGACGGCACCTCCCCGCTGTCCTCAGATGATATTCTGCTCACACACACACACACACACAGGTTGTTAACACAAAAGCCATGTGGGATGAATAAAGGCACCAGAGGGCAGTGTTGCCTTGAAGAATGGATGATGTTTACCCCATAATTGGTTTGGAAAACACACTGTAATAGAGTTAAACCCTTACCTGCTGGCTGTGTCGTCATTGTAAATGTCTGGAGAGCAGAGGCTCGTGTGTGGGGACGACTTTTGATTGTGTTGCTAAAACAAAGGATTGAAACGTTAAAATCCCACCTAATCTACTAAAGCAACACATTTCCTGAATGAAACTTTTTCATGTCCCCACTACAGAGCGACAATATTAATTCCTGTCCCCGGCATAGTCTGCTAATCCTATGGCTTTTATAACACACCTGTGTAACACGTTTAATTGGCAAATTAAAGAATTGAAGCATTATAGGGCACCGCTTCACGCTGCGGCCCCAGGCTTTAGGGTTTGCCATTAACTAGCCATCCACGACACGTACACATACACACGCGCAAACGCGCCGCCACTCACTAAAGTAGCCCATAAACTGCCGTTTGCCACATTATCAAAGCACACTACTAAACCAAAGCCCTTTTACTGAGCCCGAGGCGCGAGAAAAACGTCACGCTACATTGCTAACCGGACAGGGTGGATCAGATCAACTGGTCAAGTCTTGCCGTAATGGCTCGTGCAAAAAGCTTCTAGCCATCTTAGGTAACGGTGCCTGCCGAATGGGTTAACGGCCACCCTGTCCATAAAAATAGCTAAGAGATGCGTGTACCGAACACTTTGCCATTGGAATAAACAGGAACACATGTTGGGCACTGATTGCCCCACTCGCTAGTAGCCGGCAGCTATAATGAAAGCGATTACGGGGGGTTCAGGCCTTGAATCCTCCAAAAGGCTTTAATGGATTCCTGTGTCAGGGCCATAAATTTGGCCGGCAAGCCACTTTGGCTTAAGTGAAGGGGCTGGATGCACCTGCGGAACTGTGTCACATTCATTTGGTGTCGGTGGGTTGTGTGTGTGTGTTTGTTTGCCCTGCAACACTGTTTGCAGTTATGTAGCCCCTTGAGTTGCGAAGCGGGCCGTGCTGTTCAGAGAGCGGCCCCACTCTTGCGCTTTCTATGAGCGGAGGTGTTTATTAAAACAAGGTGAGTGCAAGCCCTCTGCAGGATGGCGACACCAGACCTGCATCTCAAACACCTTCTACCCAAACAGAAAAAGCAAACTCTCAACACATACAGTCAGGTATATGTACTAAATGAAGTAGAACCGGTTAGTTGGCTAAATGCTAATTATTCAAAAACATTATAATTGATCCAATTTTTTTTTCTTCAGGCCTTCTGAGATCTTTGAGATCATTGGCAACTGAATAAGCAATTGTTAGAAACTTTAACCTAAAAATAACTTTAAAAAAAGTACTCATGCAAAACTAGCTGCTAGAATGCTAAAGTAATTGCTAGGCAATTGATTTGCGGTTTAAGGTGTATTTAGCATGCTGCTATGCAGTTTCTAGCGTGTTTTGGGTTGTTGTTTACAGAACAAAAAGACATGTACAGTCAAAAGACATATTAATACTTAAGGTTATGGGTGGGAAATAATAGAAATATTAATGCTAGTCTTAAAAAAAAGTTATTTACGCATCAAGATGCCACAGCAGAGGATGCTAGGAAGTAACGATAATACAAAGTCAGCCTTAAACTTTACAGACACTCTTTCTTTAGTTCTCTCAGGTGTATGTTTTAAAAAACCTAAATGCTAGGCTAACTGGCTCGCTGCTACATTGCTATAGTGCTTGCTAATGCTAGGGCACCGATTTGTGGTTGCTAAGGTGTAAAAAGGTTTAGACTGTTTTTAGCATGATGCAGTTGTTATGGCCAAGTCAAAAGTTTATACTCGAGGTTATGGGTGTGAAATAATAGTATCAGTAGGGCAGCGTGATTCATTGAAATAAAACTAAAATCGTGAGTTGGCTTACTGCGATTATCCAAATCAAACTGTGATGTAATTAAATATAATATATAAATATAATAAGGGTCAAAAGGGTAATTTTTTTAAAATTGAGATCTATACATCACCTGAGGGCTGAATAAATAAGCTTTCCATTGATGTATGGTTTGTTAGGATAGGAAAGGAGGCTATTGCCACCAATATACCCGTGCGACTTATGACTGGTTTTGTGATCCAGGGTCACATATATGAAGCGTGGCACGCATGAAGTTGTTATGCTGTAAAATAAAATTATTATAGTTGTTTTCTTGAATAATCGTTATATTTTACAGTGACATATTACAATAATATTACAGTAATTATTACAGTGATATCCCTTATTTTTTATTTAGTAATAACAATAATAATAGTTATTATTATCATCATCATTAAAATCATTGATATATAGTCAACTTTTTTCAAAACTAGAGCTTTAAAAAAATCTGATACTTTAGAAATAACTGTCTTAGCAAATCGCTAATACTTTCTGAGATGACACAGCAGAGGATGCTGGGAAGTCACATGAAGACAAAGTCGGCATTAAGCTTTACAGTCACTGCATTCTTTCCAAAGTGAGTCAAAGTGAAACAAAGTCAAAGGCCGGGATATGAAATAAAATAATAAAAGCCGTTCGAGCCACTGTTCCGAGACAGGCCAAAACCGCCGATTTGGAAAACAAGCAGACATGTGCCTATTTGCTTCTTTTACGTGTATCCTAAATCAGCACGGACATATTGAGCTGCCACAGGTCAACGTCTGCTCCTTAAACTGCCTGTTCAAATCCACACGGAAAATGGGCTGTCTTCAGTCGGAGCGACGAGCAGACATTGCGCTCTTCAACAGAGACTTTAAAACCGTTAAAACTTCATCTCTCTTGTCAGGGCAGGCCGTTTTAAGAGAAAATCCCATTTTGCTTCTAGCGTGGCCAAGTTGTAAGAAGCGGCAACAGGGCTTTTACGTTGCAGCCAATCGTCTCGTCGGTTTAATAGCCAGGCTTACATTATATATTTCATATGCTATTTCAGACCAGGCACTGATCTCATGCGCTTGGCAGGGTATGGAAAGGGAAGATATGCCTGGAAAATGCAAACAAAACCCCTGCGCCTCCAAGCCAAAACTTAAGCCAGCATCTGCTGAGCTATTCAAGCCGTTCCCCTTTAAACAAAGCCCAGGACCCCTTCCCAGGCAACTTCCCTCCAACTGGCTCCAGCTAAAAGCAACTTTCCGAATATCAGAGAGCAGGAGAGCGCAAGTAAGAGTCTGGATGTGTGTGTCGTCCTGGAGCATCCAGCAGGTGGCACTTTGGTTACAGCCGACAGGGCTTTCTCTCTCTCTGAGGGCTTTGCATCTCCGTCTCATCATCGTCTCATGCAGATGTGTGGCTTCTCTCCGTTTGCAGCGAAACGTCCACCGTCCAGAAGCGCTTTCTCTCCATTTGTACGTCAATGTTTTCTGACACCCAACGAATCCATCTCGATGCTGGCAGTCCTCCAGACCTACACAGTTTCACAAAGCTCTACCTCACATTAATCCGTCCATACAAACAGCCATGAACCTGTACGAGGTGAGTTTAGAAGCAATATCTATATAGAATTTCATTATGAATATAGCAAATAAAACATTTGACTTCTGTGATGTGATTTTTGACTGAAAAAAAGGATATCCAATGAGACAAATATAGGGTGAGATTTGATTAATAATAGATCGTTGTGATGAAATATTACAAAAGCATTTTGTTTCTTTGAAAAAAAAAGTAATAAATAGTGTATAATGTGTATTAAAAGGATATTCTGGTTTGAACTGACAGCATTAAATGATGATTACACACACAAAACATCTCCCTCCTTTCTTTGATAAAAAAAGCAAAAATCTGGGATACAGCGAGACACAATGGAAGCGAATGGGGCTAAATACTCATCGTTTCAATTGTACAGCCACAAAACATGATTTTAGCCACCTTTTCAGTGTCAACATAACTAAAACCACAAAACAGTGTTTTTTATGACTGTACAGCTCAAGTAACACATAAGGTGAATTAATGCAAGTGCTTATATATAATAAGCTTCACATTTTGGCTTTTAAATCCTCCAAAAAATGGTCACCTCTATTATTTCTGATTAAGAAAATGACGAAAACTACACAAAAGGTATTAAACCTGGAATATTTCTTAAAAAACTTCAGATTCATTTTAATTTCATGACACGAAGAGTTCATTTTACACCGTTACACCCTTCCGCAGCTGTAACACAATCATGTTTACAGTGGTCACTGCTTAGGGCGGTATGTAAATGAAGGTGGAAGCCCATAAGCCGGAGCAGGAAGTGTGTATGAATTATACACAACTTGAACAGAGCTTTTTGGACTCTTTAATATGCAGCGCTGCTGAACTGGCCACGGCTATAGGGGATCCATCTGCCGGCTTCATCCAGAGAGGGTGTGTGTGTGGAGTCACTCCCCAGAGGCTGTATGCCACTCAGAGGAGGCAGCCGCAACACACACACACACACACATAGCTTCAGTCGGCAGGAATAAGCAGGAGATAGAGATCAGCTCCACTCTGCCCCAGGCCCTGCTACTGACACCCAGTCTGGCTTTCACAGGCCCTCAGGCTCGACCTGAAAACCAGCCCCTTATACTGTACGCCACATGGATTCGGCGCAGTGAGCCAGAGTCAGAAAACACAGCTCAACTTTTCTGTGAGTGCAGCAAGTGTTCTTACTCCACTGGACTTATAAAACAAAAATAATCAAAACAGCAATATAACAAACAAAAAACTGTGTGTACTGTGTATTATACTGTGTATTATATATATACAGTTTATCTACAAATATATTATGAAATTATTTATATAAAATTTAGTTTGCATTACTATTAATACATTTTTACTCGTGCTGTCAAATTGATTAATCGCGATTAAATCGCATCCAAAAAAGTGTTTACATAATTATACACAGTACACACAAATACTATGTATATATGAATACACACACATACATGTATGTATTTAAGAAATATTTGCATGTATATACTGTATATATAGTTATATATATATAATTTATATTATATATATATATATATATATATATATATATATAAATATTTCATATATAAATAAAAAAATCTTTAATTTATATACATAATTATATACAAGAATGTGTGTGTATTTAAATATACATAATAATTATTATTAAAACAGTACACACGCATTATGCAAACACACACTTCTATTTTTGATGCGATTAATCGTGATTAATCGATTTGACAGCACACATTTGCGTTTTTCCATAAAGCTGAGCTGACTTCATGTCTCATGTGTAAACTCTCTCTTTCTTCCCACATAATAATATTAATAAATCAATATTTCATATCCATGTATTTATTTATAATGCAAGCTGTGCTGAGTTCCTGATTACCCTGTCTGGGTTTATTTTGGATCCTAAAAAAAACTGATTTTTAATCTCAGATGTTTACATATAAACAGATTTATTCTACAAATAATTGAATGTCACTTTATTTTGAAGGTGTCTTTGTTACAGTGTAATTATATACTGAGTAATATTAATGAACTATGTACTTACTATAGGGTTAGGATTAAGATGTTAGGATTAGACTGGTTAGGGTTAGTTGCATGTAATTATGCACAATTTATAGTAATTACATGAAACAAGGACATTTTATTAGATTAGAAAATTGTATTATATGAAAAATGCAAAACAGAAGCATTTCTACTAGTGGTCTCAGACCTTTGGACACTAACACGATTTATAGGATACTCCAGATCTCTCATTATACTGTAGCATTTCTCCCGTTTTAATGAACACTAGCAGAAGTACATTGAAGAATAGAGTGTGTTGGCCTGCCGCTCAGACCCCCGTCACCCTGTGCTCTTTTGTTCTCTGTTAGACGGTAACGATGACTGAGCGGCGCAGCGGATTGATTTGCTCATTGATCGCGTGGAGGGTCTTTGCGGCTGCCCCGTCCACTCTGGTGCACAAACAGGAGAACACGCGTATGTATGTGATGAATCTGAGAGCTCTGATAGAGGGTTCCTCGGGGACGGGTGAGTGGAGGGAGTCGGCCACCACCTTAAGAAAAGCCCTAATTGGAGGACCTCCGTCTCCACACCTTTTCATGCCGCCTATTCTGTTCTCTCCATCTCACCCCGACGACAAGGATGCAACTAATAGCCGTGCTAATTAAGGGCTGGATGGAAAGTCACCGGTCACGATGGCATGCAGGCGGGAAGGGTTCAGGCCAGCCGTGGCTTTTGTCCAATGCCCTTCTGACACGGGCCGTGGAGGTGTGAGCATGCAAGGGCAACAAGGGCTGGCTGTTCATGCCGGAAGTGTAGCGGAAGTGAGATATTTTTACAGCTAATCAACACTTGCACCATTCAGCTCTGAATTTTTGATCAACATTCATGTTGCTGAGCTACAGTTGTTAAAGCCTCAATAGAGAATAACAGAGCAAAGGACACCTTCATGGTAGACTGCTGATGAGTGTGTGTGTGTCTGACTAGGCAATTTATAACTAGCATGTACCTGTATTTTTTATTTTTTATTTTTTTTATCTATACAAAAATGAAAGTGCAGTCATTAAGAAGCCAATGCTGGACACTTGTAGACAGCTCTTTCATTTACTCTCTAAAAAAAATAAAATAAGATAAAATGTAAAAATTAAAAAAAAAAATTAAATGAATGAAAATAAAATAAATATTAAAAAATTAAGAAAATAATAAAACAAAACAAAACAAAGGAATGAAAATAAAATAATACAATTAATATAAAAAAAATTAAATAAAACCATTACTGTCCAAATGTTTGGGGTGAGTACAATTTTTTTAATATATATATTTATATATAAATGTTTCAGAATAAATTCTGCTGAAAATTCTGCTTTGCAATCACAGAATATATATATATTAAAATTAGAAAATGTTAATTATCTTAAATTGCAATAATATTAATGTTTTTACTATATTTTGAGCATAAGATACTACTTCAAAAAAATTAAGACATCAAACTATTGATTGGTAGTCCAAATAAATAAATATAGCTTTAAGTAATAAAATATAATAGTTTATAAGAGATTATGTTCCACATGATCTTTTTTGATTTATATATATATATATATATATATATATATAGAGAGAGAGAGAGAGAGAGAGAGAGAAAGAGAAAGAGAGAGAGGTTGAGGAAGGGGGCAGATCGATGCAGCAAAAGCTTCATGGGAGTCCCTGGGTGCATGGCCTCATGGTTATGGGCGTCAGTGTGAGGGACAGAGTAGGAAGGCCCATGCGTGTTTGACCTTTTTGCGGATCAAAGGTGTGTTAGAGTGCAAGGAGAATAAAACCACCTACAGCCTAGCTTAAATTAAACCAAGGAACCAATGGTCATCAAACATGTAAATACACTTTTATATTAAGTGAGCCCCAGGGGGGAAAAACACTAGAAAAGTATCTGATACTGTGATTTTACCAAACAAAGTTAGTGATACATCAAAACTGCAGCCTTGTTGCCAGTCCAAAATCTGGTTTTGTGAAACAACTGCGGCCTATTTCGGTTGGAAATGGAGATAGGCCAGTGAATGGTATGAATCCAGGCCACCTCCTGCGTCTCTGGGAGGCTCACCGCTTCCCTGCCTGGGCTTGGCAACACATCACTGAATCGCACACGCAAGACACACACTACACACGGCCGCTTTAGCTGCAGCTGTCAATCAAGCCGCCCCACGTCGGTTCGGACTTACTGGTGTGCAAATGGCCGCTTCTTTCAGGAGCCGGACTGTCCGTGAACCCCTTCCCTCTGTGTGCAAGTGTGTGAAAGAGTGTGTACGTGCTCACCGCTCTCCTCTGTAGTCTCCTGGGTGAAAGGCTTTTAGTGCTGGTGGGAGAACCTGCACAGTATGGGCTTTCCTCTTCTTCAGCATCCTGCCGAGCAGCAAAAAAAAGAAGAAGAGGGAAACTGAGAAATCATGCACAATACTGTAACCAGTTTAATCATGCGTTATTCGAAAAACTTTATTTTTATGTTTTGCAGGGGGAAAACATCTTTTTCTAAGATATAGTCACATTTGGCATTGCTCTGCAAAATTTGCAGCCATTTTTAAATAGGAGTTTAGGCAATTGGAGAGAGAGCAAAGGAGTATCCTATGCAGATTTCACTCATGTTCAAACAGATTTCACTAGCGTTCACCAACAGACAGTGTTGCGGAGTAACTAGTTACATGTAACGGAGTTACATAATTTAATTACAAAATCAATGTAACTGTAATCCATTACAGTTACTGAGAAAAAATGTGGAATTAAATTAGTAACTTATGAAAATGCTAACAAGGGATATGTCTAGGCCTGTCGCGATAGTCAATAAATCAATTAATCGCACGATAAAAAAAATGAGCTCGATAACTTTTCCGGCCGCGATAATTTCCAGCGCCCGTTTTTATATCCATTTTTGCCAAGCGTTACATTATATGATCATGCTTTTATACATGTAAATGCTTGTAAGTGCCACAAGACAAGAGAATGCGCTGTATGTCAATGTCCTGTCTGTGTGGCTGCGTCTCATGTCAGCTAATCGAGGGACACTGACACACACACACACACACACACACACACACACACACACACACACACACACACACACACACACACACACACACACACACACACACACACACACACACACACACACACACACACACACACACACACACACACACACACACTTGACGCACAGACAGACTCGCGTCAGTCTCCTGCTCACATTGAGTTCTCTTTTGCTTTTTAACAAACAGCAACAACAACAACAGAGATCATTTTGGGTACTCTCATATTAGGAGTCTAAAATGAGTAAGATAACGTCTTAAATAAACTTAGAGTTGTGAGGAAATGAGATCCGCGTCATGTTCGGCAGCGGCTGTTCTTAAAGTGACAGGAGCACTGATGATGCCTGTCATTGATGTTCATCTAAGAACAACGGGAACAGAGAAAATTGTAGCTTTAATGATGATTCATCTGTATTTAATTTATTATTTATGCAGTTAAGAAAGGTGTTTGATAACTATTATATTTCTGTATATGTCTAACATTATATGGTAAAATAATATTTATTATAATGGGGTTATGTAAAGATTGTTTTAAGTTCCCTTAAATTAAAAGTTGTTTTTTTTTAAAGCCTAATAAATGTTGAAATTGTTAGCTTTCAGTTATTTTGTAATGTAACGTCATTAATGTTTCATAGAGACATCAGTGATGCTGGCCTTCATTCATAAAAACGACATATTGACTACAACACTTATTTAAAATATGCTGTCAATAAATTGTTTCTACATTAATTTGGAGAGTAACTGAAATTATTACAATATCAAAACATTACCAAACGTATTAATCGTGATTAATTACAGAAAAAAAATGTATTCCCAGCACTATACCTAAAACACAATCATCTGTTGCAGTTTTCCCAGCTGTTTATTCAAGTGCATTTTTTTGTTAACAGACTTAGAGTTCATTAGCTTTTTTTGTTTTGGTTGTTTTGTTCATTTATTGTGGATATTTAAAATGCTTTCCATTTCAGTGTTAAATAGTCTTTAGAAATAAAAGTTTATTGATCTTTGAAAAGGTGTACCTGCATTATTCCATTATCATTATTTTAGATGAAAATAGTCTCAGAACGACAATATTATCGTTTATCGCAATAATTTCTTGGCCAATTTATCGTCCAGCAAAATTTGTTATCGTGACAGGCCTAGATATGTCAAATAATATTAATTTGTTGCTTTGCCTGTTTTTGAGCAATGTCTCCGCCATTTAAAGGTTGTTTAGTAAAGTGATACTTTTCTGATGCTTTTGATTGGCTCTCTTGTTTGAATTTGCAGCCAATTACAACAATCCACATTTCCGCTGAAAGCTTTAGGCTACAACGAGAGTTGCCACCATGGCGAGTGATAAAAATGCATTCCAGAGCTGGAAATTGAAAAACCATTTAATCCAGAAATTAGAAATGGGCGCAAACATAACAGTTCATTGCAATTTTTTTTGGAAACTATTAAAATGCTATCGACATCAAAGGTTTCGATGTCAAACCTGAGGAAGCCTATGATGAATGTTAACCTTAAACGCCACAGAGTGGACAAATCTTAGTCAGTCCCGTTTTGACTCGCAAAATGGTGATATTTAACTACTAACACATGATTGGTCATTGAGTCTAAGCAATATTTTATTTGGAATATAAAACAATACCGTGCATGTTATGACAGCTACACTGGGGGTGTCTGTTTGGGTTGCCAGTGAGTATGAAACTAGAATCTATTCTTGCTTCTGTTAGTGAGAAATCAATATTAGTCCTTATATAGTATTAAGTTTTCCAGTCACACACACATAGTGGTATGGTATAGTGGTAAGAATATTATGCAAATTTTTATATCAGCCAGAAGAAAAACATGTTTTTTACTACAGTATAATGATCTAGAATTGGGTTTTCTCTTAAATATAACTAAATATACCTCTCTGTTTTTATGTCTGAAAATGATTAAGAGTTGAAAACAATCATTAGAAATTTAGAAAAGTAATCAAATACATTACTTTAATAAAGTTATTAAATTGTTAAATAGGGTAACTTGTATTTCCAAAGTAACCTTCCCAAGACGGCTTGGTTTGAAATTGACTTCTGTGTAAACACTGAGCTTAAAGGGATAGTTCACCTAAAAATGAAAATTCTGACCCTGACCCTCATGTTGTTACAAACCCGTAAGACCTTCGTTCATCTACAGAACACAAATTTAGATTTTTTTTTATGAAACCCGAGAACTTTCTGACCTCGCTACGTCAGAACGCCGGCTTACCATTGGCCGACGCGGTTCACATGAGCACCAAGACACACGCGTGTGATGCTGACGCAGAAGCTAGCCAATGGTGAACCGAAGAACTCGAGGACTCTGAAGTGTTGCACTGTTTACAATACGTCAACCGCATAGGATACTGGCACAGATGAGAAGAGATTGTGTTAAATAAAGGCATTATTTTTGTTTTTTGTGCAAAAAATGTAAAGTATTCTCTATGCTTCATTACATTAAGGTTGAACCACTGGAGTCACATGGACTATTTTAACAAAATACCTTTCTGGGCCTTGAAAGTGTTAATTAAATTGCTGCCTATGGAGGGGTCTGAGAGCTCTCGGATTCCAAAAATATCTTCATTTGTGTTCTGAAGATGAACGAAGGTCTTACGGGTTTGGAACGACATGAGGGTGAGGAATTAATGACAGAATTTTCATTTTAAGGTGAAGTAACCATTTAATGCATTGCTACACTATTGACAATGGGTCTTTTTTGCAAGTGAAATTTTGTCAAAATTACCCTAATGTGACCTCCTCTTCAGCGTCCACTGAAATCCATTTAATAGGAATTTTCACATTGGGAATTTCACATGAGAGCGAAGGAATTCCCTGTGCAGATTTCACTCGTTCAAGTTAGTTAAGCAAATTCAATGCATTAACCAACAGAAAGCTGCTTGTATTATAAGTGACTTCTGTGTGCACTGAGCTTCATGCTTGGCAACACTATTGACTACAATTGTATTGAACCTGTTATTTTTTTGTGAAATTTTTGGCGAAATTTCACAAATGTGACCGGACCTTTCATCGTCTCCAGCGTCCTGCGCAAAAAAGAGAGGGACACTGAGAAAGCACATAATAGTTTCTTAACTCTTTCCCCACCATTGATGAGTTATCTCGTCTTTTATGAGAAAACTCTTCCCTGCTATTGACGATATTTTGCGGCTTTGTGTGTTTTCACTGTTATAAGGTAGGGGGGCGCTATTAAGAATCTCCTGATCAAAACATAGGCGAAGAAGAAGAATAAATGAGCGATCTCATATGTAAGAAAATGTGTATGAAAAATAATGCGATCATCAACAATAAACTGCATATAAAGCAAAACGGCCTAATGTTACCAAATGAAATATCAACCAAGGATGAGCTATAGGATTGTAAAGCTTTGGGGCAGTTGATGGACTCGATTTACTCCATCTGTGTTTTGATCATTGTTCTGAATCCGATCCAGATGTAGTCTTTGACAAAAATTCGACTTTCTCAGCTTTTTGCTCAAAATGATGCTTTTAAAAAATATAATTCACCCACATTCAAGTGCTGATAAAACTAAATATTCTCGGGGCAATGGAAGTTTAGTGAAAATAACCAAAAATGCTGGTGGTGGCTGGCAACTTTTCTTAAAAAAAAACACTTGTATGTACCCAGTTTTATCGTGCGCAATTTGTCAGTGTGCGTTATTCAAAATATTATGCTACAAGCCCATTTGAGTCTTGTACGGCAACAGACCGCATGATTATGTATACGAACACGCACACACCCAATAACACGGACTCATTTGAGCAGCGTCTTGTTCAAATCTGTTTTGGTTTAGCTGAAGTGGAGCAGACAGCAGCAGCTAACATCCGGCGTATCAACTGTGAGAGGTTTCGTCTCCTCTGGGCCGCCTTTCCGAGCTCCTGGCCTGACAGTTCACGCCACAATTGCCTTATCAAAGACATCAGTGTTATGGAAACATACATCTCGTTACATTAGCTTTGAAGAAATCACTCGCTCACTGATGAAATATGCAAAAAGTATGAAAGGTGATGCTGGGGAGGGGGTTGACATGACAGCCTATCGCCAGAGGCGCACTTGTTAGAAATGTACACTCTCGAACAAAGCACTAAGGAGGTTTCACAAGCCATTTAAAACCCTGAGCGCGAGCCATGGGTGAAGTCATGTGATCCATCTTAAATAGTGTGTGTGCATGAGTGTGAATGTGAGAGACAGTGAGCTGCCTAACCAGAAAGCATTTTTAGGCTTCTGAACGCACAAAACTGCAAGGTTTTGATGAACAGAGAACTCTGAATAACTCACCTTTTGTGTAATTTTGTCCTTCATGTCACGTATTTTCCGCTTTGCGTGATCTTTGGCCTTTAAAAGAGAGAAAACTGTAATTAATAGCTGAACTACACATTTGGAAAAAACTAACTACAACCAACAATGACAAATAAATCATATTAAAGGGATAATTCACCCCAAAAAATTTGGTCATTATTCATTCACTACATTTTGTTCCAAACCTGTATGATTCTTCTTCTGCAGAACATAAAAGCATATTTTTTGAGAAATGTTTCTTATCCATCCAATGAAAGTTAATGGGCTCAAAGGTTGTTTGATTTCCAACTTTCTTCAAAAAATCTAGTTTCATGTATTTTTTGTTGTTGTTGTTTCTTTTCCTTTAACACCATTCCAGCTTCTATGGCTACATTCATGGCGAGAGCCAAGTATAGTTATTCAAGAACAAAACTAAATAAGATTTTTTTTTCTTCTAAAAACTTTGACTAAATTTGGATTTACTTGGTAAAAAACTTTTTCAAAAGTATCAACTGAATTTTAAACAAAAAATTCTCAAAGGGGTAGAAGTATTACAGTCCAGCAAAATATGTTTAATGGACAGGGAATAATGAACACTTTGGTGATTTTCACCTGGTAGTAAAAAATTGTGTGAGAGACTTGAGTGTCCTATCCTGCACATGTGTATATGACTTCATCCCAGCATTATTAAAATGTTTTTTTTTCCCAACATCAAGATTTATTTAATGTAGTTTGCTATTCAAGCACTGATTCCATTCCAATTGCCATTTATTTTTGGTGTATGTATTGAATGTTAGTCTCAGATCTGTGAAAAGTACATGTATAGAGCATTTTACTGGTTCTGTAGATAATGCTTCTTTGGCAGCACTGTCTGCTTGCTCATTACTAGAGATTCCAAAATGGCAGGTTACCCAGTAGAAAATAATAATACAACTCTTTGATTCAAGAGATGATTTGTTAAAATCGTCACAGTTGTTGGGTGATCAGTTTTTCTAGATTTCAATGCTACAGAGACACAATTTTGAATCAGTTATTATTTAAAAATCATTAACTTCAATGCCAATAATAGAGCATTTGCTTCTGCAGTGAAAACTGTTAGTTGGTCAGGGATATGTATAACATGATGTGGGTGAATTGTTGCAAAAGCTACTGCCACTTGATTTCCAGATTTAGATCAATCTGTATATATTGGGGTATGTTGTATGAACATTGCTCTAATGTCCAAAAATTGCTGGTGAATGTCATTCGGATGAGTTTTTCATTTTTGGTTTCTAGCTAAATCCAGATAGATTTGCGGCTTTTTGTGATTCCATAGAGGAAACAAAAATGTGTCTGTTCAAAAATGTTTAAATCCACTTTCAGATTCTCCAGATGGGTTTTAATGCATAGACCAAATGGATGGATGTAACTTGGTTTTCTTTCATATATTATTGAATGCTGACTTGAAAAAACTGCTGAATACGCTACTTTCATGTTCAACAGAATAAGGAAAGTAATTTCACCCTGTTATTTATTAAGGTGCGGCCACACAAAATCCAGTCATTTCAATAAGAATCTGCTGACCGGGACTTTGGTGTGAGAGCGAGGTAGTTCCCTATACAGTGTTCAAGTTATTCAAAATTTCCATTGACCAACAGAAAGCTGCTTGGTTTGAAAGTGTCTTCTATGTCAGCTGTGCTTCATTCATCAATATACTATTGAATGTTCATTTAATTTCTACAAAATGTTGCTAATGTGACTGCACCTTTGCGTTGCGTTGTTTGCACTTCTGCCCAATAACTTAATCAACTTCAATGAATTAAAATAGAGCCTGTCATGTTCTTAACAATAGTATGCAAGTTTGGTGTGGTGAATTACTAAATTCAAGCCATAAATCCAAGCCCACTTTTTTCATGTTCTGCACTGATTTTGATTTTTTTTGTTTTGTTTACCAAAATGGATAACATTTAACAAAAAGACCCCAGATTCTGATTTATACAAGGACATGAAATTTCTAGTAACTAAAATATTGATAATCAGGTTTAAAAATCAGCATTTACTTTAACATGATGGAATACAAAAGAAGATACTATATTTGCCAAAAGGTTTGGGACGCCTGCCTTTACATGCACATTAACTTTAATGACATCTCATTCTTAATCCGTAGGGTTTAATATGGAGTTGGCCCACCCTTTGCAGCTATAACAGCTTCAACTCTTCTGGGAAGGCTTTTCACAAGGTTTAAGAGTGTGCTTATCGGAATTTTTGACCATTCTTCTGGAAGCACATTTGTGAGGTCAGGCACTGATGTTGGATGAGAAGGCCTGACTCGCAGTCTCCGCTCTAATTCATCCCAAAGGTGTTCTATCGGGTTGAGGTCAGGACTCTGTGCAGGCCAGTCAAGTTCCTCCACACCAAACTCACTCATCCATGTCTTTATGGACCTTGAGTTGTGCACTGGTGCTAAGTCCTGTTGGAACAGGAGGGGCCCACAAAGTTGGGAACATGAAAAATGTCTTGGTATGCCAAGCCCTACCCCTGGAAAAAACAACCCCACACCATAATCCCCCCTCAACCAAACTTGACACTTGGCACAACGCTGTCAGGCAAGTACCGTTCTCCTGGCAACCGCCAAACCCAGACTCATCCATCGGATTTCCAGACAGAGAAGTGTGATTCGTCACTCCAGAGAACACGTCTCCTCTGCTCTAGAGTCCAGTGGCGGCGTGATTTAGACCACTGCATCCATGCTTTGCATTGCACTTTGTGATAGAAGGCTTGGATGCAGCCGCTCGGCCATGGAAACCCATTCCATGAAGCTCTCTACACACTGTTTTTGAGCTAATCTGAAGGCCACACAAAGTTTGGAGGTCTGTAGCTATTGAAAGTTGCCGACTTCTGCACACTGTGCGCCTCAGCATGTGCTGACCCCGGTCTGTGATTTTACGTGACCTACCACTTTGTGGCTGAGTTGCTGTTGTTCCCAATTGCTTCCACTTTGTTATAATACCACTAACAGTTGACCGTGGAATATTTAGTAGTGAGGAAATTTCACGAATGGACTTATTGCACAGGTGGCAACCAATCACGGTACCACGCTTGAATTCACTGAGCTCCTGAGAGCGACCCATTCTTTCTCAAATGTTTGTAGAAGCGTCTTCACCTGTGGCCAATATTTCTGGAAATACAGTGTATTTTAAAGAACGTTGGGAACCAAACAACATTAGTCACTACTGATGAGCACAATACATGTTATAAAATATATAGTTCTACAGAAGAAAGTTTGGAGTGACATGAGGGTGAATAAATAATGACAGAAGTTTCTGGTGAACCTGTCCCTTTAATATCTAAATTGTTGTGCATTTAAACTTGGCTTTTTTACAAGGTCAGAATGGCTTTTCTTACCATCTGAAGGTTTTTCACCACTGGTTTGGCCCTCTGCCGCTATGTAGAAGAGAACATATGCATATTCAGAGAACGTACCAGCATTTTTCATAAGACTTTTGCTGAAACACCTCACATAAAATAAACACACATTTACTGTCACAAATCATTAACGGCTGAATAAACACCTTGTTCCTCGTGTCAAAACGTTTGTTTTGCCCCAAAGCAATGAGAAACACCTTTGCCATTAAAACGAACTATTAATCAGGTCTGGTCCTTTTATACAAGTGTGAAAGCAGAGAGAGTTCTAGGAAGCTCTTATTGAATGGTATGTTCTTGTCTGATTTTATCTCTCGTTCACGGGTAACATCGGTCTTTACCAGATGAATGCTGCCTAAACCACTGAAATGCATGGGATGCTGCCGAGTTTACATCCCAAAGCCTTGACCGACATGATGGCGCTGCGGCCCTTTCTTATGGATTTGTGTCAGTCAGAGAATGTGAACTTTACACAAAACCTTTTGAAAAAGGCACTCCAGAGAACTAATTCGGCTCTGGCTGACGGATAGAGGGGGGGAGGGGGGACACGCAAAGAGACAGTCAAAAAGAAAACAGGCGTGAGAGACAGCACGGAGAGAGGTGAGAGGAAGACAGCAGAGGGAAGGAGAGAAGAAAAGAGGGCTTTTCTTTTGTTCAATCTATCGAGTAATGGCTGTGTTTCCTGCCAGAAGTCTCGTGTCATCTCCGATGACTGGCTGTCACATCATATCAAGCCTGTCTCAACATCTTAACTGTCCCACACCACAGTTTTCACCATCTTCCCTGGCATCGCATCTCCACTTTCATGCGATCCGCTCAACTGGATATGTTTCATCACCTCATAACCGATGGGAAATAATAAAGGCGCTGAGCTGCTTTGGGCTTAATTATTCAACCGAAATTAACATTAACATTATGAGCAGAAAAACGAATAATTGCCTGCTGCTTACCACCTTGGTGTGTATCCACTGTTGATAAGACCTTGAATTACCTATGAAACAGAACAGCATGAGAGTGTTATTAAATATTATTAACAAAAAAAAAAATATTTATAAGAAATTAATCATTTATTCATTAAGGATGCATTTAATTGATCAAAAGTGACAGTAAAGACATTTATAAAGCTTCAAACGTTGTCAATAAACACAAATAGAAATGAAGAATCCTGAAAAATGTATCAGTTAAAAAAAAAATATTGAGCAGCACAACTGTTTTCTACATTGATAAGACAGATTTCTTGAGCACCAATATGTATATATTAGAGCTGTCAAATTGAATTCTCAAATTGAGATAAAAGTTTGTAAATATGTAATATTTACACATGTGTGTGTGTGTGTGTGTGTGTGTGTGTGTGTGTGCGTGTGTAAAAAAAAGAAAACAAATCTAAGACTTAAACTGTGAAACAGCAACTTTGTTTATTAACAAAAATAATTTTGATAAATAAGAAAATTCTGTCATAATTTACACAACCTAATTTTATTCTAAACCTGCAGATCATTTATGGATAGTTTCTTGACAACTGGTCATTTCCGTTTTATTTGTATGGAAAAGAGCAGCATGAACCTTTTTTTCAAGATTTCTTGTTTTGTATTTCAAAGTCAGGAAATGAGTAAATAATGACAGAAACTCAATTTTGGAAGAGCTACACAATTTTTCCATTTCAAAATGCCTAATGGTATTGCAGCTACTGCTTCCCAAGGGTAAAAGTAGTGCACGTGTGTGTGAGCTGTTTTCACTCATTGAAAGATGGAGAGGTGGCACTCACTTCTACAGAAGCCCCCCTCTGTGATCTCCTCTTCATAGACGTCTGTAAAGCCCCTTCCTGCGTTTAATTTGGCCAGTCTGCCTTCAATGAACTGCAGCCATAAATTAAAGTATCACAGGTTATTAAGGAAGAAGGGGGATGGAGAACAACACCAAAACAATTCCATCTAGACTGCTCCCGACGTGGTCACTGTGTGTAATTTACATCAGGTGATGGATTAACATGGCAGAGGAGAATGTTGTGTGAGCAATGCCTTTTGGGAACTTTAATTTCCTCTCTTGTCACGTAGAGAACATAAAAGAGATCTAATAAATATGCCCATTAAAACTAGCCCTATGACTTTTTATTTTCAGAAGTATGAAAATAAACTTGATTTTAAAATGCTTATACAAGAATAACGAAAAAAAAAGAAAACAAAATAATAGATAACTAGATATTACAAATATGTTCTGAATATATAACATCAGATCATATACAGTCCCTGACAAAAGTCTTGTCGCTTATGTACAAATTGAACTGAAGTGCCGCTGAAATATATTTCTTATCAAGATTTTTTTTTTTACAAGAAATGGCTCATTTTAATCCCAACAGCTTTTGTAATAATGTTTCAGTGCCAAATGAAACTGTCAAAAAATATTCTAATATTCACAGCTTGGTAAAGCCCATTGAGTCAATTTTTGCAAAGACATAAGTGTTGTCGCCTTGTCATATGAGCTTCACCTGTGACTAATAATGGATCAATTAGATCTCAGGTGTGTATAAAAAGAACCCCAGTGCACTAGACCTTCACATCAACTGCAACTAGACCTCTGCAAACATGCCTAAGATTCACCCTGAGACTAAAGTTTTGATTATCAAGAGGCTGAAGACCAGATCCACTGCTGATGTGGCAGACACCATCAAAGTGTCTCAGCGTCAAGTACAGAGGATAAAAAAAAGATTTGAAGAGACTGGAGACGTTTATGACAAGCCCAGGTCAGGCAGACCCTGCAAGACAACTGCTCGAGAGGACCGTTTGTTGGCTCGAAAATCCAAGGCCAGCCCATTTTCTACTGCAGCAGAGCTCCACGAGACCTGGTCACCTGAAGTCTCTGTGTCAACCAGAACAGTTTGTCAGATTCTGTCTCGAAATGGCCTCCATGGTTGAATCAGTGCCCAGAAGCCAGCACTAAACAAAAGACAACTGAAAAACCGTGTGGCATTTGCCAAAGCCCACAGCCTGCTAAAGGGATGTACGCTGGAAAAGTGGCAGAAGGATTTTTCAAATGAATCTTCTGTTGAATTACACCACAGTCGCCGCAAATATTCCAGGAGACCTACTGGAGCCCGCATGGATCCGAGATTCACCCAGAAAACAGTGAAGTTTGGTGGGGTAAAAATCATGGTCTGGGGTTACATCCCTGTATGGGGGTGTGTGAGAGATCTGCAGGGTGGAAGGCAACTTCAATAGTCTAAAATACCAAGAAATCTTAGCTACCTCTTATATTCCTAACCATAAAAGAGGCCAAATTCTTCAACAGGATGGTGCTCCATTGCATTCTTCCATCTCCACATCAAAGTTCCTCAAGGCGAAGAAGATCAAGATGCTCCAGGATTGGCCAGCCCAGTCACCAGACATGAACATCATTGAGCATATGTGGGGTAGGATGAAAGAGGAAGCATGGAAGACGAAACCAAAGATGATTGATGAACTCTGGGAGTCATGCAAGACTGCTTTCTTTGCTATTCCTGATGACTTCTGATGAGTCCTTGCCAAACCGCATGGATGCAGTCCTTCAAGCTCATGGAAGTCATACAAGATATTAAATTTGGATCTCACAGCACCACTACTTAATATGCTGACATATTTTTGTATTTGCAGTAAAGTTGTTCAATTTCTGTATAGGCGACAAAAGTTTTGTCTTGCCGTAATTTGACCTTTCTGTCTTGATTAAATGATAAATCTTTTTTCAGTGAAACTAATTTATTTCAGTGCATTAAACGTCATTTGGGAGGGTTTTAGCTTTTCATATGAGCTATTTCTAACACCAATTGAAGAATTAAAAATCAGGTTAATAGCAGGTGTTTCTACAAAATAGATAAGCGACACAACTTTTGTCAGGGACTGTAGTTTCTACTTTCTATGTCAATGTCTTGGAAAGATTTAAAGACTGTTTTGGAAGGATGTGGAAACTTATATTTTGTATTTTAAATATATATATATATATATATATATATATATATATATATATATATATATATATATATATATATATATATATATATATATATATATTATGTAAAGGAATAGATAAAACATTATTACATTATAAACAGATATTAGCATGATATATATAGTACAGTTAATAATTTGGGTTCTTTGTAAACTATAATTTTAAATACAATTTGACAATATTCATATTTATTTGATCTATTTTCTGGTTCATAAACTTAAAAACAAAGCTAAAAGACATTAAGGAATATATAAATGTTCTGCAGTTTATGGAAGTTTATTTATTCTTCCAACATGAACTTTATTAAAGTTATTAATGTGACAATTTTTACGTTCTTATGGGATAAAATAATAACATCTAACAAAAGTACCAGACACATGCTTGTATCTTTTTTATATATGCTTATGTACTCATAAACTGTAAAAAAAAAGTTGCTGCCTTAAATTTAAGTACAATCAACTTAGATGTTTAAGTACTTTCAACTTAAATTACAATGCAAATATGCCTCGTTCAAAGTAAGTCTATGGGATACTAAAGTTTGATCATTCGTTATGAAACAAGTCACGTGAATTTAGGTAACATGGTTACATGTTAAGGGCTAGGAGTTTAACCGCAAGTAGAGCAATAGTGATGCACCACTAATAAATCAGAGGTGCTTCTTGATTTCTGTGCAAGTGCTTTGAACAGCCAAGTAGAAAACATTCATTTTAATGGGACCACTGGAGTAACAGTGGGCCAGAACAGGTCTCAGGTGCCCCAGTAACAGGGTAAGGACATCTCTAGGGGTCAGCACCTTTCATTGGACTCTGCTACAGGGTAACTTCATTACAATCTCTTTAATGAGTGATGAGACCACAGGGTTCAGTCTCAGACACCCAATTAGAGCATGTGATCAGGTCAAATTAACACCTATCCAAAACCTCATCCTTCAGTATCGTGTTACAGACACACTTTCGTCCTATTAATTGGACACTGCTCCAACCTATCTGCTTGTTTAGGGGATATTTAAAGGCTGGTATCTTATAGAGCTTGCATTTGATTTCAATTCACAAGTGTGTGATTCATTATCAGTTCATTTTGAACATGTATCAGGTACAGCACATGTCAATTTTTACAGGGAACCCTTTCAACTGTTACATTACTAGAATATTAACGGTTAAAATTAAAAACTGAATTGTATAAAAACATTACATACACATGTCAAACACTTTTTAATGATATAATGATGTTTCTACCTCAATTAGGTGTTTGAAATATAAACAGGTTTTTATGATGAATTTATTCAAACATACATTAAATATTGAAGAACAGGTTAAGTGAAAAAATATAAGCGTTTTTTATTGATGTCTTTCCACGGTTAAAACACTGATTGAGCGATTACATGAGACATGATACATTTCGGTAAGTCTTTTTTATCTTTTAGAACCCACTATATTAATTGTAAATGCATTGTGAGCTAGAATATATAATAACAGATTTGTGATCTTCACATTTAATTATGACATGAACAAAAGGCTTCATTACTAGCTAGAAAAACGTTTCCAGGCAACCAAATTTGCTTAATGCAACTACGACGGATTGAAAAAACTAAAGTGCCACGTCTGAAGGTGTCGAGGGGGTAGTGATGAGAATCTGGAGGAAGAACCAGTTAACCGGACCCGTGCAGACAGGGAGATGGGGAGATGCCAGAGTGCTGCGAGCTCTCTCTCGTTGGCAGGGTGATCGTGAGTTAGCATCAGGCGCTGGAAGACGTGGAGGGGGAGTTAGGATACAGAAAGCAGGTCGCCGTTGACAGACTACCCCCGCAATCTCTTGGCAGCCTGCCTCTACTCGTTTCTAGGCAGGGCCAGCCTCCAAGCGGATGTGGTTCATGGTCAGAACGGGGCACTGCGGTGCTGGCCTTTTGCAATACGGCCAAGTTGGAGATAAGGCCTCTCCCGGAGCTACTGCACGGGCGGGAGGTGGAGATGTCTTTGAACTGCTGGTCACTATCTGGGTTTTAGAAGGAACGTTATGTGGATGGTGCATCAAAACGGAGACGTGATTAAATGCGCAACTGCTCGTTCCGGGTATAAATTAAGACTTCAGCGGAGGGGGGAGGAAAGGGGCTCGATATCATGGCTATAAATAGAGCTGGAGGGAGCGATGGTTCAAGTGTAAGACAGTAATCCTCTTGGATTCTAAGAGTTATTGTGCAATATGTTGAATGAGTATCTATATAAAAATCATACACTTGTCAACTAAAATCACAAATCAGGAACATTACAAATGTGTTTCTTTGTGTAATTTATGGTTGAGGCTTAGAACTGTGAGCATCTCCTCCATCGTTTCCACTTTACCTGCTTGAAGAGTTGCAGGTTCACGGCCATCTCAAGGAAACTTCTCATGGTGCTAGAGCGGTGTGCCGCGAAGCTCTTCTCGCAGAAGGTGATTGGCTCTCCCTGAGGACAAGAAAGCCAGCTTTAATGAATATAGACAGTCCGCTATTGGCTAAAACGCCTGCAAACTGTGCTGCTTCATCCGAGACTCACAGACAGATGTTTTGTTTGACTGCGCTCATTTGTTCATCATCATCACCCGTTGCAATCAATTACATCATTTCAATTTCTCCCAGAGTCACATGAACAGAATACAAAAATATAAGTTGCCAGAAGAGAACTAAAGGCTGGTTGGGAGGATACACTTTGTCCCTATGTGTCAAAGGAAAAGGATTTGGAATTGTGTGGCCTTATAGGTTTGTAAACAACATTCTTCTATGCAAATCGTTCATAAAACCATCCCTATGCAAATTTGATTGCATTGTTATGGTGGCTGAGAGATCAAGGCACTGAAGAAAAGACATGCAAATAGAAAAAACACCAGAAAATTAAGAAAACATCATCAGTTTGACAACACATGTGCTGCAAATACTTAAAGAATACAAACAAATAAAGAAAACTGCGGCAAATACTCACAACACATATGATCAGGATGTTACAAATAAAACTGCCCTTTCAGGTCATCGACAACACCACTGACGAGTAGACATTGCACAATAAGCGGTCCCAGCCAGGTTCGCCAGTTGTTGCGTCACTTGTTGGTCTGTGCTATTTGCAGTGTGTTTCTGTATTTGGTTGCGCTGTGAGTATTTGCAGCGCATTTCTGTATTAATTTGCATTGTGAGTATTTGCAGTGTGTTTCTGTATTTGGTTGCGCTGTGAGTATTTGCAGCGCATTTCTGTATTAATTTGCATTGTGAGTATTTGCAGTGTGTTTCTGTATTTGATTGCAGCATTTTTGTATTTGGCTGTGATGTGAGTATTTGAAGCATGTTTCTGTATTTGGTTGCTTAATTACTCCTTTTCCACAAATTCCTTCCATCTTTTCCACAGCATAATCCCTTTTTGCTTTGTTAATTTTAAAGAAAAGGTAAGAATTTCCATCTTGTATATTTTGATTAACACTGCTTTCCAGTCTTCTATAGTTGGTTATGTAGGTTGGAGCCATTTGCGCGTAAGGGCCTTTTTAGTTGCAACCAGAAATATTCTCCATAGGTATATATAATTGGTTTTATGCAAGTCCAGATTAGCCAAATATAAGACATTAAATTGAAATGGAATTTTGATCTTTAATATAGCTTCTAGTGTACTATGTACATCTTTCCAAAATGTGTGAATAACTGGACACGCCCAGAATATATGGTGATGATTTGCTACTTCTGAATTACATTGTCTCCAACATCCTGATCTTACTTCACAATAGCATTTTTGAGCTGGTGAAATAAAGTATCGAATTACATTTTTCCAGGAAAATAGCCTCCATTGGTGAGAGCCTGTGGTTTTCCATTGGGATTTACATGTTTTTAAAATCTTCCATTGTATACACGTCTCCTTCTTTCTCCCATTTACGTTTAACATAAGAAGTGGATTCTGGTCTGTTTTGTAGACAATAATACAATTTAGAAATAACCTTATTAATTCTAATAGTCTTAAATACAGACAGCGATGTGAGTATTTGCAGAGCGTTTCTGTATTTGGTTGCAGAATTTCTGTATTTGGTTGCATTGTGAGTATTTGCAGTGTGTTTCTGTATTTGGTTGCGTTGTGAGTATTTGCAGAACGTTTCTGTATTTGGTTGCAGCATGAGTATTTGCAGCATGTTTCTGTATTTGGTTGCATTGTGAGTATTTGCAGTGCAGTTCTGTATTTGGTTGCGATGTGAGTATTTGCAGAGCGTTTCTGTATTTGGTTGCGTTGTGAGTATTTGCAGAACGTTTCTGTATTTGGTTATGTTGTGAGTATTTGCAGCATGTTTCTGTATTTGGTTGCATTGTGAGTATTTGCAGTGCAGTTCTGTATTTGGTTGCGATGTGAGTATTTGCAGACGTTTCTGTATTTGGTTGCGTTGTGAGTATTTGCAGAACGTTTCTGTATTTGGTTATGTTGTGAGTATTTGCAGCATGTTTCTGTATTTGGTTGCAGCATGAGTATTTGCAGCATGTTTCTGTATTTGGTTGCGATGTGAGTATTTGCAGAGCGTTTCTGTATTTGGTTGCGTTGTGAGTATTTGCAGAACGTTTCTGTATTTGGTTATGTTGTGAGTATTTGCAGCATGTTTCTGTATTTGGTTGCATTGTGAGTATTTGCAGTGCAGTTCTGTATTTGGTTGCGATGTGAGTATTTGCAGAGCGTTTCTGTATTTGGTTGCGTTGTGAGTATTTGCGGTGTGTTTCTGTATTTGATTGCAGCGTTTCTGTATTTGGTTGAGCTGTGAGTATTTGCAGCATGTTTCTGTATTTGGTTGCGTTGTGAGTATTTGCCGAATGTTTCTGTATTTGGTTGCGTTGTGAGTATTTGCAGCGTGTTTCTTTATTTGGTTGCGTTGTGAGTATTTGCGGTGCGTTTCTGTATTTGATTGCAGCGTTTCTGTATTTGGTTGTGCTGTGAGTATTTGCAGCATGATTCTGTATTTGGTTGCGTTGTGAGTATTTGCTGAGTGTTTCTGTATTTGGTTGCGTTGTGAGTATTTGCAGCATGTTTCTGTATTTGGTTGTGTTGTGAGTATTTGCAGTGCGTTTCTGTATTTGGTTGCGTTGTGAGTATTTGCAATGCATTTTTGTAATTGGTTGCGTTGTGAGTATTTGCAGCGTGTTTCTGTATTTGGTTTTGTATTTGGTTGCGTTGTGAGTATTTGCAGTGTGTTTCTGTATTTGGTTGCAATGTGAGTATTTGCAGCATATGTTGTCAAACTGATTTCTCAATTTGCTGGTGTTTTTTCTTTTTGCATGTGCTTCCTTCAGTTGCAGTGGGTTGAGCTCTCTCGGCCACCGTACATTGTTGCATTGAATGTGATTATTTATATATTATATATTTTTATTATATATATATTATGTATACATTTTCACAGAAATCTGTTAACGGTTTGTAAAACTATTCTTATACAAATTACTTTGCAAATATTTATACAAGAATGTAAATGTAAAACTGTATTGCATTGTTGCATTGAGTGCAATTTCACAGAATTTTTTTCTGGAGGTTTCTACTTCAAAACTATTCATATACGAACGGTACTATATTGTCGCATTAAATGCAACTATTTGTGTAAGAATGTTCCTTCTATATAAACTGTTGTTACTATACAGGTTTACTACACAAGTACTGAATTATCTAAGTATGACTGTAATCATTTTCACAAACTTGTTTCTATATAAACTGTTTGCAAAACTATTCCAAAGCAGGTCGTATTGCATTGAGCCATTGAATAGTATGCAACTATTTAAAAATGTTTTACGAACAATTTTCAGAGAAATTCATTCCGCTTGAGCTTCATGAACGAGGCTCAAAACCAAGAAAAGCTAGCAAACAACCTTTCTTTTTTGTTCTAAATATAATCCAATTATAAATTTGTATAATTCATTTTCACAACAGCTGAGCGGCATGGCTTAAAACCTGTCTGATCTGCGCATTTGTTACCATTGTTCTTGGTGCTTGGGGGTCAATAACAAAAGAGACCCATGAGGTATCACACTACAGTGACCTATATAAGTCCATGATTGCCGACTCTTGCATGGAAGCTAATTATGATTTCCCTGCATTGTTTCATTTACAGCTCAGTTAGATGTCGGCGCTCAGTTAAGGCGCTGATGGGAAGGCATATGGGCTCCATAAAGCAGAGCGGTATTTCACACAGATGATTCGTTGCAAATGGAAGAACCTCTTTAGAAATGCAGCACACAGAAGATAAGCCATTATCGCAGAACATGACAGTAATGCTGGTGAAATACTGGATGTGTAAAATCAAATACCGCTATCACATTTCAGATGCATGCAGGCTTTCTTCAAGAAGGAATGCTCTGAAATGATGCATAAATTACTGATTTAATAATAAAATATTGCAACTAATGCAATGTTTTCAACTAAATCGCACTGCAATGCTGTCATTTCAAAGACCTAAGGGTGTTTTTGTCTCTGTAATAACAGTGAAATATTAATCAAAATAAAGCAGCACAAAGGCTGATTTTCAATCGTTCGACTTCTCAGATTCTTAATGAGATGGGGCCGACTGTCAAAAGAGCGACCCATATTTGAGCTTGTGTTTTAAAGCAAATGCGAAGCAAATGAAAGTGGCGTGACTGAGGGCTTTCTATTTTAAAAAGCGAATGAAAATAGTGGTAATTCCATGTAGATTTGCAGACAATGGGCTCAATTGAGGCACAGCTTTGAAGGCTAAGAGTTGCGCGGACTTGACTTCGAGCATGTGTGTATATTTTTCTAGCGGCGAAAAGACAGTTTGTGCACAACCACTAAGACATCAATAATGTATCTTCGCTCTGTGGGTCTACACAAACCAATTACTCTCTGCCTTGCCAACAAAGATGGCCACATTTGACAAACAGAGAGCACACTTTGTTTTCCTCAACGCCACTCACGTAACCGGGAGGCACATTTCAGGAGTTTAGAGGGTCTGAGAGGACCAAGAAGGGCCTGAGACTTCAAAGAGACAGTCCAGGCTTTTCAACATCTGACATTTCGGCTATGCAGACAGGCCCACCTTTCCCTGCACCTGGTTTTCCCTTTCTTTAAGCCTTTCTTTCTCTTGAAATGGCTTTGACTGAAAAATAAAAATAGGCCACTTCTTAGTTTAACTGAAACTAGGTTTATCTTAAACAATCTTAAAGTCTACGTAAAATAAAATAATAAAAATGTTAAAACCACAACATTGTGTCATTAAAACAAAAAAATAAATAAAAAATAAATGTGTAATGTTTAAAATCCTTATAAAATGTGATCTTATTCGTCACTGACACATAAGCAAAAATAAACCTGCATAAATATTTATAAACGCATACTTATAAAATAATTTAATTACGCATCAAGATGGTATGTGCCAGTGTTGATAAAGTGATGATAAGGTGATATTTCATGCAGAGCTTGAAGTGAAGAGTGATAGTCTTACAGGTTTATATCTCAGGGCGTCCCGATAGGAGCCAAACAGCGCAGCCTGAGCATGCAGAAAGGCCCGTGCCACCCCACTGCCTGTAGCAGTCGACTGTTTTTTCAGCTTACTCTTCAGACTGGAGACCTTAAAGAGAGAAAGAGAGGGAGAGAGTTAAATTAACACTTCTGAAATAGGTGGAGGAACAGGCAAACCCATTCAGAGTGTGAAGTGTCACATTTACAGGTCACCCCCACCCCAAAAACCAGAGAAAGAAATAAAGAAAAGCCTTCTATCTCTCAAGAGCACCTGCTGCTCTGTTAATTGAAGCAATGGTGCCGTGTGCAGGGGTGGGGCCAGAGAGCAAAATGACTTTGGCATGTCTCTCTTACCCTTCTCTTTCTTACTAGCTACTTCCTAAATCTCTCGACAGACATATATGGTCTGTTTTTAGTCTGATACTGATGAAGATCCAATTTTCTATTAAATGTATTCTTTTATTTTTGTGGGTCTTAAAATGAAAGGAAATAGTGTCGTTAAGAGTGACACTCTTCAAAAAAAAGAGAAGAAAAAAAAGAGAAAATTTGCTTTAAATTCTTAGAAATGTGGTGTAACGGTGTTGGGGAAAGGTGCTTTTAAAAGTAATGGATTACAATATCGTGTTACTTAGTTACTTTTTATGGAAAGTAATGCTACATTACTTTTGCGGTTCCATTTCTCAAGCTGCTGGGCTTGCTTGTTTGTTTGTTTCTTATTATTATTATTATTATTAATAATAATAAAGTTTTATTTTTGGCAAATGTAAAGGCCTTTTCAAATAAATAAGTCTCAGGCTGAAGCCAATGCAAATTCATGCCTGTACAGTAGAGGGCGCAGCTCAAACAAACATTCACCTGAGCTGCCATTCTGGATTGCAGAAGAAGAAAGTTCTATCGCGATACCACTTTTTGTTTTCAATACGATACCGATACTTTCAAGGCCAGTATCGCCGATACCGATTCAGCTAAACCAAGCTTTTAAATTAATACATTTATTAAAATATTAAAATTGCTAAGAGTAAAATGGGTAACAGTACCCACATAACATAATATTTGAAAGCCATTTTAACCTTCAATATGCCTTAGTTGGAACCTTAATTGTTTACACATTTAAATGTTTATTTGTAGTGGTAACCATTGAAATCTACAAATTATATAGGTAAACTACGGTCATTGTAGTAAAACCATGATTCAGTTTCATAAAGGACTGCCAGTGACAGGCCGTGGCACCCATAAAATGCAACCTTTTTATTCTGACATATCTTAACATAGAACATGATCAATATGAACTCTTAGCATTAAATTTAAATAAGTGTTTGCACAAACTATGTAAGCTACAGTTCCAATTTGTTTATTGTGAAATAACTCAAACATATTTTTTTTTGTCTTCTGATGAGCATTGTTGTAGGCTGCGTTTCCTAAAGCATGATACTTTTGGGAACACCTGAGTATTGATACTTTTCGATACTCACATAAGTGAGTATACGACATATCGATACTTCATATCGATACGCCCATCCCTATTCAGTGCACACAACGCCTCTGTACTTATTCTGCCTTCACATGCTATCGAAAATATCGTTAATACATGTTTCATAGGTAAAAATTGCACATGAACGATTTTAGATGTCGTGATGACGTGTTTACAACTGGGACGTTCCGAGATAATTTGGATGCCCAAATTCCAGAGATAGACATGCTATAAACTTTAAACATAGTAGCGGGGAGAACTACTTCTGTGAAAGGTATGATTTATTAGTCTCAGATATTTTGTTGTAAAAGTAATGCATTACTTTACACGGTATTTGGAAAAAAGTAATCTGATTACTCAACTCATGTTACTTGTAATACAAAGGTTAGTTCATGACATCAAATGGCATGACCCAAAGAAAACGTCAAGATATGCATAATAAAAAATATGAATTATTAATTAATTAGTTAACATTTCTCAAACAATATATCATTTCTTGATAAAACCATTAATAAAAACTTTTGTTGAAAATATTATAAAATTAGAGAAAGCAAAGGTTAGTTAATGCTGTCATTTGTCAAATGGCATGTACCAAAAACGTCAAGATATTCATGATTCAAAATGTCACTAATGTATGATTTATTAATTAAAATATAAATTATTTATTGTAAAATGTTTCATTTATTTGATAATAGAACCACTTGGCATTTTTAGAGTCACTAAAACTTAAATATAAAAATAATTAAACATGTATGAAACTGTTCTTATTTGCTTTCTTATTTGTTTTCTTAAATGCTTATTTGTAATCGACCCATAAGCCAAAATAAATATGCATTCATACTTATAAATGCATACTTATTAATAAATAATAGAATCAAGGAAAAGTATTTGAATTGCATGTCCCCTCCAGTTTTTTCCCCATACTCCCGAGCCTTCTGTATCAAAGCATTCAAGCCTGTCAGGAGACACAGCGGTGCACGAACACATGGGGATGAACCATGAAGCGGTGCTTGATCCAGGTAATGTAAGGTTAACCAAATTGATTACATATGCTGTGGCGCTCATAACCATCTGCTGGCAATTCATTTGCACGCCTGCAATTGACACTGAGCAGCGTGCATATCAATAATCAGTTTAGATTGCTTCATTAGGGAAGATCAAGCAAGGACCATAATCGAGAGCGTTTAGGCAGCCCAGGGAATACCAAGAGGCAGTTCAGCTTAGGAACGCAGCAAAACCACCTGGGTGAATCGCCACTGACCCTTTTGAATGTGGAAAGAGGTTTTGTTCTGGATGTTCACAAAATGTGGCATTCTTCATATAGAACAATTTTAATTTGTTCTATTTGTCCCTATTGGGACGCATCTCTTCTTCACAGAGTCCCTGAGCTGATATGGCGAATACTCAGAAGCATCAAACAGGAAGTTTAGCGCGCTAAATTAACAAGTGTCATCTCCATATTCACACTGGCTAAGTGCTTTTATGTTTATGTAAAGTTGGAGCCATATTAATATTTCATGTTGATGCGTTGTCTTTTTTCCCCTCACTTCTCTCGCTCTCCCCAAACAATCCGTTAAACAGTCTTCAATTTTGAAGAATCAAAGAAAGCAAAATGCCACTCACACTCAGGAGAACGTTCACCATACCCAGTGGGCAAATAAGAGGAGATAAAACAAAAGGTTGTGCAAAAGAATGTCTTCAATATTTCTGAATTCAATTTAAGTGTATATATAATGAAATGAATGTATAAAATGTTACTTACAATTATATATGCAACACCCCGCCCCTCTTTCACTCATATAAATATATACATATATATTAGCGCGTTAACGCATGCGGTTCATTTTTCAGTTTAACGCGGTTTAAAATATTTAATGCTATTATCGCAGTCAACAATTTAAAAGAAAACACGTCTGTTAATCTGCTGTCTATGTGACACACAGTCACACAGACACACACCGCTCAGAAAGATGCATGCCTGCTTAGACAGCGCACCAGAATCGAGTTTTCTTTCGCGATTGAACAAACAACACACAGAATTATGCCAAAACGCCCGTTTTTTCGAGTATCCTCATAAGAGCAGTCTTAAATGAGTTAAACAATGAACTCAAAGATTTGTGAGAAAATGAGATGCACGTGTCAGTGCGTCAGATCCTCGTTATGTTCGGCAGCGGAATATCTTAAAGTGACAGCAGCTTAATAAAACAGCTGCTGTGATGTCTGTCTTAATGTTACACGAAGGTAACAGAGAAAAATTTAGCATTAATAAGGATTAATCTATATTTCATTGATTATTTACGCAGTGCAGACTGTTTAAAAAGATGCCGTTACAACAAATATTTGAAATATACCTTAATTTGTAGATTAACTGTGAAATGATTACAATATAAAAATATAAAAACGTTAATTTACGTAAAACGATTAATTACAGAAAACATTTTTAAATGATTGACAGCACAAATATATATACAAAATCTTAAATTCATATTTAAAAAATATACACAAAAAATAAGCTTTTTAAGATTTGTGCATTTCAAAATGTTATCAAATTGAACTGAATAATCTTTATATATTTTTAATTTAATAATTTATTCAATTTGACGGAATTTTACTATTAATTGAAATGCGTAAATCTTAAAGGCTTACTTTTTTGAGTATACATGTAATCATTTAATATTATTATTACTATTTATTATAATAAATTATTCATGTACTAATATGCAAGCAAGGACTTGCTACCGCTAATAGATACACAGACATGCTGCTGTGAGCATGTAAGATATGCTGCTGCTGCATGAATACATATATATTTGTTTAATTAAAACAATTCTAAACTAAACAATCACTTACTGTTCATTACAATGCAATTATTCCTCTGTCAATATTCGATTCATAAATCACATTCACGGATAATGCTGGTGATACACTTCAATTTAGTAACTGGGCGGCACAAGCATGGCCAATAAATGATCAGTCAGACTAATTAACTTCTATACTTTCAGTAACGTTAACGAGATGTGAGCGGGTGGGGCATCAGAGGGGAGCTTAGCTCTACAGGTGATAAACCTATTTGGCAGTGACATTTTTTAGTGTAAAGTCATTCAGCCTATAATCTGATCAAAGGGAGAGTCCCCCATTGGGTCCAATTATAACTATGGTATTGTAGGAGGTGGGTAGCAACGGTGGGGGAGGGGGAGGGGGAGAGGACTTATGTTGAGTTATGATATTCATAATCTATGCAGAGAGGCCTTTCCACTATAGGTCTTCTCCCCATAGCTGTGATCTTTTCAATTTACATCAAGCGAAGATGGCTGAGGATGAAAGTGCAGCCTCCAACTCGCTGAGCCCGTCGAGGGCAAACACAGGGCCTCATTAAACTCTACTGCATGGACTCCCCAACAGGGTTTGAAGTGCGTCAAGTAAAGAGCAAGGGGTCAGAGGTGGCCCTGAAAACAGATCTCCATTTAACTCACCAGCTGGAGATGATAATTAGCAGGTGCATCACTGTCTCCTGCTCTAAAGGATGATACCATGGAGATCTGCTCCGCGGTGGGCTTCTATTATACACCTCGAGTTTCAACAGAACACCACTTTTGAGGCGCGCACACACACACACACACACACTGGAGAGCTGAGCTGTTTATGGTCAAGGGATTTTAATTCATTGAACTGGACAAGCTGCAGACAGCCGCTACACATAGTCATGTCCTCACGCATATATTTTACACGTTTTCCAGATTTATAAATGGAGATCTGATTTTACAACCTGACTGGATATTTAGAGATTTATTTTATTTATTTATTTTAAATTTATTTATATATATATATATGATGTGCGTGTGCGGGTGTGTGCATATATATATATATATATATATATACATATATATATATATGATGTGCGTGTGCGGGTGTGTGCGTGTGCGACCCTGGACCACAAAACCAGTCATAAGTGTACATTTTTGGAAATTGAGATTTATAAATTTTTTGGAAGCTGAATAAATTGATGTATGCTTTGTTAGGACAATATTTGGCCGAGACTATTTGAAGATTGAATCTGAGGGTGCAAAAAAAAAAATCTAAATATTAAGAAAATTGTCTTTAAAGTTGTCCAAATGAAGCAATACATATTACTACTAATAATACATTTTGATATATTTATGGTAGGAAATTCACAAAATATCTTCATGGAACATGATCTTTACTTAATATCCTAATGATTTTTGGCATAAAAGAAAAATCTTTAATTTTGACCCATACAATGTATTGTACAATGTATAACTGTGCGACTTATGACTGGTTTTGTGGTCCAGGGTCACATATACATATAAATATACACACGCACATGCACACACATATTTAAAAGAAATCTCTGAATATCCAGTCAGGTTGCAAAATCCATCAGATCTCCAGATCTATATATAAATGATGATACAATTAATTGATAAATAATTATGATAAATATAAATAAAACATAAAAGAAGAAAAAAAGCGTGTATGAAATGACCAATTACGATGACTATATAAACATGTAAATAAATCTGCTCACAATATTGTCAGGTTACATTGTGACCCTTTTGGAGTATGGCTGAAAGACTTTTCTTTTTTAAGACAGAGGGAAAAATATGTTTTGTTAAGGATTCTGTCCAGGGATGGAAAGCCGTTGGGAGGCAATTAGAGGACTACAAAGAAAAAAGAAATAGATATGAAAATCTTCTGCTTTCTTTTGATGTGCAATAGGCTGAAAAGTAAACGTACACGCTGACTGAATTCACATCCTTTTAGAAAAAGACAAAGCGCACATCAACCGTCACAAAACACAGGTCAGTGTCTTGTTCTTAATATATAAATACATTAAAAATTCATTCAATTAAAATTATATAACTTAATATAAGAATAAAATAATTTTCAAACAAATAAATAACGCTTAAAGATTAGTGTCATTTTCTTAATACAATGCGTATATTAAGTAAATGAATTAATTAATAAATACATTTGTCAAAAAACATAGATTTCTAAAAAAAATGCAAGGTTAGTGTCTTTTTGTTAATATGCAGCAATAAATAATACAACCTAAAATAAAGAGACTTTTATCAAGCATAAATCAAATAAAATATGGTACAAATTTTATATCTATCAGACAGTTAAAAATATATAAACAAGTACCGACCGAACTGAACGAAACACCAATACAAATGACCACTCAATAGTATTCACTAGTTAGCATTCACGAAGCAAATTACTCCATCAATCACTGCTAGTTCATATGCTAACATAAGCACGCAGAATGTGCAAGTTATTCGATTGTCATATGTGGAAGACAGAATGCAAGTTTGTAAAAAATGAAAATATTAAAACCTCTCCAAATCTATGAATGTAAACCTTTGATTTTTAAGACATCTGCATTTGATTTCAGGCTGACACTCTGCGTCTTAAGCGAAAAGCGCCAATCAAGTAGTTATTGTTCATCAGCGGACCAATAACGGCTGTGCCTTGAAGGCTGGACACTGCATTAGTCCACTCAGGGACGGAAATGAGCCCCACCTGGGCTGCTCCGTCCCGTGCACTCCAGCACTGATCCTTTAAGAGGGTTCTGAACGGGCTTGACTGAAATAGAACGAGCGCTGAAGAACGCAACATTCCCACTTTCCCCAAACAGTAATTGTTTGGTGTGTCAGCTGATGTAGTGCTTGTTTTTGTTTTCTCTCGAATCCCAATTAAACACCATGCCGGGTGATCTCAGAGGAGGCGTGCGGATATTGCGCTCTCTCTGATTAATTTGTTAACCTTCATTTGGTAGCTTAATATACACGAGGTGGGTGTGCAAACTTGATTTTTTGCTGTTGATTGAGAACGTAAACGATCAAACGCAGGAAGTACAAATATAAGTTGTGTGGAGGAGACGAAAAGGGAGACAACCGGAATGACACAAGCAGCAAAGACAGAGGAACTGGAAAAGTAAACAATAGATCTGGCGTAACTTGAACAAAAGTAATAAAGTCAAAAGGAATATTTTATCAAAACAGTCTCAGGATTGAAACAGCACCCGTGAACAGAGAGAGAGTCGCATCCAAATAAGACTGCAACGCTGTTTGCTAGCACAATGGATTCATAATTTTCTATTTTTAGATCGTTTTAATGACTGCACAAGTAAACACACCCCATACCCGGCTACCAAATCCAATTATAATTGAATAAAAAATAAAAAAAGCAACAGTTTCACAATGTTTAAGGAGAAGGAAAACACCTTCGTTTATTTGTGAGAGAGCAAACTCTCCTTTTAACATAATTTCTTGCAAAATCTACAACCACCCATCATTAAAATCTCCTAAATATTTATAAATTCAGCTCTTGATGGCACTAGACAAACTTCAGCAACAAACACCTTCTAAAACAAAGAAAATCTAGTTAGAAAAAGAAAGTTTTACACTAAAAAGACATTTTTATTTGAATGTTTATATATACACGGCGGATCAAAAACTCACTTCAGAGTGCCAGGACATTTTAATCTTATTTTCACACGACTGAAAAGTAGTATTTAAAAGCGTTAAATTTGTTTTGAACCCTCGCGCGATGCTTTCAAAAAAGCGCGGTGATTAAAATGGCGACCCAAAAAGGCAATCCATGGACTTTCAACCCCGTCCCATCTGATGTTTCCAATAAAAAGGCATGTTTGAAATCACTCTCAAACGTTCGCCACATCCTTTCTGAGCCGCTGCAATTATTATCTCTATTTGTAAAATCCGTAGGTTTGTGCAGAACGGAATCGCTACTGGCGTGGTAGCATGTCTAATAGTCAATAAATCTAAAATATTATGTGTGAAATTGGGAAAAACTGCCATTAAGTGACAGACAGCGGAGAGCACAGCATAGGGTCCCGTCTGAAAAAAGACCGAGGTAATTCAGGACAACTGTCACCCCTGACCCGTCTGAGAGCAGGTCTAGTGGTCAGACTCTCCGAATAATAAAGTCCACATGGTAAAAAAAGCCTTCAAACACTTAATTAGATGAATCTCAAAAGGTTCGGCTTGAATCAATAAAAGACTAGGGAGGAAAGAAAAGAAAAAAGAAACGCTCCAGGGTTAGTTATATTCTATTTTGCTTTATAGTTGTAAAATGCATTGATTTATTTTTTTAAAGGCTAGAAATGCTAAAAATCTGTGTTTTTAAATAACGAAAAGCAAATTAATTGATTCAATTAAATTCCACCGATCGGTCCTTTTTAAACACCAAATTGCGAGGCACTTTCGCCATGTGACAGACTGTTTAAGAAGGAAAGGGGGGAAAAATAAACCCAGAGCTTTGCTCGATTTAAACACAGAGTTATGAATTTTAATATCCCCAAAGGTGTGATAACCAGAGGGAGAGAAAAATGAATTTTTGCGGTGATAAATATATTATTGTAGGTGACATTTACATTCAGGTGGGGTAATTTAACATGATATGCAGAATACGTTCTATCATTAGTCAATGAAAAATTGCGTGAGAGGATCAAAGCAAACATGAAGCTGCCACTTAATTTATCACGCTACGAAGACAAAGAGGTTTTTTCTTTCCCCTCCGTCAGTTTCAAAAGACCCGAGTCTTTTTTCTTTTTTTTTTACGACGCTCTCGGTTTGCAATTTAATTTACAAATGGGATGCCAGTGCTGAGATGGCATAACAGAACAGGCTGGCTTTTTCTGCTTGGACAGACAGCAGCGGGATCCACCGAGTCATATAGGAGTGTTAAAACACACCCCCCAGCGGGACAGAAAAAGCGAACGCGAGAGGAGAAGAGAAAAAAACAAACACGTTTCTTTATGTTCAAAAGGACAGATGACAGACGTGTTTCTGACCCTGACGCTGGATGCACTTCCCTGTTGCACTGACCGCGCCACCTAAACATTAATTAAAGAGAGAAGGCGCTGGCAGGTGGCAGAAAAGCAGGATCTAATAATTGGCCCCCTTCTTCCCCGCGCCTTCAGAAAATCCAGGACTTCTAGCGAGATGTGCCACTGGGCAGGCAGAAAGGGGAAGGGAAAAAAAAGATAAAAAAAGAGATGAAGGCAGGAGTTTGAAATTCACAGAGATGGCTGGCGAATCGCGATGGCCGTTTAATGTCACAGGGCAAGTTTGCAGAGAGTGGTTTTTGGGGATTCACGGCTGCGTCTGCTAATGATGAGAGGACAGAGATGCGGTGTGTTCCTCTGACCAGAACGATACTGTTTGTTTAAATGTGCAGGTGGGCGAAAAAGACTGGGAGAAAATGGCAATCATATTTGTGTGTGTGTGTGTGAGTGTGTATGTCTGTGTGAATCAGAGGGCTTAGAACAAAAGGAAATGGTAGAGAATGGTAATGTAACTGTGTGTGTGTGTGTGTGTGTGTGTGTGTGTGTGTGTGTGTGTGTGTGTGTGTAGGTGGGGTTTGCTTTCACTACTTTCGGGACAAAATTGTTGCCAGAAGTTAGTTAACTTTAGGGATGTCCTCAAAAATAAAAAGAATTCTTAAAGTAAATATATACAATATTTATTTTTAACTCATATATGGTATGTTTTTATAAGTAATTTTAAAAAACATATAAATAATCAATTATATATAGACAGAATACTGCATTGAATTAATTCAATACTGCATCATCTACAGGTCCATCGTTGTTTTACGTGTGTATATATCTAAAGTAAAGCTATGCACACACACTTATTACACACTTGTGTGTGTGTGTGTGTGGGGGGGGGACTGGTAATCCCTACGGTATGGGGACAAAATGTCCCCACAAAGATGGCAATATCCAAAATCCTTGTCCTTGTGGGGACATGTTTTGGTCCCCATGAGGAAAACATCTCATAAATCACACTAAGTGATGTTTTTTGAAAATGTAAAAATGCAGCATGTCTCCTGTGATGGGTAGGTTTAGGGGCAGGGGCAGTGTAGGGGGATAGAAAATACGGTTTGTACAATATAAAATGCATTACGCCTATGGAAGGTCCCCATAAAACATGAAAACCCAACGTGTGTGTGTGTGTGTGTGTGTGTGTGCGTGTGTGTGTGTGTGTGTGTGTGTGTGTGTGCGTGTGTGTGTGTGTGTGTATGTATGTATGTATATATATATATTATTATGTGTGTGTATATATCCAGAGTACAGCTATGTACACACACAAATCACACTAAGTGATGTTTTTTGAAAAAGTAAAAATGCAGCATGTCTCCTGTGATGGGTAGGTTTAGGGGCAGGGGCAGTGTAGGGGGATAGAATATACGGTTTGTACAGTATAAAATGCATTACGCCTATGGAATGTCCCCATAAAACATGGAAACACAACATGTGTGTGTGTGTATGTGTGTATTAAAAATATATATATTTTGGGGACACGAGTGGCTGTCTTAATTTAAAAAAAAAATGTAACAAAGTAAACATTGTTTTTTAAAACTAAAAATACAAATATTGGAAGTATAGAGTCATTTTAATCAGGTTTATATAAAAACAATAGAAATCTATGTAAAGGTGTGTGTTGTTTTGGGACACTCACCACGTCACTGGGCAGGTTGTGCAGATCGTCTGTGGGGCTTTCCAGGGTGTTTGTGTCCACGTTCAGAATGACCACATCCTCCAGGGATCTGCTCTTTACTCTCTGGAAATGCAACACACTGTGTTACACACCGTTCTTCCTATTCCCATTTCCTGAAATTGTTTTAATAACTTTACAATGTGCTAAAAAAAAACACTGTTAAACAAAGTATTTGTATAAACTTGTTTGCAACATAACAACTGTAAATGGCTAACATATTTTCACAGTATTCATTTCCACACTCCTGATGTTTCTTTATCCAGAGAAAAAAAAATTATTCTTCAATGCTGTCAAAACCTCCACATAAAGACTAAAGCAGGCACGATTTAAGCACATTTCCGGCAAACACCGGATTCTCATAAATGAAACCAGACGAAGCTTTTGAATTGTGTTCTTAAAGCAAGAAAAAAAAATCCAGGATGAGAGTCAAAATGTTGGAATCAATATCAACACCTAATTTAAAAAGAAGTAATTAAGTGCAACTGGAATTTTAGATGTGAATAAATTACACATTAAAAAGTTAAAGCACTAGAACAAATCTAAAAAATACATTATACATATATATGTATAAATATATTTGCAACTATGATATATAGATAAACACCTAATCAAATAATAAATCTATTCAGGCATCCGCTGTGTTGAGCGGCGTAATGCTTCCACACAATGGTAGTCACGGTAGTGGCGACAAATCCAATAATTATTCCTCCGGTGCAGGTGGGGGAAACAGCCAAGTGTGTAAAAAATTTCTGGTTTGTCATTTTTGACAGTCGCTGCTACGGCGGCCCGTGTGCTGATTTGGTCTAATTACGTGCAGCCGGATTGGGAAGGGAGGGTTGAGAGGGGGGGACTGTCAGCGGGCGAGCGTGTGATAAACACCAGCACTGGCGCGACTGTCAGCGCTATCAGATCTGCGCATGAAGCTATAGGTCTACCTCCAACCAACATGCCATTTCTCAATAACCCAACGCACCATCTCTTTGTTTCTCTGCCGTTTCTCCGGCTCTTTCATTTCTCTCGGGCGCCCCGGGAGATGAAAAGCAAAAAAACAATGTGTCAATTTTTGTAGGTTTCTCGCCGCTCGCTGATGATGCATCAAAGTAGATGGGCGTTATTAGGCGGAATCCAGAGGAGCGGTTGGTTTTAAATGACCCGGTGTGAAAAAAGAGTAAATAATGATGGTTTATGTAATATCGGGAAGCCTTGACTGGTGATCAAACTTCACGTGAAACACTTTAAGGATGATGAACGGCTGCTGGCAGAAGATTTATGTGACGTACCTCTAAAAGGCTGAGATGAACTCCGACCAGATATGGCATGGGCGCACTGGGAACAGAGACAAAACACAGTCATTAGCAGCATTATGGCATTTTAAAAATACTAATAATTCTAGAAATGCATTGTTTTCTTTACCGACGCAATGCAGATCCAGCATAAAAATACTTGAAACACAGGTGTACGTATTACAGAACAAATACAACACCAGAACAACAATTTCGAACGGAATAATAATAAACGAGGATCAGCGTAAATTGACATATCTTTGACGCAGCATGCATCAGGAGCTAAACTTTAATGGCATCCTCGGCCGTTTCCCGGAACGAGCGCTTTTGAGCAGTGAAGGTGATTAGTGTAATTGGCGAGCGTCACTTTTGAGTCTTGGTGCAGAGCGGGGCGAGGCAGGGCTGTGTAATTAGATAGGTTTGGGTAGCCGCTACAGTGCTCGCTCAATCAGGTTATGTGGCTAATAAGCTGCAGTCTCCCTTGCTGCATCTGTTAAGGCCATAGATTTAACTGACATGCAGGCACGCTGACATGCAGACACGCACGCACATGCACAGGGTGAGCCCTGTCACGTCATTGTTGTCCGTGAGTGTAACTTTGTTATGACAGCCTAATTCCCATCATTTCTAATAGCGTTCATTATGAGCGATGCACAACCTTATAATATGGTAATGCTTTTGTTTGTATAATTAAATAGCTAAAATATGATAAATCATCTCGGATGTCTGTCCTGGAGTGGGTAACGACGCTACTCTTAAAGCTGCATTTATATCAACGCTGTATTATTCGACCACAAATAGTTTCTAGTGTCAAGCATGGTAGCACAAGTCTGTCAATTTAAGGGTATAGGATGTTCTGGTAGCTATACAGCAGGGCTGTAAGTTAAGAGTGTGGTCACGGTTTCAGCCCACAGTCGGCATACGGAAATCGGCCTGCCTCTCGACCCGTTTACATGTTTCTGATAGGTAAAAAAAAAAAGAAAAGAAAAGTTGGTGGACTTGACGTGGTGGCATCAGAGCTAATAAATCATGTCCTTCATAAACCCTTTGGGATCCCAGATATGGTGAAAGATATTCATTAGGATGAGGGGTATTTCAGAAGATAGTATTGCATGTTCAGAACCTCTTTGTTACTGATGGAGCATTAGAGTATATCGGCCAGGCAAATTAATTGCCTAAAGTTTGGACGAATTTGGAGACTATCTGGTTGGCCGATTAACAGATATCTGACCTTTTTTTAAAATGTAGTTTTAAGTGAAAGTTTGTAAAAGAAAATGTATTTAACATTTATATACCAACCATAAATATAATATAATATAATTTAAACAAAAAAACAATTTGTAGATAGACAGACAAAGACAGACAGATAGACAGACAAACAGACAGACAGATAGATAGATAGATATAACAACAGATAGACAGACTGACAAAACGACAGTAGATACACAGACAGAGACAGACAGATAGACAGAACGATAGATAGAACAACAGATAAACAGACAGATAGACAGACAGACAGACAGACAGACAGACAGACAGATAGATAGATAGATAGATAGATAGATAGATAGATAGATAGATAGACAGAACGATAGATAGACAGACAGAAAGACAGACAGACAGACAGACAGACAGACAGACAGACAGACAGACAGACAGACAGACAGACAGACAGACAGATAGACAGATAGATAGATAGATAGATAGATAGATAGATAGATAGATAGATAGATAGACAGACAGACAGACAGACAGACAGACAGACAGACAGACAGACAGACAGACAGACAGACAGACAGACAGACAGACAGACAGATAGACAGATAGATATAACAACAGATAGACAGACAGACAGACAGATAGATAGAACGACAGAACAACAGACAGACAGACAAAACGACAGAATAGAAACAAAGACAGACAGACAGATAGATATTTAGATAGATAGAGAGAGAGAGAGAGAGAGAGAGAGAGAGAGAGAGAGAGATAGATAGATAGATAGATAGATAGATAGATAGATAGATAGATAGATAGATAGATAGATAGATAGATAAAACGACAGATAGACAGAACAACAGACAGACAGACAAAACGACAGAATAGAAACAAAGACAGACAGACAGATAGATATTTAGATAGAGAGAGAGAGAGAGAGAGAGAGAGAGAGAGAGAGAGAGAGAGAGAGAGAGAGAGAGAGAGAGAGAGAGAGAGAGAGAGAGAGAGAGAGAGAGAGAGAGAGAGAGAGAGAGAGAGAGAGAGAGAGAGAGAGAGAGAGAGAGAGAGAGAGAGAGAGAGAGAGAGAGAGAGAGATAGATAGATAGATAGATAGATAGATAGATAGATAGATAGATAGATAGATAGATAGATAGATAGATAGATAGATAGATAGATAGATAGATAGATAGATAGATAGATAGATAGATAGATAGATAGATAGATAGACAGACAGACAGACAGACAGACAGACAGACAGACAGACAGACAGACAGACAGACAGACAGACAGACAGACAGACAGACAGACAGACAGACAGACAGACAGACAGATAGATAGATAGATAGATAGATAGATATAACAACAGCTAGACAGACAAACAGAGAGACAGACAGATAGATAGATAGAACGACAGATTGACAGAGACAGATAGAACGACAGATAGACAGATAGACAGAGCGACAAATAGACAGACAGACAGAGATAGAATGACAGACAGACAGATAGAACGACAGATAGACAGAGTGACAGATAGACAAACAGACAGACAGAGATAGAATGACAGACAGACAGATAGAGAGAGTGACAGATAGAGAGACAGACAGAGATAGAATTTTTTTTATTTTTTTATACAGAGATTATTATTTAATATTTTGTCTTAAGATTATAATTGTTTCGACAATGCAGTAATATCAGCTTCCAATGCAATCCACAGACTTGCACAGATTTTCCCCAATCAATGCAGAACACTTGGATTCCATGGGTACCGCCAAGGTTTGCTTATGATGTGCAAAAGCTGTACAAATTCACTCGAAAGGCCTAAAGCACAGAAATCATTCAGCTCCAAAGCTCAGAAAGCGACAGCCGAAGCTTGAGTGAGACACAAATGAGTAAGTGTGTAAGTGTGCAGATGAGCGCTTACCAGCAGTAATCCAGCAGGTGAGGAGGAAGTACAGGGATGAAGATGTGCTGCCAGTGCATAGGGTAGAGCATGGCGGTGGACCCTTGCACGCATGCAGTTAACTACGACAACAAAAAAAGAAGAAAAAAAAAGGTGACCTCCTTCATATGACAGGCTCCATCAATGAATACGCCATCACACTACAGGGGATTGCGTTTATTGAGGGCCGGGAGAGCAGGCAGATGTAGAAAGTTCGTCTTTTTTATCTAAACATCACAAGCTGGTTAAAACGTGCTTTTCTGACCATAAGAACACAGGTTCAAATCCAAAATCGGGGCATCAATCAAGGGCCTAAAAATACACCAAAGCACAAGGTGTCACATGTGTAGCATCTCCAGGACTGATACAAAATTAATGATGCTTTATTACTGTTATACACATACACAGTAAATAATCTGACTCTAAAAGAAGCGAGCGCTTAATTACATCGCTGGTGTGGATGTTTAATGAGTGAACACCCAAGTGACCCCTCACCACACCCTGATTCCCCCTCATGGCTACCTAGCAGTTGTAATGACCTGTGTGGCACACGCGCGCACGCCGGAGCTTCCTCATCTTCCAGATTAAAATAACATGATTAAATATGGAAAAAGAACAGAGGTCTGAAGGCTCCTCTGGGACTTCATTAGGGCAAATTGCCAAAGAATGAAACATGAGTAAGCCAAGAGAGACTGTGAGCTGTTGGAATACCACAGGGAGTAGGGGCTGGAAGAAGGGGTCTTGACAATTGGAGCTTCCAGTAATGTGTGTGAACCATGGCTCCGAAGTATCAAGAGACCCTCCTGCTCACTGACACACAATATCACAATTGACCACTGAAACCAACCAAGCTTGGCCGGGGAACAACAGCTAGCTTCAAAGAGATCAGTTTAAATCCGGAATCCTGTCTGTATTCAACTGCGCGAGGTGTAAGGCTGATTGCGTGTTGTTGTTGTGTTCATTGAGTTCTGTGACATTGTGTTCGAACGCAACGGCTCCAGATAAGACGTGACCTATCGAGTCAAGAAAGAGTACAGCTTTAATTAACAGTAATTCGGTGCCATGCATTATAACATATGCAAATGTGTTGTGCCGTTCACTGAAAAGAACGGAAAAGCTTTAGTTGTGACAGATCTAATTTCGTCCAGGCAATTTAGAAGAAAGAAATGAATATTTATGGCGCTTCTCACCAACTGAAGTTTGGTTGATATCAAAGCTTTGAGACCCGTTCTGTTTGAGATCCTTTTTCTCAAGGTCCAATAAATGAATCATGCTGAGAGGTCATTGCACTGCAAAGAAACACTTTTCTCTGACTGCGAACAGACTGCCATCTAGTTTCTTAGAGGGGAACCCTTCCGTACCATGCAGAGAAAACCTAACGGCGCATTCCAATTAATTCAACAATGTCCACAGACAAGCCCAATTGGCTTGATTTATTCTTGACTTGAAAGTGAAGACGTGCCGTCTTCTTTCAAAGACGAGGGCACAAAAAGGAGGGTGGCAAAACCTAGATAAACATTAAAAGGTGGAATTCAAAAACAAATTAACTCTTGATATTTTTCCCACAAAAGTTGTTTTGCTCAGAACCGAGGGATTCATCATAGCACACGCACGATCCAGCAAGAAAGTCAGTCGTGACCTCCTTTCTGCAACAATTAAAGAGAAAGTTCAGAATAACTGTATCGATGCCATTGAATCTCCAGTTGTACCCACAATGCACTGTTGGAGTCCTGCGCCTAATATAATATTTGGCGGTCTTATGAATAATTAATAAATGAAGAAATGCCAAATAAAAAGAAAGCCAAATGGCCACAAAAGGCAAGGTATGCTTGATATTCCTTTGAATGAGAAAGTCATCCACAAGAACAAATGCTGGATTACGGTTTGTTTGGATGTGGGGCTGCATCCTGCCGAGACCTGTGAGCTACTGCTGGCGCTGGCGATAATGAGCGTGCTGGGGACGTGTTAAGTGGGGGTCTTCTCTATGGAGACCAACCATAAAGCAGATTATACAAAAGGATCCGGCTTTGGAAATACAATAGACCCCCAAAAAACCAACAATGCCATTCTAAAGAATTCTAAAGAACAGTTATTTTATGAAGAAAGGTCTTACATGAAAATGAACACATACGCAACATCAGTTTTATATAAAATATATGCCAAAATGAAATGAAATTAGCATGCAAATTACTAGTGATAGACTGATATATAGTGATTATCGTTTGGTTGAAACTGAAATGTTACCTCCCCATGTCAGATCCAAACTCTTTCGTATACGGGACAATTATCAGATCATTAAAGGAACACTCCACCGTTTTTAGAAATAGGGCTTATTCAACATCTTTCCTTCATTTAGATATGTGGGCAAATGCATTTTTGTCTCAGTGCATGCATTGTTTAAGTTTGGCAGGGTCGCCGCTAGCTTAGCTTAGCATAATGAATGGAATCCTATGTTGCCAGCTAGCATGTCCCGAGTAAAAGTAATCCAAAAAAATTGAAAAAAACCCACCTAATTACTTCTTGTGGCCTGCGTATTCACAACAAGTACAAACAGCGATGTAGATTAAGACTAGTCAATTTCCTAGGCAGATATTAACTTGGGACTATATTATGGGGAAGCACAGGCGAAGCACTGCTACTTGGGCGAAGAGATATCACGCAACACATGCACAACATACGCTGGTATGTTGCGTGATATCTCTGCGCCCAAGTAGCTGTGCTTCGCCTGTGCTTCCCCATAATATAGTCCCAAGTTAATATCTGAATGTTAAAAAAATTTATTTGCCCACATATCTAAATGTAGGAAAGAAGTTGTATTTGCCCCATTTCTAAAAACGGTGAAGTGTTCCTTTAACACCTGTTTTCAACCACAGTCAATTTTGTTAAAAAAAATTAACATGCATATTTCAGCATTATCATTATCAAGTATGCGTCTCAATCAGCTCCCTAGTTCAGTGGTCGGGGCACTGATCAGGGAGTTGGACATTTTAAGGGGCTGTCTCAAATCGCAGAATCCTTCCAGTGCACTGAAACGTTTGTGCCCTTAAATGCCTATGCTCCCTTAACGGAAGTTCTGAAGCGTGAAACTTTAATCACGTGAGCCCACTCACTACAAATGACGGCCTATGATGACACACAATATATATTTTAAAAAAATAGAAACCATTGTTTTATTATATTTCAGCATAAACATACATCATAAGACAGGCAATGAACACAGTCTAGACAACAATTGTGACCCAGGACCACAAAACCAGTCATAAGGGTACATTTTTGGAAATTGAGATTTATACATAATCTGAATAAATTGATGAATGGTTTGTAAGGATAGGACAATATTTGTCCGAGATACAACTATTTGAAGATCTGAGGGTTTAAAAAAAATAATAATATTGAGAAAAATCACCTTTAAAGTTGTTCAAATGAAGCAATGCATATTACTAATAATAACACATTATGATATATTTACGGTAGGATACGTACAAAATATCTTCATGGAACATAATCTTCACTTAATATTCTAATGATTTTTGGCATACTAGAAAAATGATAATTTTGACCCATACAATGTATTGTTGGCTATTGGCACAAATATACCTGTGCGACTTATGACTTATGGTTTTGTGGTCCAGGGTCACATTTATAATTTTTTTACAGCTGAAATGTTTTTTTAATTTATCATAATGTACTTTAAATAACATTACACGTAATGTCAGAAAGATATTATCTTTGCTGTTATTCATAAATACCAGTTCTGTAATGCTGTTGCACGTAGCGGGAAATAGAGTCATCAGTGTCCCAATATGCAGTGAGCCAGTGTCCTTTACTGTGCTTACCAGGGCCTTAATTCATGTACATGATATACTGATTCAGGAGCTCAGAAGCTAGGTAACTGATTGAGACGCACTCTTTGATTTGTTCTAGTTTTTCGGGATCAACATATGCCTTTGGAAAACTGATATATAGCTTACGAAATACAGGAGAAGAAAAAATTGTCATGGCATTTTCTTTGATATCACATAAACATCATGACACTCAAGGCTGAGCTGATTTATTTACAAATTCATTAAATCCCTGTTTATTAAAGGCACTAACAAGAAAACCCAATTTCGACTGATAAGTAGCATGCTAGAAGACCTGATAGATCTGCGCATTTCTCTTGAGAGGAAGGAAATATGCAAGGATCTTAGCTCGGCGAACTCTGGATTTGCCCAATCAGGTGACAGTCACATAACTCTCGCTTCACAATCAAACCACATTCACACTCATCTCTAGGAGTACATTTGTACCATTTTGCCTTGCTGAGATACATTCCACAGATGAAGTATAAAGATATGCTTTGTAACACCTTTCCAGTGAACCCTGTCTATGTAAACAAGTTGACGAACATATTCCCTACATCTAGGAAGAAGCTGGGGTTCAAAAATATCCATGGCAACTTCTCCAAGAATAGACAAAGACCAAAAAAAAAAAAAAAGGTCCCGTTCTTTGATAAGCACAACAAAGCTCACAGTGGAATCTGTGATTGGGGCAGACTGGAGACTAGAGGTGCGATTCCCCCTGACAAGGGTGACAGCGCCGCAGTCTGCGCTGACTCCTGCTACCTGCGAGACTTCTCTCCCCTGGCCCTCTCCTTGTTTCCCAATTACCAATCCTCGCTCTCCCCTCCTGTTGACAAACGCACAGCTCAGAGCGGGGTGCCGACACAGGTGTATCGCTAACAAGGAGGTGGCATTAAAAAAAGAAAAGGTAGAGGTAGGGCGCAGGGCGCCAAACACCACTAATCCACCTCCCACTGCAACACAATATCACAAAGAAGAGAACAGGAAGTGCCGGAGGAAGATAAAATGTCTATTAAAGGTGTGGTAAGAGAGATGCTAGAAGAAGGAACGAAAATAAGACTGCATTGCTGAGTAGAGAGTAAAAAAAAGCGGAGAGTGTGAGGCCGAAAGGAACCTCAGTGGCTAGCACCACAGGCCAAGACGGGATCGGGTCTTGTTAGCATACCACTGACAGCATGATGAGAAGGCGGCTGTCAAGACTCGGGGCCGGCCGAGGGGGTCTCGCAGATGAAACGCGCCAGGGCCTCCCAGTTGACTAGTTAGAGGGATCCTGATGCAGCACAATTATACTGGCATATGACAAGACTGCATGGGCGGCTGCCTCCCGGAGCCTGCGACATGGTTTTAAAACAGTGGTACTCCTTACCTCTGGTCACAAAACAGCAATAAGTCAACTGATGCATTGTTGTTAGATCATGATTTATTCCTTTGCTTTCCTATACAGGCAAGTGTACGGCCATGTTCTGCTAGACTGACACAGCAGGTTCACTGGGGTCCCGAACACTCAGGGTCCACTGGCAGCATGCATAATGGATTCCCTTTCTTGGCTGGTGGGAGAAACGGTAGCGGAAGGCTGACCACACCCTGGACACTGCCATATGCCCTATCTGAACAATTCGGAAATTGGCCATATGTCTGCATTTGCGTCTATGAATTGTTGGCTAAATTGTCCGTGTGTGTCTTCCAACGGTTGCTTGGAACTCCCAAATCTCTAGAGAAGACGGATGGTTTCCGGATTTGAGATGATGAAAGTCTTCGCTGAGGTGGAACCTTAATATCACTAGTCTTCAAAGTAACTCTTTTGGCATATTAGTTTCCTAAACTCAAGGTCGCTCATGCTCCCATTCTGCAAAACAGTAAATCATGTTATGAGATAGTAACAAAAAAAAAATTACCCAAGAGACTAATGATTTGCACATTCTAACCCCTCGTGTCAGTGAGCACACGGAATGAAGGCGGCAGCCCGGAGGAGTGAAATACTCCGTGGATAGGGTCATTCCGACAGCCTCCTCCGGAGCCAGAGGGTCCGAGGGGAGCCCCTCGGTTCCGGCACTGCCGGCGAGCGCACCGCAGATGCTGGGGTTGTCGGAGCGAGATAGGAGCGGATGACATCACTCGCCGCTTCTCAAACTGTCGTGAAAGTTTGGACCATCGTCCGCCCCCATGCGATAAGCGCCCACTCCCTTTTTCAAGCAAGAAGAGCCAGAAAGAAAATATGTGAAAGAGTCAGGGATCCAATAAGTGATAATTTAAAGCTAACAGACTTGACGGTGCATTAGCCCAGAGAAATACACAAAATGCCAAAACAGTGAGAGCTGAATTAGTGTAGTGATTTTGACAATTGTGTCTATTCTTTTTTCCTAAGTTCAATTAATGAGAAACAGGTCATCTACAGGTAATCTCAGCCCTGGTGACCAGACATTGCAATAATATCTACATAATAAAGGTCTGTGATTCTGCATCTTCCACCGTGAGAAAGGTTCCAAGTCTTGGGAAAAAAAAAATCACGCATGTTATTTGGAAACAAATAAGATAAACACATTTCTTTGCATGCAACTGTTTCCAAAAGACCTATTTAATTTAATGTATAAAACAACAATATATTATTTAAGCAAGAAGAAAGCTGTCTGATGTGTAAATGAGAATGACAGCAGAAACTCACAGTGCTAAGCTTGCTTGAGGTAATGATGATGCGTCTCTCATGCAGCATGCTGGCGTAGAGGTGCAACATGTTGTTCACATCCACTGCTACAAAGTATTCAGTTAAATTTCTCTAAGAGGAGAAAAAATGTTGATTAAGACGCATTTGGACACCATGTCACACTTAAAGGGATAGTTCACCCAAAAATGAAAAAGATCCCATGATTTACTCACCTTCAAGCCATCCTAGGTGTATATGACTTTCTTCTTTCAGCCGAACACAATCTGAGTTATATTAAAAAATATCCTGGCTCTTCCAAGCTTTATAATGGGAGTGAATGGTAACAGATTTTGAAGACCAAAAAAGTGCATCCATCCATCATAAAAATAATCCATACAGCTCCAGGTGGTTAATAAAGGCCTTCTGAAGAGAAGTGATGTGTTTTTGTAATAAAAATATCTATATTTATAACTTTATAAACTCCAATCACTAGCTTCGATCTGTGAGTCTAGTTCCGGCGGAAGAGTGACCTCTGACCCGACGGATGACGTATCGACGAACGTGGAAGCGCAGACGATAGAGCAAAACAAAATGCGAATTTTAAAGAGAAATGTTGGAGGAACTTGAGTTTGTTGCCCAGCTCTATTAGAGGCATCTACTCTCGCTTTGCTTCAGAAGGCTTTTATTAACCCCCTGGAGCCGTGTGGAGCACTTTTATGATGGATGGATGGATGCACTTTTTAGGACTATTACTATTCACTCCCATTATAAAGCTCAGATTGTGTTTGTCTCAAAGAAGAAAGTCACCCAGGATGGCTTGAGGGTGAGGAAATCATGGGAATTTTTTTGTTGGGGTGACCTTTAAAAGTATGAATGTAATTGCATTAGATATATTTTATTTTTATTTATGCATGCTTTGCTTCATGTTTTGTTTTTCCTCAAAGTGACTTGATTTAATATGTAGTGCAATGGCATTTGTACATTAAGTGTGACTTAAATTTTAGTGCCTCTGTATTTGTAACTGAGTTAAACATACTCACACTTTCAGGTATGGTGGGGAGTCCAATAATATCCGGAGCTATGAAGTATGAATGCTGCAGAAAACAGACAAGGAAAGATGAAGAGAAAGTCACCATTACGCAACCACCCAGTATTTAGTGTTTATAGACCCTCTAACTTACTGTCTGTTCCACAACCAATAAATAAACCGCGATTGGCCTGAACTGTGTCTAAGCTTGTTAACATCATACATACAGACAACAGATACGGATACATAAAGTCAACAAACGCCGATCCCCTGTGGACACTACCGGAGGAGGCTCCCCGCATCGGAGAGAAAGTCTTTATTAAGGTACAAAAGCCAACTGCTCTGTTCTGACAGTATCAGAGGGGTCTGCCAGGCGTACGTTTGAACAGGCAGGCAAGTTTAATGTCTGGATCAAAGAGGCTCCGAAGCAAAGATCCCACGCTGCCTGCTAACTTTAGCACTTTTGTTTGTCTGTGTGGCGCGCTCCGCTCTTTCCCAAGGCTGGGTCGCGATTCGTCGCGCGTAAAGAGTACCCATCTGTTGCTCAACACACAGGTTCAACTTTTGCTGCCTTCGCATATGTTCCACAAACAAACGCAAGTGCAACTAGCATCCTCTAATACTCAAAAGATGTAAAATATTTATCTTGGATGCTGTGATCACATGACTCGAGCGATCAAACCAAGCACTGCGCAACGTAAAAATTAATCTCGGCTCTATGTGTGTGTCCAGAGTACTTTTGCTGTAATCGTACGAACGTAAACAGTTTGAAGATATCAATAAAGCAGAGTGACCAAGCTCTCTTCTTCATGTGCTGACATGTGTTTATTTTCCCATATCGAGCAGCTGACTGCCCTCTGTGTCATGGACTGCAGTTCCAGCTGGCGGTGGCCAACACTTTGCAGCCGTGTTTATAAAAATCACACATTATCAGAGCGCTTGTTATCACTGCGCTCAGCCTGTTGCTCCCTGTAGTGTGATCGGAATCCCACACCCAGCACCCAACACCACTCCTCAACACACATACACACGACATGTCTGATTGAAACGGCCCACACCGTGCTGATTCAAACCTCTCCCATCACCAAGACCCTCTTCCCAAATTCCAAAAGCAAACAAAGTTTTCATTCTGCTAATCATTTTAACTTCAAAAGTTAAAGCGGAACATGATTAGTGAACCCACCACCTGCTGGGAGACGATACAGACAATTCCAAGAAACCCCTTCGGATGACCTGACGGGCTTTTAGATTGCACATTAAGGTCAAATTCTTGATAACTGATGATGAATAATAGCTAGCTTAATAACTAGTGATGTCAACTTAATGAATTTAATATAGTGTGATAAATATATATAGTTTTGTTTTTGTTTTTTTTTACCATATATACACTGCCGTTCAAAAGTTTTTGATCTGTAATATTTTTTAAGATTTTAGAAGAAGCTCCTATGCTCACCAAGGCTGACTTGATTAAAAATAAATAAAAAACATTCTATTTGAATATATTTTAAAATGTCATTTATTTCTGCGATGCAAAGCTGAATTTTCAGCATCACTACTCCAGTCTTCAGTGTCACACGATCCTTCAAAATCATTCTAATATGCTGATTTGGTGCTCGAGAATCATTTATGATTATTATCAATGTTGAAAACATTGCTGAATAAATGTATTAATTTCTTTAAGTTCTTTCCCCCAAAAAATAAATAGAACAATTCTTTCTAACCCCAAAATTTCTATTTCAGATAAATACTGTTCTTTCTATTAATAAAAGAATCCTAAAAGCTGTGTTTTACACAGCTGTTCATAATCATAAATGTTTCTTGAGCATCAAATCATCATATTAGAATGATTCCTGAAGGATCGTGTAACACTGAAAATTCAGCTTTGCATTTCAATAAATTACATTTTCAAATATATTCAAATAGAAAACAGTTATTTTACATTTTAATAGTATGTTTTTTTATAATTGTTATATATATTTTTTTCTCCATAAAATAAATGCAGCCTTGGTGAGCATAAGCTTGTTCTCAATGTTTTGGCTTCTTTTAAAAACATAAATAATCTTACAGATCAAAAACTTTTGAATGGCAGTGTATATACACACACATAATACTTTTGCTCTGAGGCATCTAATAAAGCTTCAGAAAATGTACAAATGGGATTAAACTGGGATTACAGTCGGAACAAGATATTATAAACTTAAAGAGTTACAGCTTAAAAAATAAAACAGCATGATGTTTTAATACAATGCTGTTGAGCAGATATTCAAGGTTTTTTATGTAGGCTAATGGGCAGAGCATCAATGAGATTTCTTGAGCATAACTGCCTTTTGCTTTAAAAAATAAATAAATAAATAAATAAAATTGTTTGATATTTGAAAAGAGAATACAGCAGCATGGAAAAGCATGAATCATTTAGCAACTTTGATTGTTTTCCAGAAACGAAAAAAAAAAAAAGAACTGACAACAAGACCCAGGGTGGGTTTTTGCCATATTTTAAAAAAGAATAGAGATGGATTATTTGGCAAAATTGGAAAGCGGTCTCCCATGCGATTAGGCCAACGGCTCCAAATTTCAGAACTGCCCCGTTCTCATCTCTCTCTCTTTTCATCCCTCTCCCTTCAGCACACTCTCTCCCCACTCACCGACTGTCTGCTTCCTGGATATTGCACTACTTGCCCATTGGCAAAATGTAAGTGGTTGCTCTTGCAAAAATGAAGGAAAGAATATAGATGGATTAGATGGAGAGATCAAACATATAGACATAAACATAGACAGACAGAGACAAAAAAAAAGCTGACATAGACTGCAAAATACTGACAGATGGATGGATGGATGGATGGAAACAGACAGACAGAACAACAGATCGAACGACAGACAGAACGACGGAGATAGATAGATAGATAGATAGATAGATAGATAGATAGATAGATAGATAGATAGATAGATAGATAGATAGATAGATAGATAGATAGATAGATAGATAGATAGATAGATAGATAGATAGATAGATAGATAGATAGAGAATTTGAACGACAGATCGAACGACAGAGAATGAGATACTGAACGACAGATCGAATGACAGACAGACAGATAGATAGATAGACAGACAGAACGACAGATAGAACGACAAAGTCAGACAGACAGACAGAGAGAACGAAATATCTAACGAGAGAGAACGAGAGATCGAACGACAAATTGAACAGCAGAACGAACGACAGATCGAACGGCAGACAGACAGTCAGACAGACAGATTAATAGAATGACAGACAGACAGACAGACAGACAGAGAGAACAAGAGATCAAACGACAGAGAGAACGAGAGATCGAACGACAAATCAAACGGCAGAACAACCGAGAGATAGAACAACAAATCGAAAGGCAGAACGAACGACAGACAGACAGTCAGACAGATAGAGAACGAGAGTTCAAATGACAGATCAAACAACAGACAAACAGAGAGAAAACGAGAGATTGATTGACAGAGATCGAACTACCGACAGACAGACAGAACAAAAGATAGAACGACAAAGTCAGACACACAGATAGAACAAGAGTTCGAATGACAGATCGAACGACAGACAGACAGAGAGAACGAGAGATCGAATGACAGACAGAACGACAGACAGAACGACAGACAGGCAGAGAACGAGAGTTCAAATGACAGATCAAACAACAGACAGACAGAGAGAGAACGAGAGATTGAACGACAGACAGATCGAACGACAGACAGAACGACAGAAAGTCAGACAGACAGACACAGAGATAGAACGAGAGTTTGAACGACAGATCGAACGACAGACAGACAGACAGACACAGAGATAGAACGAGAGTTTGAACGACAGATCGAACGACAGACAGACAGACAGAGAGAACGAAAGATCGAATGACAGACAGAACAACAGAAAGTCAGACAGACAGACACACAGATAGAACGAGAGTTTGAACAACAGATCGAACGACAGACAGACAAAGAGAATGAGAGATTGAATGACAGACAGAACAACAGAAAGTCAGACAGACAGACACACAGATAGAACGAGAGTTTGAACAACAGATCGAACGACAGACAGACAGACAGAGAACGATAGTTCAAATGACAGATCAAACAGAGAGAACGAGACAGACAGAGAGAGAACGAGAGATTGAACGACAGACAGATCGAACGACAGACAGACGGAGAGAACGAGAGATCGAATGACAGACAGAACGACAAAGTCAGACAGACAGACACACAGATAGAACGAGAGTTCGAACGACAGACAGACAGAGAGAATGAGAGATCGAATGACAGACAGAACGACAGACAGAAAGACAGATTAATAGAATGACAGATAGAATGATAAAGTCAGACAGACAAACACACAGACAGACGGATGGATGGATGGATGGATGGATAGAGATAGATAGAGTCTGTCATTGGCAGCTGTTTAAGTCAGTGTTAATCTATGCATACTGTTGAGTTGCAAAAGCGGTCATTATGTTTAACTCTGTCCAGCCGTCTCTTATCAGAGCGAGAGGCCGGCGGTCTCACTTCTGTTTCTAAACAAACCGTTATTCCTCCCCAGTACCTACCACACTCAGATTTACTGGCGTATTCGGCTTTGGCACAGGGTGGTTGTGCAGCGTTTCCAGCATGTCGTTCAAGTCATCTTCCTGTGAGGACAAAAAAAAAAGACTAATATGAAAAACAAACAAACGAGAAAAAGGAACAACTAAACGAGCAGAAAAGAAAAGAGATTCTATGATTTAAAGCAGTCAGCGTAAAGTATTCCTACAGCAGTCTACGGAAGAGAAATATATCCGACTGACACACATTTAACGAGCGATCCTGAGGTTAAGAGACGGTAAGCTAGGCTGCGGCAGACGCTTATTATTCTGGGGATGATTTATGGCAAACATTGGCTGTTCGTAATTAACCAAAGGTCCTTGCTCAGAGCGGGCGGCTTTAAGAAGCCATTGGAGAAAAGCTTTGCCACAAAACAGGCCTCAGGATTATAACGCTGAGCTTTTACGAGCTTTTATGACAAGAGCGCAATTTACCCTCTCAAACTTGCTGTAGAATAAGTGAAGCCGTTGCTGTTAAAACAAAGACTGACATCCAACAGTTAGGCACATATTTAGATATGCCCTTTCCTTGTAAGCAAGTTCCCAGATTAGCTGTGTGGCCAGAGCTCGCAGCGTATATGGCCGTGTGTTTGTACATATGTGTGTGCGGGGGTGTGTGAGCTGCTGTCACGAGAGCCTGGATGCTCACACGCATGGTCAGTAACACAGCCTGAGGAAACACTTCATTTACCCTCGCCATAAACCTTCATCGCTCTTGTCCTTCCTCGTCAGTCAACGCCGCCTCACGCGGAACGGAACGCCAAAAGTCAACCCGATCATGCTCGCTTGCTCAAAGAAATTCATTAACGCGTACTAGAGTTTAGCTTTTGTTGGACAGTTTGTAAGTGAGAATTTTAAACAACTAAAAATCTAATTATTGTTGAAAAATATAATGGGCTTGATTCTCGAAACAGCAAAAGTAATCGTACGGTCACATTTAATGCAATTTGTAAAACCAATGTACACAACAACTGTATGAAAATTCATTCCCGCATTGAATTTTAATGCAACAATTTACTTAAGAATACTTTTATGAATGATTTAGACTCAGTTGTTGTGCTTTTGTTTTATAAACAAGACCCATTACAGAAACGGTTGCATTTAATCGTTTGTAAAACTGTTCTTATGTTACTTGTCACATGTAATGCAAATTTCAGTCTAAATTGTGTGCAAAAACTATTTTTATTTACGATTAATGTGTACATTCTTCATGAAACCATTCTTACATAAATTGCTGAATTTACTGTCATTTGTAAAAACATTTGTACATAGTCAAATTTAATGCAAATTTATTACATAAAAAGTGTCGCATTTAATTCATAAATAGTACGTAAACAATTTTTCACATCATAAATGTAACTACAGAAATTAATAATTACAGATGTAATTACATGCAGGTACTTTTTAAAATGTAAGTACAATGTAAAAACATTTATGTACAAAATAAGTGCATTGTATCAAATGATTAATTTAAAAGTAAGTACATAGTATAAAGTCCACCTAATATAAAGTGGGTCAATTTGTGTAAATACTTCTTGGCCTAAATTTCCACATTTAATGCTAATTTCTGTCTAAATTGCTTATAAAAACTATTTTCATTTAAAATGTGTGTGTAAATCTTTCATGAAAAAATTCTTACATACATTGCTGCATTTAATGCAAATTTCTGTGCAAATCATTTGTAAAAATGTTTTTATATATAAATTGTCGCATTTAATTAGTACGTAAACAATTTTTCACACAAAATTGTCACATAAAATACAAATTTGTGTAAATAATTCCTAAAATGATTCTTGCCTAAATTGCCGCATGTAATGCAAATTTCTGTCTAAATTGTATGTAAAAACTATTTTCATTTAAAATTTGTGTAAATAAATCCTAAAATGATTCTTCCATAAATTGCTGCATTTAGCGCAAATTTCTGTACAAATCGCGTAAAAACGTTCTTATATAAGTGGTCTAATTTAATGCAAATGTCTGTCTAAATTGTACAAAATTTGTGTAAATCTTTTATGAAACTATTATTATATAAATTGCTGCATTTACTGCAAATTTGTGTTTAAATCATTCATAAAAATGTCGCATTTGATTCATAAACAGTACATAAACAAATTTTCACATAAAATTGTCTCACAATAAAAATGTGCATAAATCTTCCCTTACTATTCTTGCCTAAATTGTCGCATTTTAATGGAAATTTTGGTCTAAATTGTACATAAGAAAAACTATTGTTATTTAAAATGTGTGCAAATCTTTTATGAAACTATTCTTACATAAATTGCTGCATTTACTGCAAGTTTCTGTGCAAATCATTCATAAAATGGTTCTTGTTTAAATTGTCGCATTTAATGCAAATTTTGGTCTAAATTGTACATAAAAACATTTTTCATTTAAACTGTGTAAATCTTACATGAATTTAGTGAAAATTTCACTGCATTTTTTTATAAATTGGTGCACTGAAGAACAATACACCGTGTACTGCTTAAAATATATATATATTTTTTTTGCTTTTGTTTGTGTTTGTTTCATGTATTGGGTTTATAGTAGCAATTGTTTTTTTTTACAGGCAGCACCTTTTTTCCCAAAAGAAAAACTTTCTGAATTGCATCCGTTCAATCTGTTCACCATAATAGTCTCCTAACTGAAGCTAGAGATCTTTGAAAGTTGCACTAAATAAGAGAATCTGCTTAAAAACAAGAGAGAGGATGTACATTACATCAAGAACAACATGCAATTGGAGAATGAGGGGAAACTCTTTTTTGGGTGTTTTTTAAAAAAAAGAGGCATACTTTTAGTAATGTAATGGGTCGATGACACCGAGCATCTTGCAGCTTATTTCCTGACCCCTGTGTCTCCCAGTGTACTTAGCCCATGATTTGTTTGTGTAGCGGAGGCTTGGTCTTCTTCACTTCTCTTTCAGCGGCTCAGTTACACATAACTGAAGGATAAGAGACTGATAGAGAAACTCTGAGCACTTCAGTTGCGTGCTGGCTCCACACAAACTCTGTTTCTCATTTGATGTTAGCGTAATATTTTCATCCCCTTTTCCTAATTCAAACTTTTCTTCGTCTCCTACTGCTGTGAAACTTTCAGAAAAAAAAAAAAAACGATTTGGCACAGTGTATTTCCTGACAATTTGTTTTCCCGTATATCATAAGGACTGACTTCCTGTTCGATGCTCGGTCTGTTAAATGTCAACAACACTGCAAAGCAAAGCGCAACCAACCAACTGTGCCTGTTTCGCTGAGATGGATTATAGATGACGTTTTTCTTTCTCCTTTGTCTTTGCACACTAAAAAAACACTCAAGTTTTGCTTTGCAGTGGCACTTTTGGCTCACAAGCTGGATGGCAGGAAAGTGGGAGATTTCGATGCCGTTTGTGACATTAGCAGTTTGCTCAATAGGGGGTCTGGCTCGCGCAATCAGCCACATGAAAAAACGACCTCGCTGAGGAACTTTTCTTTTTTTTTACAGTTACACATGTTTACAGTTCATTACTACACTTTCAGATACTGTTGGATCTGTTTACATATTGTAACTTGAACTCATGTAACGAGAAAACTGAATGTGTTCTGTCAAAATCTCTTCAAAACTGAGTCATAAACAATGTGTTTAAATTTCAGTTGTTAAATAACATTTAAAAGTGTTTCAATTCATTTTTTGACTGTTTTTATGTCAAGTGGTACAACAATGTCAATTCATAATGAAAGAGCCATGTTTTCAGTTGTGCCACCCTGACATTCAAATGTTTTTTAATGATCTCAACAGCTTAAAAACTGCTGATATTAATACAATTTGTTTATATGAAAGGTTTCAAACCTAAAATGATGCCAAATTATAATTTATTTATTATTAAGACACCATTTTAAAAAGTTTTTTGATCTGTTAATTTGTTCGGACAGTTGCACCACCTGACATTTTGGGGGTTTAACAAAAATATATTTAAATGAATCCAAATTAAAAAGGTTTTATACAATAAAGTGATATAAGTCATGAACTTATCAAATTATTTTAGGAAATAATGCACTTTTTTATCCATACAATCTTTCAGTAAATTTGAATGCAAATTTCTAAATATATACTGTACAGCCTATATCATATATATATATATATATATATATATATATATATATATATATATATATATATATATATATATAAAAGACATTCAATGTGAATTTTTATGTAAATATTTCATAAAACTATTCTTACATTAAATGTTGCTTGTTTTTTTCCATGAGGAAACAAGTTTAAAGTCTTCACATCCCTTATCTAATGTTTCGAAATGTTTTAAAAGTTTGCAAGGTTAATTAATATGCATTGCAAGTCATAATATGTGTAAAATTGTTCATTAAGTCGTTCTTAAATTACCACATTTAATGTGAATTTCATACAGTTTTTAAGACTTTGACTTAGTTGGTGTTTTAAAGTTTTTAAGCAAGTCTGTCCTTAATAATTGGCATTACATGCGAAAATTAATTTAACAACATTTTTACACAGATTATCAGATTTTTTATGCAAAAATCTTAATTTTTTTATTTTTTTTACACTATTTTAAGGTGACGTAGTTACAAGTTACTACGTTATACATAGTTATAGGTAACTAACCCTAAACCAAACACTAACCCTAAACATAACTCTATAGTAAGTACATGTAGTTAATTAATAATACTCTGTACTTATTTGAGTAAGTCCAATGTAACGACGTCATTGTTACAGTTTGATTATGTATTTAAGTACTGAGTAATATGAAGTAACTACATGTGCTTATACTATAGGGTTAGTGTAGGATTAGGGTTTGGTTTAGGGTTAGTTGCATGTGATTATGCATAATTTACTGTTATGGCAAGCACATAAAACATTTGTAACAAGGATGCTGTAAAATGAAGTGTGAAGAAAAGTTGAAGATTTCCCTTAACTTACCTGGTGTTTTGATAAGTAGTCTGCAAAGGTATTTAGCAGCTTATAGTAAATCTCAAACCATGGGAGATAGCTGTCAAAAAACAGAAAGAAATATACATTAAACAAATATTACAGCATTTTAACAAGAAAAAGCAATAAAACATACATTTTCAGAAATCTGCACTACTACAGATGATTCTTCCTTAACTTGAATTTTAACCTTGCGGCTTTACATCATGTCTACACCGGGCGCAACAAAGCGACCGTTGCAAATCTATTTGCTCTTCGCGCCGCATTCAGTGTAGACAGCATCACAGATTATAATGGCTTCTATTTGCTCTTGTCGCGTCGGGTGTAGACACATTTTCAGCTAAAGTAAACCTTATTACAACATTCTTGGTTCTCGCTGACACTTGCATTTTAAACATTCCAGCCACGGAGCAGGCTAAATAAAAGTATTTGGTTTCTTCAACAAAAACATGACTGGACCACTGTAGCCTGTAATAAACCAGGGATGGGATGGTTTACAAGCATGCTGCGCCCAGATGCACAACCTGAACCTCATTGTCGTACATTAAGTCACTACATATGTCACTACTCTCCGTTTTTTCCCCCTCCTTCAAATTAATTTCCCAGCAGGAGTAAAAAAATAATTCACACCTTATCAATGTGTATTAACTAATCACACAATGACTAGCCAAGAGTATCTGCAACATTGTGTGTGTTGCAGCCTGACAGAATCTTGGCAAAGTTGACAGGCCTTTAAAGATGGAACGCGGCCAATGTGTTGTTTTGGCTTGAAGGTTGCAAGAACACACACACCATTTATTTTGTTATGCAATCTAGTGAAAAAAATGCGGCCTGCTAGCGGGCTCTGACTTTTTCTTTCCCGGTATGTAGGCGTGATTACAACATGCATTTCGACTCGGTCTGAAATCTCACACTTAACCGAGAGCGATTACATCAGCTATTCTTTTCCAGCGCTTTGACTTTTGTGTTTGTCGCTACTGCTTGATTACTTTAATTGGCTACGATGCAAGTAAAGAATTACTGGGAACGTGGTCCTTTTTGAAGAAGAAAAAGCAAGGTTTCATATCGTCTGATCTCAGTTCACCCACAGAGCATGCAGTGTCTTGATTTGAGGTTTTTCTTCCCCCTTTTTATCCTTCCATGGGTCAGTGAGCTCTCCAGCAGACTGGAATTAACAGACAACAAAAAACACAACTAAGTGTATCTAATGCAAATTTTCATATTGCCGAATGCGTAGAAGGGGGCCAGTGGCATGCCGTTCCCAGGGACGTGCGCTCAAGCGTGCGAGTTTCAAGTCTGGGTGACCATTAACCTAAAACAATCATCTCTTAACATGCCAATATTTTGACGTGCATGCCGATGTTCGCAAACCAGGTCACACTATTCTAAATGAAATGCGCCTATGCAAATTGCAGACGGGCGAGAAAAAAAAAAAAGATCCATGGCCTGGATTGCGGCGTGTTTTGGTTAGCATGACGCGTTGTTATAAATATCGTAATTGACCGACACCTTGCTCAAGCTGCATTGCACAACAAAGAAAAATCATTATCTCCTCTCTTGCTCACTCTTTGTTTAAAATGCGAGGCTCCTGGATGTTAATCCTTCATTTTTCACATGTGAAGGGGATTTAAACTCCTTGTCAGAAAGGCACGGCAGGCCTTGGAGAGCACAAACACTCATTATACTCTTAAATGAGAGCATGTAAATCTTTTGTATTAAAGTCAAATAAATCACTGCTCTATAAGCTGCAGACTTGCGTTATGAAGATATCCAGGGAGGAATACCTTTCACAAAATCCTGGATTCATTTTTTATTTTAAGTCATAAAGCGGGAGCACCATTTTTTTTTTGTTCTTTTCTTTTTTTAAATAGGCTGAGGGGAGCACGGCACCCCAGCCCAATCTCTTCACAGCTAGTAAGTAAAAATGTGTTTGTATTCGGCAAATCCTCTGATAGAGGAACATTCATCATGCTGAACTGTGCTGAGACGAGCCAATCTCAACGGCCCTTTTAGGTTCTCTAGCGCCGTGTGTACTCTGAGAGTAAACCAACTTATCTGTGGCTTACTGGCAATCCCTAACAAACTCGAGCTCCTTGCTTCCACAGCCAGAAGCATCAGATAAGCTTGAGCGAATGGTTTGATAGCCGGGGGGAAAAAGAGACAGAAACTGACCACCAATGAATGAGAGAATGTGTAGGTCATGACACGATTAGAAAAGATGCATTTGTATTTTCAAGAATTAAGTGCGAGCTACTTAAGTACTTAAATAAATCCCTGCAGCTGCTTGACAAAAGTTATTTTTGAATCAAACTAAATTTAAGACCACATTGCATCTAGGATTTAAAACCTGGAAATAAAAAAATATTAAATATTAAAATTAAAATGCTGATTCCAAATATATTTTTTAAAAGCAATATATATATTTTTTTACTCATTTAGAACAACCTCACTAGAAGTCTCAGACACTATAAATCGATCTGAAAACATATTAAGCATTTATGAAGCTTTACGCTGCATGAACGGCCTTTGGTTTGTCTTGTACGCCTGTACGATCTAATCGGCCCTTAAATCAACATGCTTCCTAAATCATCAGAGGTATGTAGGAGCTTTAAAATCAAGTCAGCTTGCACCTTGTATCCTTCCCAGGATGAGATACGATTACACCCAGACTTTTCCTGAGTTTTATGTCCAGCTAAGGAAAAGAAATATTGCTAAATGACCACTAACTGAGGAAAACCTATGCTGTCTGAGGAAGACGCCAAGTCGGGTCCCAGCCATCAAATAAAACCGGCGAGAGAGCGAGAAAGAGAGGGTCTATTTCATCTGGGGTCTCGCAGATGTCCGAAGGCTACGCGCAGAGTGTCCAAAGGGCGAATGGGTGCAGAGGGCGGGGTAAAACGGAACGCTTGTGTTTTTGAAGTGGTTTGGCCTGAAGGAACCATGGCCTATTTGGCCTGGGCTAAACCTGCAAAGCTACAAAGGGCTGTCCACATAAAACTGTCCCTCTCATTAGGCAACTTCCTTGTGTAAGCTTAGGTGACAATTTTATGGTCCCAGGACTTCAACAATCACAAGGACACAAACTGTTTTAATTACTTTTCTTTGATATTCCGCTGGAGAGTGTAAATGTGTGTGAATAAGAAAAAGTGTCACCTTATAAATATCTAAAATTGTATATTTTATAAAATGATTTACATATCAGTTTGTCTAAAAGTTCAACACAGTGTGTGTGTGTGTGTGTGTGTGTGTGTGTGTGTGTGTGTGTGTGTGTGTGTGTGTGTGTGTACCTGTTTATATTACACTGTGGGGACCAGCCAGCGTTTTTTTTTTTACTAAATTATGTTTTTTTTGAAAATGTAAAAATGCAGAATGTTTCCTGTGATGGGTAGGTTTAGGGGCAGGGGCAGTGTAGGGGGATAGAATGTACAGTTTGTACAGTATAAAATCCATTACGCCTATGGAGAGTCTCCACAATGCATAAAAACACAACATGTATATATTGTGTATATATATATATGTATGTATATATATGTATATATATATGTATATATATATATGTATATATATATATATATGTATATATATATATATATATATATATATATATATATATATATGTATATATATATATATATATATATATATATATATATATATATATATATATATATATATATATGTATATATATATATGTATATATATATACATACATATATACATACACATATACATACACATACATACATATACATATACATATATACATATATATATACATATATATATATATATATATATATATATATATAAATCTTCTATAAAATGAGTTAGAAAAACTAAACTTTCCTCAGGTCTTTTGTTACATTTTGCCAAGATCGTTCCAAATAGATGACATAAACAAAAGAAGTCTAGGGTCTTAAAAAAAAAAAAAAGCAAAACTTTCAAAATGCATTTCTTATTATGAATGAAGGAAGCCATGCAAACTACTCAGAATGCATAATGAATTTTATACATCATATGTCAAATGAATTAGCATGTAAAACTCAGTGAAAGGGACAGGGGAGACTCTTGCTAATTGGCAGCAGGACTTCATGCATAATTATTGGTGAACCGTCTCTCGCATGCCTCTGTGCCTGAATAACGAGTGGAGAGAAAGGGAGAAAAACACACACACACACACACACACACACACACACACACACACACACACACACACACACACACACACACAAAACAAAGGCCATCCTGGTTGGGATGGGAGGAGGAGAGATCTCGACAGCAGCTCATCATGACGATGATAAACCTGCGATTGTCCATCAATACCGTGTAGACGGAGGGGAAAAATAATGTGATATGTCCCAGTTGAGCTGCTCTGAATTACTAAATGACTTTGTATTATTAAATACACTGGTTTAGCGTTTATGCAACACTAACAGTCTTCAATCTGCTGCTTTCCATTCTCAATGGAACGGCTCAGACTGAAAATATGAAAGCATTTGCCATCATATTATGGAGTTTTTTTAATCAGTTTTTTATTATTATTATTATTATTTCATAAAAGTGAAGTATTGTTTGTTTCAAATCCCTTTCTATTATTCATCTAGAATTGGTTTCTCTTAAAAAGGAAAATGGACACGTGGTATTTCTCCAGACATGTCTTGATGAATATGCAAATTGTTAAGTTTCAAATAACTAATCATGCACTTCAGAAGTTGCATGAATAAACACAAATCTCTTACCTGAGCAAACAGATGCAGACCCTGCAGCCGGACGTCAGCCGACAGAAACCGAACCTCTGCTTGCTGTCAATGTCCGTGAGCACAAACGTGAAGTTCTGGCCCACCTGAGTCTGGGACACTCTGCAGCCCACCACAAAGAGAGGAAAAAACAAGGTTGAAATGAACCTTTTATCAAAGTGTACACTTCACTTTATATTTGATGGAATGGTCTGAGTATTAGCCAGCGACTGTAACTTTCAGCGTAATCATAAAAGAGCAAAACACACTCATATCTATGTAAAATATTAGAAAAGCTATCAAAAAGGCAATTTGCAGAGAAAAAAGATTTACTCACATTAACAAAAACTTGCATTTTAAATGCATTCACTAATATCCATTTGGCAGCAGAAAGATTGTATTACATTTAAGTTTGTAAGAACTGAACCAAGGGTGACAATGTAGTTTATCGCCACTAGATGGCAGCAAGAAAGCTTCAGCTGGAAGGAAGTGTTTAACTTCTCACACAGCATATAAACTATACAACAGCACTTTCCATTTTTCATTTCCAACACACGCACTGCTGTTTATTCAGGAGATGTGTCTAACATCATGCCAGTTAGAACAGACATTGTCTACTGGGGCGGAGATCTTAATTTCTATAAAGGTTATTTATTTCTACAGAGGTCTAAGAGAAGGGTCTGACATTGGAGACCAGTACTACTGAAACCAAATGAGGTGTGCTGCTCCACCCTGTGATTTAATTGCGACAGCCCCTTAAGCATGTGTGAATGAGTGTTATGTAAACAAACATCCACATTTTTCCCAATTCACAAGTTGATTGACTTATTTTCTGGAAGCGTAAGGGATTTCCTACCTTTCTACGTCAAATGGGAAACAGAACTTAGGCACTGTCTGCAGGACCTCCTGGAAAGAAATGAAAAAGAGACATTATGGGTCATTCAAATCATGCCATTGTTCACTAATCAAAATTAGTTATTCAAGGATAAGCCTTAATTAATGACTTAATGATATGACATGACATATTATAAAGAGGATTATGTGACAAACAAAGAACTTGCCAGGGTGTTGCTATGAGGTTGCTAATGTGTTTTAGTGCAATGCTAAATGTATATTGCCAACTTTATGTCTCTATGATATTCTGGTCCCCAAATAGGGCGCTAATGTACATCTAAATGATTTTTCAGAAGTTTTCTGTCTGCCAGGCGAAAATCTAGTGCAATTGATTAGAAAAGTAAAAACATATTTTCTCAACAAACTGCATAGATTGCAACGCACACAGTGTTAATAAAATGAAACGGCTTAATTTGAAATAAATATTCGTTACGCAGAACAGTAGCTGGCAAACAAACAAGCAAACAAAGCCTAACATTTCTGATATTATGGTTCTTAGATATGGTTCTAATGCAAGACTTTTCTTTGTTTTGGTTTTTGTCTGCCAGACGAAAATCTTGAGTTCAATTGATTAGAAAAGTGAAAATCACTTGGTTTGTAACACCGTGGTTTGTATGGGAAATGGTGTAAATCATTTTCAAAATAACTTTGTTTAGCAGAACAGTAGCAGGCAAACAAACAAGCAAACAAATGTATTTTTGTTTTAGTGCAATGCTTGGTTGCACCGTATTGTCTCGAGTCAAATGAGCCTAATGGTTCTGTGACATTCTGGTCCCTAGATATGGTTATAATGTAAGTCTTAGTGACTTATCTCCTGTTTTTATTTTTGTCTGCCAGACGAAAATCATAAGCTCAATTGTTTAGAAAAGTAAAAGCACATCACTTTTCTCAAACACCATGCTTTGAAGGGCAAATGGTGTAAATCAGTTTCAAATAACTGTTTATTAAGCAGAACAGTAGCTGGCAAAGAAATGAGCAAACGAATGGATTTAAAGGGAAACGACACCAAGCTGACGTAAAGGGGAGGGCGATCAGAGACTAAAATAATTAGCGGCCATTAGCTCATTGATCGTTTCGCTTGAGGTGTGGGGACGATGGAGATGATGGCAGATTGTTGGAACAATGGCTGAGCAGCACTAGGGGTTCAGAGGAGGTGCGGGAAGGATAGGGGGCAAAAGTAGGCCCAGCCTTTGGGGCTTTACCTTCCCGCACAGCCCCAGAGGGAGAGTCCTAGCACCAGCAGCATATGGATTTCCATAGCCATATGGGTTAGCCACGTCTGGCCAGTCCTGCGCTGTAGACTAGCCATGGGGAACTGCCAGTGATCCCCTGCTCAAAGTATAACAAGCTGCGACCATTCAGATGAATGGTGCCGATGTATTTGGAGGCAGCTGGGTAGTTCAAATGCGGCTTCCATACCCGTACCTGCACTTTAAAACAAAATTAATCGTTCAACGTGCGCGTATGAGCGCCAGCCTGCGAAGGTGTCTGTTTTTATTTGCGTATATATGCATGTGCGGCGCGGATGATGACTGGTTGCTGTTCTCTGTGGGAGGCGGTGGTGCTGATGGGGGAAGACAGAGTGAGAGAGTTAGTATGTGATACAGAGAGCGGCAAGGAGATTGAAGGCTCTGGCAGGCGAGAGAGGAACGTTGGCAGCGGCAGAAACATCCTCGCCGTGTCGTGGCGCGGCGGATGACTGTACGGCAGTAAAGCTGTCACGCGTACGCAAGGCTGATGCTGCCGTATGTGACTGCTACTATCATTAACTCCTATAGGCGCTTCCCCCGAGTGTTTATGCCAAGCTGCGCCACGCATTTGCAGAAGCGTATGCAAACGGATGCTACACAAATAAAATTGTCTCCTTCGCAGATGCAGAAGTTGTTGCGGGTCTCACACTGGCCTGCTTGACGCCAGTCAATGCCGGTCCCTGCTGTCAATCTGAGTAGCGAGGCAGGAACTAAGAATGAAATCCGCCCATTCGGACTAGACGAAACACAATATTTGTGATGACATGCAGCTGAATGAATGCATTCATAATGCCATGTCAGTTGAAACAATCGAAAGAATTCAACAAACACAAGAAAAGCCATGATTAAGACCACAGAAACTCCAAAGCCTGCACCTTTTTAACTCCTTTCATTTAATGTCAACATGAAATGGCATTTGCAACAGTTTTTAAATCCTAATTGTGATTTCGGAGCGCAACAAGAAAAAACATTCTGATTTTAATCCATTAGGATCATGAAAAGTGGTCTGGATATAGCAGATGTTCAGAGGAAAACAAAAGAAGATATTCTGAAGAATGTTTTTGTCCATAAAATGGAAGTCAATGGAGTCCAAAACAATATTGTGTGAGCAAAAAAAATGCAGTCATACAGATTCGGAACGAAATCTTTTTTGGTTGAATTTTGATTTCATGTTTGATTTTCAAACCCATTTATATCCGTCAAACCTAAGCCGTTTAGCTTCCGGCATCCAAGTGAGATATTCTCACGATTCTCCTCAAGGTTTTAGTAGATCTAAATCTCTGTACGCATGTGCATTACACACCTTTTTCTTTCAGCGTTTTATTACTATTCATCCAGGTGATCGGGGGACTATACCAAAGCGTGCTCTGGGAGGAGAGTCAGATCGTGTGAAGAGGTGTAACGTGAGTTGCCATCGTTCCTGTTGTTTGGTTGTACTGTTTTCCCCTTTCTCTGCCTCCCTCCCAACCATTTTCCCAAGACAAAAGAATATAAAACAGCTAATGCATTTACAACTCACTGGAGGAGGCAGCGTGAACTCTGCAGGCTGCATTATTTATTTACTGTTGAGACAGGGATATCACTCAATGAGACAGCAGTCTCCATTCCCCCCTGGTCCCACTGCGGAGGCCTGCAATCACAGCTTCTCCTCTATCACTATCTCTCTCTCCTCCACCAGCAGCATTTATTACCGCCCCACGCTACCGGGAGACACTACCGCTCCCTCCCTGAACTCCCTGCAGAGGAAGGGAGCTTCTTCTGGGCTGAATGTGAGCAGAAGATCCAGCACTGGCATCAGCAGCAGCAGATATCAGGGGATTGTGCTGCTTCACTCGGCTTCTGCATAATGACAGCATTCACACCTCAAGCCAAACTGCCCCATTCTGACGGTATGGGTGCACGAACAGAGCCAGAAATAGAACCACAACACAGAAGCAATCAGTGTCAAGTAGTTGAGGATAGAGAGACATTTGACTATCTTTCGAAGGAGCAATTACGATAAACGTGTTAGACGGATGTGTTAAAAAAAAAATGCAAGATTTATTTTTCAAATGTATTTCTCAAAATTGTAACGATTTCCTAATTGCATTAACATATTTTATTTCATTACATTATTTTGCACAATTGTTACTATTTTGAACAACTGTAACTACCAGTTTTTTTAACATCTATGATTATCTCACCATTTTTACTGCCACCGTTTCTTGTAAATGCTTATTAATTGTAACCATTTCTCAAAATGCAACTATATTTCTCATAACTGTAACTATTTCTCATCTGCAACTATTTAAATTAGTGCAACTTTATTTTGTGCAACTGTAACTACTTCTCAATGTTGCCACTTTAAAGGGTTAGTTCACCCAAAAATTTAAATTCTGTCATTCAGTTCTCGCCCTCATGTCGTTCCAAACCTGCAAGACCTTCATTCATCTTCATAACACAAATGAAGATATTTTTGATGAAATCTAAGCTCTCAGACCCCTCCATTGACAGCAATTTTAATAACACTTTTAAGGTCCAGAAAGGTTGTAAAAACATTAAAATCGTCCATGTGTCTCCAGTGGTTCAACCTTAACTTTATGAAGCAATGAGAATACTTTTTGTGCGCAAAAAAACATACAAAAATAATGACTTTATTCAACAATTTCTTCAAGCCTGTGTCAGACTCTTGACGTAGTAAATACAGTTCAGGGTTTCCTTGTTCTACAGCAGAACGACTCGTGGTGCACACGTGAACAGCGCACAAAAAAAAAAACAGTTTTTTGCGAACAAAAAGTATTCTTGTCGCTTCATAAAATTAAGGTTGAACCACCGGAGTCACATGGACTATTTTAATGATGTCTTCAAGACCTTTCTGAGCCTTGAAAGAAGTAATTAAATTGCTGCCTATGGGTGGTTCAGAGAGCTCTCGGATTTCATCATTTGTGTTCTGAAGATGAACGAAGGTCTTACAGGTTTGGAATGACATGAGGGCGAGGAATTAGAGAGATTTTTCATTTTTGGGTGAACTAACCCTATAATTCTCATAATTGCAATGTTCAGGCAAATGCTACACTGTGAACCCTAACGCTCAAAATAATTAATTGGTTTGAGTAGGACAAACTGAATTAAACAAATTAGTTCAATCAAATTAACGTTTATGAGTATTTAGCACTTTTTCACAGAACGGATATATTTTAAGTAAACTTAACTGTTTCATTGTTTTGACATTTTGAAATTTCCCAGCATGCTTTGCCCATGGCACTCGAAGGGGGGAGTAAATTCTAAAATTAACTGTTATACAATATTTTTTGTGAAAGATTAATGTTAATAGTGAATAATGTTTGGTTATGCTAGAAGAGTTTCTGTTAATGTGGGTGTGGAGCATGCGGCTTGGTTTGAGAGCAAGTGTTAAATGCTTTATATTGCTGCACTCATTTAGCAAGTGCTATCCCATCCTATGGTTAACAGGTTAGCAAATTAACATTTTCTGAATTAGCTTGTAAGAGATAGCTACGTTTATACTAATAAAAATGTTCACATTGAGGTACATGAACATTTGAAGTTAAATGTAGGAATTAGTGTTTTCAAACATTTAAATCTAAGAACAATTAAAATGTATGAGTGCAAAATAAAAATCTGCCAGTTCTGCTTGAATGTCTTAAGTTTTTGCCTTAATTTTTTGGAGTTTTGCCAACTTATTCATGTTTTCAGTGTACATTATCTAACCATTTCTCATATTTGCAATTTAATGTCTCTTAATTGCAACTATTTTACACAATTGCAAATGCATTTATTTTAAACTTTCTCTCACAATTCCCGTTTTATTTTTTTTACTCAGAAATGGGCTTCTATAAAAAAAAAAACAGATCTGTCACATCTGTAAGAGGGAAAAAATCTGATTCGGGCCACATTCAGCTGCAGCGTGAACGTAGCCAATGTTACTAGGTGATGTGAATGTTAGAGTTGAATATTTAGATGGGAACAACTAGACAAGAATGGGAGGGAGCGAGAGAGAGAAAGAGAGAAAGAGAAAAGGGAGAGAGAAAGATGTTGTGAGTGGGAACTAAGCGGTGTACCGGATGAGCGAGTGAAAAGCATTTCTTCATTCTGTCAATACTGGGATGAAGGAGGGAGGGGGTGCGAGAGATATGTGGCGAGAAATAGAGGGAGAAAGAAAAGGAGAGAAAGAGGCAGAAGGAAGGAAAGGGAGAGAAAGCATGAGAACTGAGATATATAGACAGGCAGACAGACGGAGATAGGAAAGAAAAGAGAGATAAGGTGAGAGAAAGACAGGAATAGAGAGAGAGAGAGACAGCAAACTCCCCCTTTCTCTCTCCAAGCTGGTGGGATTCCTCCCCAGGGGTTTCTGTCTTTAAACCTCCATGCTCTTTAAAAATTCTGCCAGCCAGCAGGTCTACACGGCGCTATGGAACTGTCTCCAGCAGGGGAGAAGTGTGTGATTGTGTGTGTGTGTCTGAGAGAGAGAGAGAGAGAGAGAGAGAGACAGAGACTGGCAGAGCCACCATGCTGACGGCACTGAGATCCCAGTGACAGGTTCAAACCCAATCTCCCCACAGGTCAGTGTTCACTGTACCCCCAAACCCCAATTAAGTCCTGCTTTTTCTTTCTCCATATCCCTCTCTCTCTGGGTGTCAGAGAATGCGGCCATAACACATGCAGCACCCCGTGGTTATTATGACGAAAACGCTACTGGGTCCCAAATCAAATGCGTCTACTACTACATTCTCTAAAGGAAACGTGAGCGCTGCTCGCCTGTGCAAAACTCGCCGCCACGATGCTAGAATATTGGTGGCGATTGCTATGCTGATGCTAATGTGCGGTTTTATAGCGTTACATGGTTGTTAGGGTGTTCTTTGTGGTTGCTAGGTGTTTGATGACTGATATAAACCGTACGTAGCCCTGCCCCTTTTCAACGCTGTGCTCATTATGTTCCGTCTTCGGTTTGTGTTTCCACAGCATGAAGGTAAGATCTTACGGATTTATGAATGAACCGCTCGTTTTAAAGTCTTCCCGGTCTACTGACATTGCAATGCTCATAACTTTCGGTAACTCAACAAAAAGTAAATCCACTTCACCAGATAATTGCTCGTCGACAGCAATGCCATAGAAATATACAGAGCTATACCACACAAAAAAGGAAGTTTAAAGACAAATTTTTAAAGATGGCTGCATGCTGGTTTCTATGGCACATTAGATCTATTCTATTCTATTTTATATATAAATATGGCTCTGGTCCCTATAACAATAAGTTTGCCTTTGAAAAAACCCTAATAGTCTAACTTGGCTATAATAAAAATCTGTGGGATTTTTATGCCTATTTTTCTTCTATAATATGAAAATGGTGTTCTCAATCACATCAGAAAAATAAGAAAAGCAATGATCACCATACTCTTATTGCCTAAAAAAAGAGTGAATGCCAATTGTAACTACTTCTCAAAATTGCAACTTTTTAATCAATGTCTTATCTCACAGATGCAACTTGTTGTAAGTGCAACAGTTCCTCATAAATGCTACTTTATCTAACAACTGCGACAAATTCTCATAACTGCTACTTAATTTCTCTTCCTACAACTGCACATTTTTTCCACAATTACGAATTACAGAACGTCTTTCGGTATGGCCTTTAAAAACATCATGGTTAAGCAATAACCATTAATTACAATTCAATACAGTTTAAAATATTTTTTAAATGTTATATTGCCAACATAATGATCAGGGCTTGACATCATTTTCTGCTCACCAGCCACTGTGGCTAGTGGTTTTCCAAAGTTACTACCATAGTGGAAAAAAACTATACCAAAATATATTTAAAGTACACTACAATCCCATTAACACATATACTGACATATATCGTTTAAGACTTACTGATATAAATATTATAATTAAACTTATTTTGGAGTACTTCTTTACTGCACAATGCACATTTCTTAATATTAAGCCTAAATTAATATCACTATTAGTAAAGATAGTACGATCACTGTATGATATCAATCTTTAAATGCAAGATATTTAAAGTGTATCTTAAGTATACTTGCAATAGTTCCAGTTTAGCACAATCAAATATACTTAACTCTATCTTTAGTTGGACTATTTCTGGATAACTAAAGTGCATTAAGTACAAAATGAGCTGTTCCAAATGAACAGACTTTAAGTATATAAATTATATATAATAAATATATATATAATCTCATAATTTGGCAGCAGGTATATTAGGCTACTGTCACTTTAAGAACTGACGCATGGATCCATTATACTTTTATACACATGCATTTTCTTTCTCAACTGTTTACATTCACTTAAAACATTTGCCAAGACCACCATTTTGACATTATTTTGTGTGTATTTGACTATTTAAGCGCAATAAGCAGCGAAAAAGAACTTAATCTAGTACTGAGGGGTAGCTTCATATGCGCACACTTTTGGTGAGAGCACAAAATGCGGGAAGGAGTAAAAATATGCGCAACACACAAAATCCCACTCTGAAATTCAAGCCCTGTAACACCAACAATGTTCATCCTGAGCAAAAGAAACACGTGAGTGAGGTGAGGCGGGTTTGTGTGTAACTCTCTGTCGGTGAGATGAGAGATGCACTTTTTAAAAGACTACAATTGAGAAGTGTATTATATAGCCTATAAAATTCACCCTGCCAAAGTGGCTAGTAGGAGTGACTGTGTTACACACCACTGCTGAAATCCACCCACATTTGGCGGGTGTTAAAGTCAAGTTCTGATTATGATATTAAATAAAAATGTGAAATGAGTAATACCTGATCTCGGATAAGCACATAAATCCGTGTCCATCCATGACATGGTCATGCAGTTTTGAGGTGCTGTAGCTTAAAGCGTATATATTCTCTATTAGAACCGCCGCCTGATGCAACGGTACATCAATGGGGATAAAATAATCTTCTGCCTTCTCTGGACCCTCAAATCTCCAACCGAGATTCCTTTCATTACGTTTTAATCGTATGCTGCTGGCTTGCCGCTTTTGACCTTGCACTACGCGCCTTTAATAAGTGCCGACTTCGCCCCTGGATCGAGGCAAAGTGCTAAAGGGGTAGCTCTTCCAGAGTTTCAAATTGACACAGGGCATTACATTTTCACTTGAAACGAGCCAAGCAGAGCGGGAGGTGGTTGATTTCTCTTCTTTAGCCCTTGTCTTCCTTTTCTTTTTCGCGGCTTCTTGCACTGACCCTTAGGTGGTAAGAAGCTAATATTCGGTGTGCTGGCACAGAGGTTATTCCTTTCCCGCGCAAACACGCCGTCTGTGTGAGACTGCTTAAGGAAATGTAGCAGGTGATGTATTGATCCTCTGCCCACTTCAAGAACTGACAAGTGCGTGACAGGACCGCTGGGACGAGACACGGGGCAGTGTGGATACGCAACCTCCACGCTAACCACCCCAAGCCTTCCAACACCAACTCCACTAGGCCTGTGGTCACTGGAAACCAGAGTTTTATAGTGCTACGCATGAGAAAAGGGTTTCTGAAAGAAAATAAAAAACTGGCCTCAGAGACAAAAATTGTGGAATTTAAATGTGGAAAAAAATGTAATTCCTAATTTTCCAAATAAATATAGAGATTTGATCCAATTTAGCACATTAGTTTGCACAATCAATAAGCCACTACAAGTTTGCTAGGTGGTTTCCAGAGTGTTCTGAGGAGGTTTTCAGGTGGTTCAAAGTGAAACGCGCCCACCCACAAGTATCTATGATATTCAGGCTGCTAATATTGTGTACAAACAACAAGGTTTCTCTTAATTTTTGAAAGCAAACGCAGGAAGACAAATTTTCCAAAACCCTCTGCAATGAATATATTAATGTGACGGGTAAGCGTTTTTTGTTCTTAAGAATACACAACTGATATTCTACTGGGCCAAGCTGAGATTCAGCTACATATGCCCGAGAACCGCAGAGCCAGAAACATCATTAATTGAGTGCCAAGTGGCCTGGGGGATTTTCTGCGTTTAAGCTGTCAACTCCCATTGGACCGCGCGATCGCTCGCTCACTCACTCTCGCTCACTCTCTCTCTTTCTCTCAGCTGTGGCTAGAAGCTACATCAAGCGCGTGGAGTCTCTGAGAAATGCAACCACCACCCCCTCATGCGCTCTCTCTCTCTCTCTCTATCTCTCTCTCTCCGTCTATCTCTTCCTCCACCAAACCAGGACATCCTGCACTTTGGGCCAACGACAAGTATTTCCTTCCTCGATTGAGGTTTGTCGCGCTATGTATATCTCAAGAGGTTTGCGAGAGCTAGAATACTTAAAGATAACATTTAAAATGGGAGGTCAACGTGCAGTTCTTAATTTCAGTTCAGTAGGTGGACTGAAACTGTGGCTGCGCAGGGAAGTAAAACCGACGGATGACCGAACGTCCTGTTCCATATTCAAAGAGGACGTGAGACCAGATTTGAAAATATCCCTTTTATTTTTTTGCAAGATGTCACTTTCTTGATGAATAAGTCAATGTCTGAGACATCCGATGTAATGAAGACTGTTTCCTACAAGCACCCTCCAGCGTTTCTGGCACTGCTAACAGAAAGAGCCACGAGGAGAACACTTTTTTCCATTCTCAAAGCCCTAAGGTCAGGGTAATCAGACGCCACGGGCAACAGCTCGGCCTTACTGAGGATGTTTCGACTAGCCTGATGCAAAGGCCAGCTAACTGGGCCCGGCCTTCACATTACCCACTCTCTGGAGATCTGAACTGAAGAAAAATCTCCAAAATGAGACGAGTATGGGATACCCCAAGAGCAAGACATGGCCCCCCTTTCCATTCCTCCAGCTCCGGCAGCCGATGTTCTCCTCAATCACGGCTCATCTCGCACATGCCCTCCATGTTAAAGCGTTGAAACCACACCGACGCTCTTCGTGCTCCTTGATGATGCTCCGCTGGCTGGCCTTCCCCCCGGGCTGCTGGTGCGTGTCCTGCAGAGGAGGGGGTGAAGCGGGGGGAAAGGCTACCAATCATGAAGTGTCAGGCTTGGGGCATATGATTGTACACTGTGTCAAAGCTAGACAAATATTTGCCCCGCGAGGCTCCGGGGACGCAGTTTCTCGCTTTGTTACATGAGCTGTAGCTTCACTCAGCATGCCGGTTTACCGCCTAACTAAGGAGATGGAGGGCCGGGTGACATCTGGAGGCTCCTGTGAAACTCTCCAACATCCATCAGGTCAAACACACTCTGCTGGTGGCTTGGAATGTGATGTTAGCGCTGCGCTATTCCCTTTGGGATGCAACGCAATGCTGGAGAAATGTGTAAATCTCAAGGATGTGCATGATAAGGTCATGGTTAAAGGTTAAATTTGAGATAAACAAGACAATATGATTATCTCCTAAATGCAGAATATCAGGGCTCGCTTAACCCTAAGTCTAGTTTAACACAACATCCCATGGCTTACTGTTTTTATAAAACGGTGATATGAAATATTGCTACATTAACACAGAATTCGACTGATGTGTGGCCGCGTGTTTGTGTAAATTGGCTACTTTGCAACGGTTTCAAAGACGGCTCATCCAATCAGATTAATAATGTAGTCTCGTTTCTTCTCCAGCCTCTTCTTTTTTCCTGTCTTAAAAAAACAAAGTACATAATATAATCTATAACAAAAATAAAAAGTAAATAATAATAATTATATTGTTATTGATATTTTATATTGTCAGATCATTGTTTTTATTTATTTATTTAGAAATCTATCTAATAATAATACAAATAAAATAATATTTAATACATTATTCATATTTTCCATCATTTATTCAATTTTTTAATTTTTTTTTAAATAGTTTTTACTTTTTCGTAGCATGGAGGAGAACTCACAGCAAAGTGCAAGGAGAGGAGAGGGAACAGGACTGGGACATATTAGTCAAAATATATGAATGACACACAAATACTGCAAACATTTAAGCTTTCTGTGGGCGGAGCTTCCAAGTGGGCCTGCTAATAACCATAACCGCACCTGTTAAAACAATATTAATATATGCTGCACTGTGCTTTTTAAAAAAAAAGAAAAAAAAAGAAATTTGTCATTTCTTAGCGTTACTAAATGATTACAGATGAAACGTCCTATTGAGATTATTCATAAGACGATGCTTTAAAGGAGAAGACCAGCTAATCTCTCCAGTTATTTACGAGCTGATGCTCTTTAACCCGCCATCAATGAAAACATGAGGCTTTTCATAGCAAACCCTTTCAAATAACTTCAAATAATGTCAGTTTCTATGGCATGCACAGAAATAATAACCCGCATATGCATATCTGTTTAATTTCTTTTATTTTTCCCTTTCAACTGGCATGCGAAAAGAGATCTGAGAGAGATCAGGGCAATAAAGTCTCGCTTTTCCATCTGTCTGCTTCATTTGCAAAAAATGGCCTCCTTGCGATTCAGATATATACGGCTCTCTAGCTGCTCCACATGGCAGCTGTAGGTGACCGCGACCACAGCGAGTCTCTGGGGCCGAGGGATCGCACTTCATATTTCGCCGCCCTCTGTGCCAGCTTCCAGTCTGTTCGCCCCTCATTTAGAGTCCCTATTTGAGCAGAGCGGGTAGTGGAAGAGAGGAGGATAAAAAATCAATTCATATTTCCATAATCCACAGTCCTGTCTGTCTCCGTCTCTTCCCTCACCCTCTCTCTCTCTCTCTCTCGCTCCCTGGGGTAAAGTAACCCCTCCACCCCGATCTACGGCCTACAACTGTCATTACGCGCCGCAACAATAAGAGGATAAACAAAGGAGGCCTGTAGAGATCGGAGCTGCTGCTGCCATATGCTGGCTAACTTGGGGGAAAAAAGGGATTTCAGCGGCTAGAGAGGGAGCAGCCGTACAAAGACGCAAAAAGAGCCTAATCCTGGTAATGAGGCGACTCAATGAGAGCCTTTATGTCAATGTGGAAAAGGCCGATCCATCTGTACACATCTTAAACTAGAAACGATCTTGTCACAAAATAAGCTAAGCTGAGCTTTTCTGGTGGACTCTGGTGAGTTTTTATAACATGTAAATTGCAGTTTCTGAAGCATCTCTGCTGAAGTCTGATGAAGACCAAAGTGCACACGAAAGCCAAAGATGCTTATGTCTCCTTTCTTTCCTTCTCATTTTAGTTCATAATAAAGCATCCAATATTATTTGCCTGAGAAGAAAGGCTTGTATGTGGAGACCTTGAGGCCGAGCGAGCAGAAATGAAGTGTGAAAACCGCAACAGTGCACTATGACCCAGGCCCAGACCCACTTCTCCTTGTGCAGAGAGCACGCATGACCTGAACTACACTGAAGCAACAACCAACACAAACGCAAACATTTCAATTCTTCTTTTACTGATCATAGTTTTAGAAGTTCTGCAATGCCTATATGAAAGAAGTTTAATTATTAAGAGGGCAATAAAATGTTAAATGTGAAAGAGTTTTATTCCTATAACTAGTGTTCAACTGCTATGAGCTTTTTAACAACCAATGCCATTATCTGGAGTATCTAGCGCAGCATCACCAATGTAATGCATATATATTGATTTCATATTTTAATGTTTACTTAACAAAATATATAATTTATAATATTTAATTTGTAATTTTTTTTAAATAATGTTTATTATATAATGTTTATCATTAATATATGGATATAATGTATATACAGTGAATAGAAAATAAGATGCATTTAAAATATAAAATTTTATACTCGCATTTTTAAATAATATTTAAAACATGTAACATACATACACATATATATATATATATACATATACATATATATATATATATATATATATATATATATATATATATATATATATATATATATATATATATATATATATATAATATATATAATATATATATATTTTTTATATATATTATTTAATTGAAAACATTTTATATTTAAATAAATGTTTAAATATTTATATTTTTAGATGGATACTGTAGTATGAATATTATTATTTAAAAAATATTTAAGTATTATATTATATTAATTATATTATATAAATTATGTTATGTTATAATAAATAAATGTTTAAATAAAAAATATTTAAAAAAATACAATTATCAACTACAGTATCCATCTAAAAATATTAATATTTATACAGATATGTTTCAATATATAACATAGTTAATATAATATAGTATAACATAATATAATAAAATAAATAAATTAATGCTTTAATATAAAAATTATATTTAAAAAATCCAACTATCTACTACAGTCCCTATCTAAAAATATAAATATGTTTAAAAATGTATATTTAAATTATAATTATTATACTATACTATACTATACTATACTATACTATACTATACTATACTATAATATAATATAATATAATATAATATAATATAATATAATATAATATAATATAATATAATATAATATAATATAATATAATAGACACTAGGTAAAATGTGATATGATCAAATATTGGCCGATCAGGCTGGTATATCAGTCTATCACTACCCATAATCACGCTTATTATGCGTTACTAGTGTGATATAGTACCAACCCATGAGTGACACACAGCTGTACTGGTGTGAGATACAGTGGTGGGCGTACGAAGAAGCTCCATCCGCACCCATTCACATCACAGCCAGCTGATAATTAGCAGAACAACGCTTATTGAAGACCTGCTCACCACTTTTCATTATCAGCAACATCACACCGCATGGGGGAGAGAGAGAGAGAGAGCGAGAGAGAGAGAAGAGGAAGGAAGAGTGGAGGGAGGGAGGTAAGCCTTAGGAGCAGGAGGGGTCGTGGATGTGGCTGGTGGGGTGGGGTGGAATGGGGGTACAGAGAGAGAGAGAGAAAAAAAAAGTTCCTCTGTCTCCAACCTGGTCTCCAAAGTCCTGAGGGAACTTCCACAGCACTGTCGGATCTGTAAGAAATTGACAGACAGCATTAATCAGCAACCACGCACCGTTCAGAACACATACATATTAATGAAGGGGGTGGGGGCAAGGGTGGATTCTCCTATGTGTCGGCACACCGCGGCAACGAGCGGAGGCATGGAGCGTTCTGCATATGCAAATGTCATCCGGTTAGATAGAGGCCTTTAGAAACACAGACACACAGAGACAATACTCGACTACCTGCAGAAACAGCAGATGTGTGGCGCTGCATTAATATTTCACACCTAAATTTGTTAAAGGAAAGCATTTACTGCAGTCGTTTAAAAATATAATGCTCACATTCAAAATATGAATTCATTTATAATTTATTTTTATAAATATTATATTATATGGGACACTCTGGCCCTGAAAAAATATATATAAATTACAAAATACATACATAAATAATAAAGAAATAACTATATTATTATTATTTCCTATTATTATTATTATAAATATATAAAAACAAATAAAAATAAAGTCAAATATCTAATATATATATTGTTGTATTTTAAAAATGTATGTACATTTTTATTAATTATTATTATTATTGTCAGATCATGTGTGCTAACCAACGTTTGGAGTTAATAACTTAGCAAATACCTCAGTTAGAATGCTAGCAGTTTTAAAAATATTTTATATCACACATATTATTTAGATTTTCGGTGAAACGGTGTAATCTTGACATAAATAAGTATGTGAAGACTTTGAAACCACACGTCTTGTGACACATAATAGGGCAGCACTCCAGACGCCTCTGCTATGAGTCACTCTAAAAAGATCAGCTTGGACCACAAAACAACAACTCAATGTCTGCTGAAGGTCAATGTGAGAACACTGAAACCAGACAATGAGTTTGGTGCACAGACACACAGGGTGGGCAAGGTACGTCTGATCTACAACCTCCATATTATGACGATAGGGGTGACAATTTATGCACAATCCATTTTTGCAGACAGAAAAAGTCCACTATTGTCAAAAGTGTAGTGATGCATGAAGCATAGCACGCAGAAGACACTTTGAAAATCAAGCAGGTTTCTGTTGGTCCACGTGGTGAATCCACATGACCTAGGCATGTTCACACTTGTAGTTCAGTTCGCTTGGTTTGTTTGGCGCTGCATACTCTCGCTTAGTCGCTTTCATTGGTCAAGGACTGCCCAAGAGGACATTTGAATGACATGTAACACAACCAATCACAGTTCGTTTTGTTCCGCATTATGTTTAAGAGTGTGAAAATGTAAAGTCGATGTCCCTGCAATAACAGACCGCCGTGCATCTATAATTATTCGTTCAAGAACGTTGTTTAAGTGTACGGCAACAATGGAGCCGCGAACTTTACATTTTGAAAATCCAGCGTTTAGTTGATCCTGGTAATTGCTCATTGTCACAGTTTTAAACACGACAGCGTTCTTCTTCAACGAGGGGTTTGGCGTTTGACGGCATTTGTTTCCAGGCGGACCGTAAAGAACGACACACACGTCGAGCGGACATCCTGTAGAATTCAAATCAGATGACGAATTCGAAACTCCTGAAGTGTTTCCAGAAAAGTGTGCCATATAAGACATTCAGCCAACGGTCTGTGGGTGTGACATCTGAGGCTGAGACTATGGTACACTTAGCCTTCACTTTGGCATTTTAACACCGAACCTAAAGGCATAGGCATATGCCTCACAACCTGAATCATTGGCTTTTTATATTATGTATGTATTGTATTTTGTGACCGAACTTACCAAACATCCAAAACAATGTGTAACCTACAAATGATAGTATTTTGACCAGCAGAGAACTTGTGAAGAGCTTAGAAAATGTGTAAAGGAGTCAAAAAGTGAAATCAATATAACATCTCAACATTCACAAATATACATTTCTGACATTCAAAACCAAACAAAAACAAATCAGTGACCACATGAAATATTTGGCAACCAAAACACCTACACCTCATTTTGTTTCCCTCTTCAGCTGAGGTAGTATTCAAAGTACGAATGACCCTGCATCAAAGACCGGTCTGTTACAGGAAGCTCAAATATCCTGTCTGAAGAAAGATAAATATGTTCTCAGATGATCACACGGAACTCGTACAACAACTCGAGCATGAGGGCGACGCAGATTTCACTGTGTTAAAGTTAATCATATAAATTCACGGCTTTGACCAATAGAAAACTACTTGGTTTGAAAGTGACTTCTGTGTGAACGGTGCTTCATGCCTTAATACATTATTGACAATATATTTTGTCGCAAAATTACATCAAAACTTTGCTAATGTGATATTAAGTAGACAATTGGCCTGTCTAAATACCCACACTTGCGGTCTTGGCCACATGAAAGCGTGTGCACTGCACACGACAGGAAGTAAGTGCGCAAAACTGTCCCATGTCTTAAAAATGCCAAAGCTCAGAGTGCCCTTGATGCACACTAAACACACTCTTCTGAGTGGTATTTGAGGATATCCCATCACTGCATTATGTTCAGTATCTTGTATACAGGGAGTGCAGAATTATTAGGCAAGTTGTATTTTTGAGGATTAATTTTATTATTGAACAACAACCATGTTCTCAATGAACACAAAAAAACTCATTAATATCAAAGCTGAATATTTTTGTAGATTATTAGGAAGTAGTTTTTAGTTTTAGCTATTTTAGGGGATATCTGTGTGTGCAGGTGACTATTACTGTGCATAATTAGGCAACTTATACCCATTTCAATTATTTCTTTTTACCAGTGAAATCAATATAACATCTCAACATTCACAAATATACATTTCTGACATTCAAAAACCAAACAAAAACAAATCAGTGACCAATATAGCCACCTTTCTTTGCAAGGACACTCAAAAGCCTGCCATCCATGGATTCTGTCAGTGTTTTGATCTGTTCACCATCAACATTGCGTGCAGCAGCAACCACAGCCTCCCAGACACTGTTCAGAGAGGTGAACTGTTTTCCCTCCTTGTAAATCGCACATTTGATGATGGACCACGGGTTCTCAATGGGGTTCAGATCAGGTGAACAAGGAGGCCACATCATTAGATTTTCTTCTTTTATACCCTTTCTTGCCAGCCATTCTGTGGAGTACTTGGGCGTGTGATGGAGCATTGTCCTGCATGAAAATCATGTTTTTCTTGAAGGATCCAGACTTCTTCCTGTACCACTGCTTGAAGAAGGTGTCTTCCAGAAACTGGCAGTAGGACTGGGAGTTGAGCTTGACTCCATCCTCAACCGAAAAGGCCCACAAGCTCATCTTTGATGATACCAGCCCAAACCAGTACTCCACCTCCACCTTGCTGGCGTCTGAGTCGGACTGGAGCTCTCTGCCCTTTACCAATCCAGCCACGGGCCCATCCATCTGGCCCATCAAGACTCACTCTCATTTCATCAGTCCATAAAACCTTAGAAAAATCAGTCTTGAGATATTTCTTGGCCTAGTCTTGACGTTTCAGCTTGTGTGTCTTGTTCAGTGGTGGTCGACTTTCTGCCTTTTTACCTTGGCCATGTCTCTGAGTATTGCACACCTTGTGCTTTTGGGCACTCCAGTGATGTTGCAGCTCTGAAATATGGCCAAACTGGTGGCAAGTGGCATCTTGGCAGCTGCACGCTTGACTTTTCTCAGTTCACGGGCAATTATTTTGCGCCTTGGTTTTCCCACGCTTCTTGCGACCCTGTTGACTATTTTGAATGAAACGCTTGATTGTTCGATGATCACGCTTCAGAAGCTTGGCTATTTTAAGACTGCTGCATCCCTCTGCAATATATCTCACTATTTTTGACTTTTCTGAGCCTGTCAAGTCCTTCTTTTGACCCATTTTGCCAAAGGAAAGGAAGTTGCCTAATAATTATGCACACCTGATATAGGGTGTTGATGTCATTAGACCACACCCCTTCTCATTACAGAGATGCACATCACCTAATATGCTTAATTGGTAGTAGGCTTTCCAGCCTATACAGCTTGGAGTAAGACAACATGCATAACGAGGATGATGTGGTCAAAATACTCATTTGCCTAATAATTCTGCACTCCCTGTATATGTATAAATCGCATACCCCGAAATTCACGATATGTCAAGCGAAACATTCCACTTTAAGTTAAATTAATTAGATATTACATATAATTTGGTTGTAAAAAGTGTTGCACAGGATGTCTGGGAGAGATGTCTGTTTTGGTTCAGATCCGAGCGCGATTGCGGTGTTCACATATGCCTAAACGATCCAAACCAAGGGAGAAAACGCACCAGGTTCTGAAACATATGCTCAGGTGTGAAAGCACCCCAAGACCCAACTGAAATATGAACGCAACACGGACCAAAGACATCTAAACAAACCAAAAAACAGGACATGATGTCACAAGAATCGACCCTAAAAAGGACAGAATGCTTAAGCATACCTGGTTTCTCATCATAGGAGCTATGTTGCCCATGACATTGGAACTGTGATTACACATTACACAAGTTCTCTGCTGGTAAAAATACCATCATACATACGCACATTTAGTCCAGCACACAAGTTTCAAAATATATGTCATAAAAGATGGGGGTGTTTTTTTTATTTATTATCTTTAGGGTCGGTAAAAGAACCAAGTGAAACGAATTACAAATGTGTACACACTCTGAAAGTAAAAGTATGTTTAAATCAAAACTACAAAGTATGATAATAAAATAAAATTTTAAAAAAGTGGAACCACAAAGTGTGCCGCACAAGTCCTGAAAGGTAAAGCCAAAACATTTTGATCCCCTCCAGGTGGCTGGTCCCAGCATTGCTCATAAACTCCACCCTCTCCATATCTTCTAACGGGACAGAGACAAACTAAATCAAATTACACTTCAAATAATTTTTTCCCAAAACTGTTCTGTCATTTTAGGTCATTTAAATCACGCTGATGTAAGTTGAAGTGTTTGTTTGTTTTTAAATAAGTTAAAATACATGGTTTTAGTTAGTTATTTGAAGCTATAAAATGGGTAGACATCATGATTGACAACAGAGATTGACAGCTTTCTCAGGAACCAACAGACTTTTTTGGTGATATTCAGGAGATTGGAGCTTTAATTTATACAATTCATGACCGTTTCTTTCACACGTTGTTCTGCAGTAAACTGTACTAACCGATTCTGCAGGAGTGAGGGCGGGGCCTTGATACCGCGGCTCCACTTCATGCTCAGGTTCAAAGATGTCAGCACCATATTGAGACATAGGTGGCTTTTCTACACTTTTCTACAATGCTAGAGCATGAAGGTGTGTCGTCCATCCTTTTTTACAGTCAATGGGAACCACATAGCAACCACTATAGCAATGCCATACAACACCTTATCAACTGCAGAACACCCTGGCACCCACTCACAACACCCTAGTGTAGGTTTTTAGACAAACGGCAGCTACACCTCTAAATCCGATCAGAGGCAAGTTAAATATGGAGTATTTGCATGTTAACCGTTTCCTCTTTCATGTCAGCATCAATTTAGAGAGCTTTAACTTCCCATCATATTTGAACCGAAACTCTTGCTTCTGCATTCTGATCTAATTCACAGCAACAGTGCTGATGATTCAGTTCTGCTGTGCTAGAACTGATGTCAGACGAAGCAGTGACTAGCAGAATGAACGCTGTGATGATTTAGCATGTCGGGCATGAACCGAACTTCGACCTTCCTTCATCCTCCATTTTTTTTACAATCCAAACCCATTCTTTTTTTGTATCTCCACCACGCTGTACAAATCCACCGTAGCCGTGTCACTTCTCTCCGCAAAGGTAAATATGCCCGCATATTCTTCACCGGTGCTGACCAGAGTTCAGAAAGCAAAGGGAGGGGGTGGGGGAGTGAAAAGACTGACAAAGGTGCATTACATAATCCCATTGTGAGATTTCACGGACCTTGTCTTATAATATTTTTACAAAGACTGAATTTCCTTCTCCCCAGGGATCTGAAGCCCAACTCCTCCATCTGATCTGGCAGAGTCAGGTCAATTTTATGCTGATTTTATGGGTGAGAGGATGGGAACCACTGCCAGGGAGAGAAGGAGGAACACAAGGGAGAGGAGGGAGAGAGAAAACGAAGAAATACGTCAGAGGGACAGAGAGAGAGAGAACGATGGGTGGTTGACAATAACATCGTTAAGATTTTATCTTAAAATCTTAATGTAAAAGTGTATATTTTTTAATGCACCTTTTCCTGTTTATTTTTAAGTTGTTTTGTTTTTCAATTCCCAACTATTTTCATGATCGAATACAGTGTAATTCATCACAACTTAATTCTCACAATTAACTAACTATTTACTACTTGCCTCAATATACTGTATAGTTTAGTAATAGTTAGTAAGGTAGTTGTTAAGTTTAGGTATTGGGTAAGATTAAGGGATGTAGAATATGGTAATGCAGAATAAGGCATAAATATCCTAAGCTTTATAAGTATTAATTAAACAGCCAATATCCTAGTCATATGCATGCTAATACGCAAGTTGATAGCGAGAATTGGACCCTAAAGTGTTACCAAGAATGTTTCTTGAAAAAAAGTAATTTAAAAAAGCAACATTATTTCAGAATATTGCTGTTTTTACTGTATTTTTATCAAATGCCTTGGTGAGCATATGGGTCTTTAAAAATCATACCAACCCCTTTTGAAAGGCAGTAAACAATGCCATGTAGACATAAAATGCATGTGCAAGAAAACGATGTTTAAACAATTTTAGATGTCACAGTGCAGGACACTGCTGTCAATGCGCTCACATCAACTGCTTTGATATAGAGAGGGAAAAGACAATAAAAAGGGTAATAAACAAGAGAAGACTGAACAACAAAAATGGAGGCAAGAGAAAGCGATAGGTGAGAGGGAGGGGTAACAGAGGGGGCATGCCCTCCAACCACGCACCTTCTGTGCTGCATATCCTGGAGGCTCCTGTGTTCTTACGGATTCAAAAATACCTTGAGACACATGCTTATTCATACACAGAGGCAAAAGGACTTGCAAATCTCTATCCCTGTGGGATTTTCGCACGGCGGGGGGGGCTCACATGAAAAGCCCCAAAAATTCAGATGAGCTCTTTTATTATTAACACCCGCTCTGTCCCTTCAACAAGCCAGATCCGGCTTCAAATCTTAGCAATGCAATCAAATATTTGCCCAAACACTTATCTAGTAGGAGTATTCAAAGCGAACGTTTTGTCATTTTTTTAAGAAAGATGACAGTATCTGACGTGCTCAAATAACTTACATTCTCAGTTGATGCTAATTCCCATTGGCGCTGAAAAAAAAAGTGTGTTTTTTGTTCAAAAGCGAGATTGTTCAACAATTAACCTCTCAAATGCACTTCGGCAAAGGTGCCGCTTTCATTCGTTTGAGTCTTTAAATGTGTCGCAGACACACAAAAATCTGTGTAAAGAGGAAAAATGATAGCAAAAATGAAAATATTAAAATAAAAATCAATTCAAAATATGAATAAAGACTATAATAGTATGGATTGATATCTTCTTATACAACTAGTGTGTTTGTATATAAACTTACATTGAAAGTTTTGTATTGCGCCATCATTTTTGCGATTTCTCCCAGTGATGCTGAAAAAAGATGACGTCATCAGTTCAAATATGAGCTTGTTTACCAATTAACCTCCCATACGGACTTTTATTCACTGTTCATTTCAATGTGCCACAAACACAAAAATCTGCAAAAACGCATGTAAAAATGACCGATTGGGTGACCAACTGTCTGTTTTTGGGAGGAGGGAGGTTTGCACACTAGGGAATGTAGAGAGATGAAGGCCCCTGTCTGTGGGTGAAAAGCTGTCAAAGGGAGCCCGGCTCCTTGCCTCCGCAGCCTCCTGCTGCCATATTGTGAGTGTGTTTGCGCGGGGCGGGCAGACACAAAGGGATTAATGGGTTAAGGCTGAAAGTTGAAGGTTAGGAGGGTAAACCCAACCCCTGCTGCTGAGGCAGGGAGAGAAATGTCACCGTGACAGACCTGGGGCTGCTTAATCCCCCTCTCGCCCCTCTAGCTCCCCAACGGCCTCCCCTCCTGGGCTTGACACACTGAGGCCGCTCCTGTTCCCAGCAGGTCTGCGAACCGCCCCGAGCCAGTGGGCACACAGAGACACGGAAACAGACAGACACACACCCACGCACAGGAAGAGGCGTAGACCAACTTGACTTTCAACTAGGGCTGGGCAGTATATAATGTACAGTGGGAGAACCGTGTCAGTCGGTAGAAATATTTACATGTGAGAGCAGTGAAGAAACAAGCGGTAATGTGAAAATGCAGTGCCGGATATGTCCGCAATTAGAAATATATTAAGCCATGTATAATTTAACTGACGTGCAGCCACAGGTGTGTGCATGCTGAGTGCACCTGTCGGGTTCTGGAAGTAAATATCCCATTCACTTTCTCCACAGAGAAATTGATTTTTAATGCTTCTCTATAAACCCTCCCAGAATTCCAAGTGATGAACCACACTACCCATAATCCTGAGAGGAAGATCCACCAATCAGGGAATCATATACCAAACCCTCTCCCATGAAGCATTTTGGATGATGTAATCTAATGTTGTAAACATTACATTTAAGAAAATGGTTTTGTTAATTGAAATAAAGCTGGTATAAAATAAATGAAAAATAACTAATGAAAATTTGAAATAAAATACTAAAATGACTCAAATTCAAATCTGCTTTATTTTAGTTAAATAAAACTGCTAAAGCTAAATAGAAAAAGAACAAAAGCTCTAAAACTTTAACTAAAATGAAAACTGAAAATATAACAAATTGCATTATAGTAATTGCATTGTGCAATAGTTTTTGATTAATTTAATTATGATATCCGTAATGCTTCATGGACTGTGGATTATTCCCTTATATATTAAATAAAAAAACTTTAACTTTTTGTTATTTGGTTTGCAGAGTTATTCTTGAATGGGCATTACCATATGGTTATTTAATAAAGCATTTTTACAAGCAAAAATAACTATAACTGAAAATTTCTTAAGAATTTGGTCATAAAATCTGCGACAAGTTTCAACCTTGGAGTTACTTCTCAAAGCGGTCCAGACAGACATTTATATAAATCAAATTCAAACACAACTCTAATGAGACTTTGAAACAAAAGCTTCAACAGTTGTCCAGGTTCATTTGCAGTTTATCAACCTGAACTAAACTTGTAATGATGGGGGAAAACCATCATTACCCTTAGCCTCAGCATTTCCAATCTGACGTAGCATGCCAAGGTGGTGGCAGCTCAATGTATTGCCATCACTGTTTTCATCTCACCACCGCTGAAAACACCTTGAAAAAAAAATCTAAAAACCCATCGGCAAGGAAAACAATCTCGCCCGCTCGCATCAGACCTGGCAAGTAATTTGACTGCGGAGCGAACGCCGGCTAATGGGTGAGAATTGAATTGAAATCACCTCGGAGGAGCGAGGTATTTTTCTTTTTTTGCTTTCGCACCCAATGTGAAGCCGGCCGTGGGTGATGGCAGGCTTGGGAGGGCCCTTCCAGAGATTCCCCCTGAGCTTCGTGCACGGCTAACCTCCGACAGGACCGCCGCTGCGTGGCAACACGCCGCCGCCCCGAGCGCAGACAGTGCGGGTCAGTCGCAAATCAATGTTTTGACGTCCCGGGAATGCTTGTCTTTAAAAGTCGATACACGCCGCTTTGATAGAGCCGAGGCCGGGGGGAAGAAGGTTAATAGGTGAGTGGTGGAAAGAGCTCACAGCTGACACCACTTTTTACCACCTCTGTCTGTCTATCTGCGAACGGGATGGGTGTAGAGCCAATAGGCCGGAATACATGCCGAGCCGATTGAGTTGCCAAGCTGTCATCGTAGCCTGATGGAAAAACTCAACGTACCTTAACGGCTCCTTGGGATCGACTTGTGTTTAATACACTGTGTCAACAAGTTTCTTGAATATATGAGGTGTCATTATCATAGTATTAAGTATTATCAAAGTAGAGACCAAACTGTGGAGCCCACAGGGCAAAGGAGACAGTCTGTCGAATTTCTAAATATAACGCTGTCCTAGCCAGTCAGCGTCAGCCGCGTCCGAAACACTCCATATTACTGATTATCACATCAAATATGCACTTACTGGCTCTTATTCTGGACAGAAAAATGACTTGTTTGAAGACGCATGGTTAGGAGAGGAAAATCAGATGACAAAATTCAGTAGATAAAAGCTACAAGACAAGTGACAGGATATCCACATGACTAAATATTAAACATCTGATTGGCCGTTAATGTGGTGCAAATCATTTGTGTTCAGTGTGGGGAGGCAAACTGATTATTAATGTGATGATCATATGACGTTAATATTAGCACCTTGGCAATGTAAATCTTTATTACATATCATTGTCCACCGCAGTCATAAAGGGTTAGTTCACCCGAAAATGTAATTAATTACTCGCCCTCATGTTGTTCCAAACCTGTAAGACCTTCGTTCATCTTCAGAACACAAATTAAGATTTTTTTGATGAAATCTGAGAGCTTTCTGAACCACCTATAGGAAGCAACGTCATTGCAACTTCTGGGGTCCAAACAGTACAGCGCTTCAGAGCGCTACATCAGAACGCCGGCTTACCATTGGCCGACGCGGTTTACACGAGCCCCACAACGTATGCGTGTGATGCTGGTGCAGGCGCCAGCCAATGGTGAGCCGCCAGTTCTGCCATAGAACTCAGAAGCGCTGCAATGTATTTACTACATCAACGGCATTGGAGGAGGACACAGATGAGAAGAAATTGTTGAATAAAGTTGAATATTTTTCTTTGTTTTTTGAGCACAAAAAGTATTCTCATCGCTTCATAGCATTAAGGTTGAACCACTGGAGTCACATCGACTATTTTAACGATGTCTTTACGACCTTTCTGGGCCTTGAAAGTTGCAATGACATTGCTGCCTATGGGTGGTTCAGAGAGCAGTCCGATTTCATAGAAATAAATCTTAATTTGTGTTCAAAGGGATAGTCCAACCAGAAATTAATATTCTGTCATCATTTACTTGCCCTCATGTCATTCCAAATCTGTACTAGTTTCTTTCTTTTGCACAAAACAAAAAGTATTGTGAAGAATGTTTCTGTCTATACAATGAAAACCAATGGGGTCCAAAACAACAACATTGGACAGTTGGAAATATCATTACCATGAGGGTGAGTAAATTATGGTAAAATGTTCATTTTTGGGTGAACTGTCGTCTTTAACACATTAAATGATTTCACTGCAACAGCTGCATGTTGTAAGAAAGATCCAAGATATTTACAGTTAAGTCTCTTCTGAACCAGACAAATGGGTGAAAACCCATTGAAAACCAGTGGTTTCTGTCTTCATCCAGAGATGAAGGCCTATGTGTTGCCTGTCTGCCTTTCCTCTTTGTACCCTCCCTCTGTGCCTCCTCCTCCTCATGTCTTATTCTTGGCCAAAGGTTAAAATGCTGAACTCGCAACCTCCTTGGCAAAACCTTTTCTTCTTCCGCTCCTTTTTTCGCTCATCTATAAAAGATTTATTTCACAGTATGTAGAGGTCTGGATTAACCCACTCCATGCCCCAGAACAAAGCCATTGTCTTTGTGCCCGAACAGGTCTGTGTAAAGAGGAAGCACCAGCTCCTCGACGTCCACAATAATACCATTGTGCCTAGCATGCTGGAAGGGTCCCGGTTGTCTTTGGAGGCTCGTCTAGACTTTGAGCCAGCTACTCAAGAAACTGGTAGAAAATCCTATCAAGCAGTGGAGTGAACGTTAACTAAGGTAACCCGCTGTGAACCTGATGAAGATGTCAACCGAACATATGGCAAAAAAAAAAATTCTTTTGTTGGTACAAGGAGCTTTTTTCTTCCCCTCCAGAATTGAAGGGGAGTGGAAAGGGGAGGGAGGGCAGTGTTTGGAAGCCAAAAGCAAGGAATAACTGTGGTCATCAGTTTACTTCTGGATCAGTAACTTTATTCTAGCTTCGAGCAGCTCTGCCCCCAGATCTCACAATTAAAAGGGTAAGCAGATTAGCAGGCATCTTTCAAGCTTGAACAGAAAGAAAACACTCAGTCGTTTTAAAATGTTTCTCCCCCCCCCTCCCTCTTTTTTTTTTTTGCAAGCCACAAATAGCATTACATTTCATGCTAATTTAGCTGGCAAGAGCCTTAAAAAAGGATATACTTTACTGCAATGATATGCTTCTTTAAAGTATCACACTGATCATTTACTGCCTGTGAACTTCTCTGTGAAAAGAGAAACCCAATAGTTTGCATGTACCCTCGGAAGTTAAGCGTTCATCTGTCAAGATTAGGCATGTGCCGGTATCAATTTTTCATGTTGCGATTAATTGTTGAAGCTTTTATCACGGTATACGGTATTATCACGATATTGAAATAAGTTGCAAAAAAAGTGTTGTAATAGTATAACAGGTTTAAGAACTCTTTTTGTAATAACAAAAATAACTCTGAATGTTTAAATACAATAATAAAATGCACCAAAAATATATAAAAGTTACATTTTAAGTGCAAAAGAATTAGGCTATAAAGAACAACAGGTAACACGTTACAATAAGGTCTCATTATTTAATGCATTAAACTAAGATTGAGCAATAGCTACATTTGTTACAGAAAGTTTTTTTTTAAAGTTAGTTAAGAAATACAACTGTTTGGTAATAATGAATTAACATGTTAACTAATGAAGCATTATGTCTCAAAGTTTTACTGAACAATAACAAATAATCAGAAAATGTCAAATCATTAGGGCATGCTGTAGTCCAAATTTAAAATAAAAAAAATTTTAAGTTTGAAAATAAATAGCCTCTTAAGTCTTTAAGTATTAAGTATTTGGTGCTGTGATGAACAACATTGAAATTACTAAAAATGAATGGCTGTTTGGAGCATTTGAAAAACTTCACTAGCGCAATTGCTTTGTTTGCGGGGTTTCCGGGGTAACAGCTGCATTCTGCAGTACCATCAGCGCCCTCTGCTGTCATTAAAAGTGCATTTCATTCAGCGTGTGCGAGACGCTCGTTCAGCCACGTGCTTCGCATGCACTTAGGGCTTATTTACATCTGAGCGCGTGTCCTTTGACGCAGCGGTGTTGAGCATTTTATACGGTTGATGGGCAAAGTATTCTTTAATGCATTATAAAATCATTTATTTGTTAAAAAAAATTTTATTTACGGTATTTCGAAGTGCCCACGATAACAATATTGTGCATATTCATTATCGTGATATATCGCATTACCGAATATCGGCATATGTCTAGTCAAGATTACAAGTTTAGGTACCTTACAAGGACCGGCATGGGTTTGCAGCGATATGCTAACAATTTAGATTGGTACACATTCACTAGTAACTAGTTGTTTATTTGCATGCATATTATTAGTATATTACCTGTTTATTAGTACTTATGAAGTGCACGAATACTGCACGAACATATTCTAGATCCTGAATCCCTACCCGATTCCTAAACATATCCTCGATAATAATAAGCAGTTTAAATAAGCAGTAATTAGGATTTATCAGGTGGTAAAACCAAATAGTTGTATACTGTAGTTGTACCACCTGACAGGAAAGTGTACCAACTTGAAATGAGCAGTTTTTCCCACACTGTAAAAAAATATTTAAAAAGAACGTTACCTGGTCGCCTTATAATTTTGAGTTCATTGAAATTAAAATTTTGAGTTAAAACAATGAAAATTTTTCAGAATCAACATCACCCTTTATTCAAATATTATTAAAAGATTTTGAAACATATTTCGTAATTGTGTTTTATGTTATAATGCAGTAAAACATGCCAAATTGTGCCATTTTCATAATTTTAAGGCAACCAGGTTACTTGCTTTTTTAAGTTAAACCAACAATTTTTTTTTTTACAGTGCAATTTTTGAGAGAGACCTACAAACATTTTCACTCTGCCACAAGGATGAATTGGGCTCCTCTGGATGATGCATTATCATGTTTACTCTTATTACGATTCATAATAAAAGAGCCATGTTTGCCGTTGTGCCACCCTGACATTCAAATTGCTGGACAAACGTTTTTCAATGATCTCAACAGCTTTACAACTGCTGATATTTAAAACATTTCTTTATATATATTTTTTATTATTAAGAAACCATTTTAAATAGTTTTCTTAGTCTGTTCATTTGTTTGGACAGTTGCACCACCTGACATGTTGGAAGTTTCAGATAACAAAACATAAAATAATATGTATTTAAATGTAACAGACGAATTCAAAGGTTTTATAGAATAAAGTGATACGTCATGAATTTATAATTTTTTTTAAAGGAATTACACAAAAATATGCACGTCATGTCAATGACCTGGAAGATGCTGGAAAAATGAAGAATTTTTGGGACCTGGAGGATTTTTCTAAAGAACGTTGGCCAGTTTAACTGCTCAGGAGAAACAAGGGATCATCCAGGTAACGCAGTATTAAGAATCAAGGGTTCATTAACTTTTGAACAAGGTCTTGTGAACTATATGTATACATATTTTATGTAGAATATCTTATTCAGGACAGTACTATTTAAAAAAATAAAATGCATTTTGTATGATCCCTCTAATTTTTGTTAAATTATTCACATTTTCACAGATTCTGCAAGAGGTTCACAAACTTACAGTGAGGAAAATTTTGTATTTGAACGCCCTGCTATTTTGCAAGTTCTCCCACTTAGAAATCATGGAGGGGTCTGAAATTGTCATCGTAGTTGCATGTCCACTGCGAGAGACATAATCAAAAAAAAAAATATCCAGAAATCACAATGTATGATTTTTTAAACTATTTATTTATGTGATACAGCTGCAAATAAGTTTTTGAACACCTGAGAAAATCAATGTTAATATTTGGTTCAGTAGCCTTTGTTTGCAATTACAGAGGTCAAACGTTTCCTGTAGTTTTTCACCAGGTTTGCACACACTGCAGGAGGGATTTTGGCCCACTCCTTCACACAAATCTTCTCTAGATCAGTCAGGTTTCTGGCCTGTCGCTGAGAAACACAGAGTTTGAGCTCCCTCCAAAGATTCTCTATTGGGTTTAGGTCTGGAGACTGGCTAGGCCATGCCAGAACCTTGATATGCTTCTTACAGAGCCACTCCTTGGTTATCCTGGCTGTGTGCTTCGGGTCATTGTCATGTTGAAAGACCCAGCCTTGACACATCTTCAATGCTCTAACTGAGGGAAGGAGGTTCTTCCCCAAAATCTCGCAATACATGGTCCTCTCCTTAATACAGTGCAGTCGCCCTGTCCCATGTGCAGAAAAACACCCCCAAAGCATGATGCTACCACCCCCATGCTTCACAGTAGGGATGGTGTTCTTGGGATGGTACTCATCATTCCTCCAAACACGTTTAGTGGATTTATGACCAAAAAGTTATATTTTGGTCTCATCTGACCACATGACTTTCTCCCATGACTCCTCTGGATCATTCAAATGGTCATTGGCAAACTTAAGACGGGCCTGGACATGTGCTGGTTTAAGCAGGGGAACCTTCCATGCCATGCATGATTTCAAACCATGACGTCTTAGTAACCTTGGAAACGGTGGACCCAGCTCTTTTCAGGTCATTGACCAGCTCCTCACGTGTAGTTCTGGCCTGATTTCTCACCTTTTTTAGGATCATTAAGACCCCACGAGGTGAGATCTTGCATGGAGCCCCAGTCCGAGGGAGTCATGTTTAGCTTCTTCCATTTTCTAATGATTGCTCCAACAGTGGACCTTTTTTCACCAAGCTGCTTGGCAATTTCCCCATAGCCCGGCCTTCCCGGCCTTGTGGAGTTGTTCAATTTTGTCTCTAGTGTCTTTGGACAGCTCTTTGGTCTTGGCCATGTTAGTAGTTGGATTCTTACTAATTGTATGGGGTGGACAGGTGTCTATGTCTTTATTTATTTTTTTAGATTATGTCTCTCACAGTGGACATGCACCTACGATGACAATTTCAGACCCCTCCATGCTTTCCAAGGGAGAGAACTTGCAAAATAGCAGGGTGTTCAAATACTTATTTTCCTCACTGTATATATAACAAAAATATATATTTATTATTATTATGCAATAATAATTAGCCTATATTTCTGTCCCAATTTTCTTGTGACATTTTAAGATGGTTGGGTTAAACCCTCTAGCATTGCATCTTTTTGTAGCTGACAACATTTTGCTAATTTTTCACCAAATGCTCCTCATTCTAAATTTGGAGAAATGCCATTACCTCTTCCTCTGAGTTATAAGCTTTCAACAATCACCTGTGATGCCCAAAAATGCAATCACGCTAATGTCAAAGTGAACCTGAAGCATGTTGCATTCATAAGACATATATGAAACCATGGACTTAAAGTGAGTTTGTAAACATACAATTGAAATGTAATTGGGTTTAATTAATCTTAAATAATAGTGACAGGGCTTCTTAAAGATCACAATACAAATTAAAGGTGAATTTGATACATATATCGGTAACTGGCATAGTGTAATAAACTAATCCAGGCAAAAATATGGGAACAGGCTCTCCGACAAACATCAAACGCTGATTATTCCCGTGTTTTATCTCAATGTGTGACAATTTGTCAAAAGTCTGTGTGGATTCATTTGCATATTTTACATACACTTATAGATTTCAGCTAGGAAACAGCAGAGAGAAGAGAAAGAAGAAGAAAAAAATCTTGAAGCTAGTTGGGGTGCAACCCAATTTCACAGCTTCATGATTGAGTGGAGCAGCATATGGATGTCGGCTATGTGACAGTACCGGCATATCACTGTATATTAGCGCAGTCTGTCACAATACATGTCCAATTGCGAGAATGTTTATCAACTGTCTTCATGTGAAGGTTTTTTTTTTTTTGCATACCATTTGGTTGGGCTCATAGCTAGCATGCAACATCGGGAAAGAAAGCCAGCGCACCACAAAGAGAATAAACAACATTCAAACAATCTGCCTCGCAAATCACACCTTAACTCCTGACTCAAGGGTAATTTATATGCACAGTACAGACACGGGAGGGAGGCTGTTCTGGAGGTATTGCCAAGCTCGCTAATCACATCAGTCATCAAACTGCCTTATCTCAAGCTAGGCTACATCTCATGGACATTAAAATGTCTTTACCTCTTAAAGGGGGGCAGTGCGACTCCGGTTTGGGTGCGCGAGGAGAAAAGCTGGAAAGGGGCTGCAGCAGGTAATCACAAGTTGCAAACCATATGCTCGCACCATCTGCCTCACACATAACACATACACACATCTAAAAATGGGCTAGCTTGCAGGAAAAACTCAATTATCTATTAAAGCATATGACAATTAGGCATTGGACAGAGAAGGTGCTTTTATACGCATCAAACACTTGTATAGTACCTATGCCTTCAGGCAATCAGCAGTGACCCCTGGGATAAAGACTCTTCTAAAAAAAACTGAAACATGAATATATTTCTGAACTCTGATCTATCATTGAAGTGTACACCAATCAGGCATAACATTATGATGAAGTGAATAACACTGATTACCTCTTCATCACGGCACCTGTTAGTGGGTGGGATATATTAGGCAGCAAGTGAAAATTGTCCTCAAAGTTGATGTGTTAAAAGCAGGAAAAATGGGCAAACGTAAGGACTTGACAGAGTTTAACAAGCGCCAAATTGTGACGACTGGGTCAGAGCATCTCCAAAACTGCAGCTCTTGTGGGGTGCTCCTGGTCTGCAGTGGTCAGTATCTATCAAAAGTGGTCCAAGGACGGAACAGTGGTGAACCGCTGACAGGTTCTTGGGCGGCCAAGGCTCATTGATGCACGTGGGGAGCGAAGGCTGGCCCGTGTGGTCCGATCAAACAGACGAGCTACTGTAGCTCAAATTGCTCAAGAAGTTAATGCTGGTTCTGATAGAAAGGTGTCAGAATACACAGTGCTTTGCAGTTTGTTGCGACCAACATATCAGGAAGGTGGTCATAATGTTATGCATGATCGGTGTACGTCATGGTGTATGTTGTGAAATGTGAAATGCTGTGAAATGTGAAATGTTGTGAGCATTGCTACATTTAATGTGATGAGACCAAAAATATGTGAATTTTGTCCGATTCATAAGCAGATTCAATTCTTGTAATGAATCATTCTAAAAGACTCATTTATTACCAGCTTGAATCAGTGATTCAATGATGAGTCCTTCAGTGAATGAATGGATCACTGGAATATCTGACTCACTCACTAAACTTTTACTTATAGTGGTGTGTCTGGAAATTGACACCAAATTGTGTGTATAAAAGATTTGTGGAACATAAATCTGGATTATTACTGACGGTTCATATAACAACATATTAAGAGATATTCACTTGTGCAGGAGAATCAACATGTGTCTTTGCATTTAAAGGAGGCTATAGACTTAAATATATGAAAGAAAAAACTATTCAGACAATTCAGCATCCAAATGTGATGATATCCTCGCTGTGGTAAGATTTTGAATATAAAACATTTCTAATATTGTCAAAGTGTGATTTGTACACTGAAATGGCATACATTTAAACATTTTCTGTGAGGTCCACTTACAATGTTAGTCACAAATTCTTGTTGTGATATACACGTATTTTTTGAAAGGAAATTATACTTTTATTTAGCAAAGATGCATTAAACAGATCAAAGGACAGTTAAAACATTTATAATGTTACAAAAGTATAATAATTTCTCAATATTAATGTTTTACTGTATTTTTGATTAAATAAATGCTGCTTTGATGAGCATAAGATACTTTTTTTTAATCGTACCAACTCCTAGGTAGAGTAGGATTTAATAAGCATTTCTCACAGGAAAAAATGAATGGTTTGAGAGTGTTATGACTTGGACAGGGGAAGATGAGAGAGGCATGCTCACATACTTAACTAATGACAGTACTGTATGCTAATTCCATCTGACACTCCCTGAATCAGAGGAGGGGCCGAGGACCAATCAAGAGAGAGAACACGGTTCCATGTGTGACAACAAAGACCTCATGGATGAGTCACATGATATTCAATGACAAATAGCACAGCAAAGCCCTCACAAAGACAGGCAGTGGGGACTGACCTACATTCTGTGGTGAAAAGTGGGCTGGAGCCCAAAAAGAGGCCAGCACTGTGATACGAAACTCAAAAAATTGCCACAAGTCACTCTGCACATGAACATTTTTAGCCGAGGGAGGCCTATATTGTAATGTTTGAAAAATGAGATCCGAGCTAATGTAGCAAGTCTAGCCTGCTGCTCTTAAGGTTACTGGAAACTTTTCGGATTGCTTTGAGGATAATCATTAAACTATGTTCACCTACAAATAATAATAAAGAAAAATTTAACTAAATGTTTAAAGGGGTCATGACATGAGGAACCCAATTTGCAGGTTGAAAATAATAGGTTTTTCCGCACATATATTTTTGTTTTCTGCAAAAAACTGTATTAACATTATAAGTGAACCTCAAGGAACATTAAAATAATAATTTCATGAACCCTTAATATTAATATTTAGGGGGAGGAAGTCAAATCTTTAACCAGAAACCAAAATAATATGAACCCAACAGGCATTTAAATACGGCAACAGAGGTCTTGAGAAAAAAACTTTGTATAAAAAAAAAACAAACAAAAAAAACTGGATTAATAAAACTTGCCATCTTAGAATGCAACACTTATGTACAACACTTCATTCTCAAAATGCAAGACGCGCAATGGTCAAAGATGTCAATCTAAATAGGCATGACTGTAGCAGAGGCTTTTTAAAAATGAGGAATTTAAAAGGCAAAACTTAAGAACAGCACGCTTATAGCATTGAAGCACAAAAATAAAAACCTTATACAAAACACTATATAAATATGCCAATGCCTGAACATATAATAACGAATAATAATAATAATAATAATCATTCACAAATAAACAATTATTTTATTATTTATTATTTTATAAAAGTGGATTTAAATAGGCAACTTGGCCATGATGTGTCTTCGTACATGGATGTTTAAGAAATGAAAAGCTGCAAACTCCATCAATTAGGGTTAGAATAAATGTTGCCGAACATATAATATGCTAGAAACATAATAATCACTGCAATAATGTTCCAGTCATAGGGCCAGATTTACTAATAGCTTGCATTAACATTTAATAACATTTAAAGTACCTTCAGGGCATGGTGTGGAAGACACATACCTAGTTTTATAACAATATGCTAATGCGTTCGTAAAATACAGCATTTTTAGACAAAATTAAAAATGGCCGACGCCCAAAATGGTTGACATGTGAAAATTGGGTATTGTGTGACTCACCATGATGCCCTGAATCTAAAGAGACCTATTTTGTGATTTTTGGCCAAAGCGTTAAGCAAAAATTGCTTATAATTGTTGTACCTCCGAACCACTAGTTGGCACTGCGTTGAAACACTGCAGGTATCCTCTGGTCATGGTTGGCATAACACACACCAAGTTTGGTCAGAATACAATGAAGTGCTGTGGAGCTATAGCCTCACGTTCATTTTTGTGGGCACTACATTGAGTTTGATCGCAGGTTATTCGAGAACGGAATGACCAATCGACTTGAATTGCATACCATTTGTTCAGCATGGTCTGAAGATGATTTGGTCAATCAGAGCAAAGGCCTAGAAGGAGTTTCAAAAAGTATGTTTTTCTGAAAAATCTAAATGGCGGGAAAATTTTAGTCGACTAGTTGGTGCAATCCCTACTTTTGACGTTAAAAAACCAAGACACAGTGATTAATTAGCACTGAAAAGGCGTGGACAGGTTTATTTTTTCAGCTTGTCTTATTGAATATGTATTTGTGGGAGTTTCCCTTTCAGAGGCAAATTTATGGGAGGATAGTATTTAAATGAATCACACAAGGTGATTTACTTAGGTTTACACTCGTCAATTTACTAGTATTTGCGCCATTATTTACCGCCCAAAAGCGCATCTTAAACCAGATGTTAACTGTTAGATTGTGTTGGTTAATATGGAAAAGATCCGGCTGTGTCTGTGTTCTTTAATTTGCGCATTGTCAGTAGATCACATGCAGAACTGTCCACTCCCATCTGTAGTACCTTACATACTGAACCGTTATGTTTTTATTACCTTAGAACGAGCCATTACTATTTACATACTCTGCAGGTCCCCTTACAGTGATGTCACCATTTCGCATCGCCATGTTTCTACAGTAGCCCTAAATGTACAAACTGCTCTACAGAGCGCTAGCTATTCCCTGCTGTCTCAGACGACGACATCTTTGTCATGTGTCGGCCACAGTAGCTTCTCGAAGTGCTTCCAAAGGGAGGGGTGAGCGGTGGACGGTTGCAATTTGCAACCTCACCGCTAGATGCCACTAAAATGTACACAGTGCACCTTTAAATCCAAACGTTTACATTTCAATTTGATGTTGTATTTTATAAGTTGTTATGGTTTAAAAAAAGGTATTGACTTAATGAAATACAGCATTGTTTAGTCAGACTCGACTCGATTGGTTAAAGACTCGTACTCTACTAGGAATTGACTAAGGTGGACTCGAACCCAACACTAAGAAGAAGCCTACAGAAGAACCTGAGCAACTTTGAATGTGTCTTTCTTCAGAGCTGGCCTTATTAGCATTAGTTGGAAGTGAAGGCGTTTCTCTCTGGGTTCAGGCTGAAGTGTTTGAAATGACAACGCAATAATCTAAATCAGCAGGATCAATTATTTACCACATCCTCACATTCGACGTAATTACGCAACTCCAAGAATAGATCTGCCAAGCAGTCTTTCCATGTTCTTGCAGACTGACTGCGACGGTGCACTTAAACGAGGAAGTCTGGAGTGCAGTGACGAGCCCTGCGGTGAGCTGCCTCTCAGATTACACCAATCAGCAGATTCGTTCTGCTGCCGTGCACACGCAAAACATAGTCCACACACAGCAGAACAGGTCCCGTGTAGCCTAAGAGAACGGTGTGTGGGGTCAAACCACCTGAGAAGAAACAGGCCGACACCCTGCAGGGCCTGACTGTTCCCGTCACATCTGCTGATCTTCACTCGCCAGCACCGGACACCACAGCTATAGTTAAGCTAAAGCAAAACAAAAACCACTTGAATGTCAATCAAAAACATTTAAAATCAAAAAAGGAGAAGGTTCTCTGAGCGTGCTCCACTTGCGGCAACACGTAGGAGTTTAGGAACAGGTGACTGCAGAACCATCCAGCGCTGGTGAATTTGGCAAAACTTCCATCGTAATCATAAATTCATATATTCACAGCCCCAGTGGAACGGCTTCAGACTGTTCACAACTAACGAGACTCTTCAGCATGGCAAGGGGGAAAAAAAGCACAGAGAGTTTCATGAAGTGAAAATCCATAACTTGCAGAACTGGAGGTCAATCTGAATTCAGTTCTAAGCAGGGGTGTGTGGGATAACTTATTCCATGGCTTCAAACTAAAGCTTTTTTCCATCATTAAGCTGTATTTTCGGGTGATGCTGGCAAAGGGGATCCGGGGAGACTTGATGAAGTTGCACAAGTATAATGAGGGCAGATCAAACCGAATTGAATCTGCATGACTATAAAGTAAAAGAAAATCATGCGCAAACTACCCCTGTAGCCGTTATGAGTAATGACCAATCAACACCATCTTAGGCACAGCGGCATTGTTAGTCTGACAACGGAGCCCCACCAAAGTGTTAGCTGGCGCTGAACCCTAGACACAGCTGAGCGCCAATCAGGTTATTTAACAAGGTGGGGGTCAAATGGCAAAAAAAAGACCCTTGGCTCACAGACCTGTCGAAAGCTGGTGTGTGAAATCTGAGGCAGGAAAATAAATGTGCGAGGACACATTTAAAAAAGGTAATACAGCTACAGGTACATTTTAAAAATATTTAGTTAGATGACTCAAACTTCACATGACAAAGTCAAACTGGTTAATCTTGAAGCCTGCAAATGTAACTTGATCTCTAAAGGAAAGGTTAAAACAGTTTTTTTGGCACCTTATTTTTACCTTACAATTAGAGGTGTTTCCAATGGCAAGCATCCTTATTACCAGGGGTGTGACGAGATCTCGCGAGATTAAAATGTGACGAGGTGAAAAGTGGATTCCAGTTCATTCCAGTGGATCACGGTCGCTTCAATTCCATCAGCTCATCCAACACGAGCTGTTCGAGTCGCACCTTGTGCGCAGCACTGATCATATGACGAGAAGGCCGACTGAACCGTGGCGGAGGATTCATTGTGCAACAGAAGCGTCAGACAAATTATCTTGTAAAGAGTATGTTTAGCACCACAACAGAGTACGCACAGATTGCGAAAGTGAAAGTAAACTTGAGCGCGCATTCAAACGCGATTTCAATAAGTTACCCCTGTTTGAAAGCGACTCCCTGAGGCATGCGAATATCTCCCAATATGAAGTGTAGTTAACCATCTCTTAGCTCAGTATCATGCTTGAAGAAAAATTCGGTATCTATTTGCACTTTGAATATTGATAGTCCTTTGATTTTGTTGCACTTATTGTTTGCACTTAAAATCTATGATCAATTAGTGGGAAGGGGGTCAGTTAGGAGGTCAAAAGAAGCTCATTGGCAGTTCTAAGGTCTGAAGAGACAACCATACAGGAGAGAAGCCAGTCAGTTGAGTTTGTGGCAAAACCTTTTACAGTGCTTGTTGTCTTTTACTGCATATGATAATTCATGTTCAGAAAACTGAAATGACATCCATTACAGGTTGTTTAGCTAAATTTTCAAAATGCACCTGCAGATAATTTTTCTAGACATGTATTTCATCATTGAGGATTTCTTAAAAATACTATGCAAAAAATGTAAATGAGAACCCGATCTCGTATCTCGTCTCGTGAGATAAGTGTCTCGTCATAGCCCTAATTATTACTATTGCTCATTATTTAAAACAAAAAAAAACTAAACGTGGCAAATGATATCTCAAATTGTGCGGCTTGTTCAGCAATTAAGGAGCAGTTGCATTAATACAATTTTGGCACATTTACATTTCTGATAGTGTAGCTACAGCACTAGTGTTGTCAAAAATATTAATATTTCTAAAATATCTGAAAGTGTTCTCTCATTTTCTGCAGTATTGATATACCGATACCGGCTGCACATTCTTGCTCTCTCATCTCATTCGCTTCGGTTAATTAGTGCTTGTATTTTGCATAATTTTACTCATTCCCGCAGGTTTTGTGCTCACACCACTGATCTATACAAGTGTCGCTCTCATAAAGCCGCCTCTCAAACAGCTCGGTAGCGCAAAATGGTCTTCTTTTTCGTGGCTTGTAGCGCTTAAACGGTCAAATACATACACAATTATGTCAAAATGCCTATCTTATCAAATATTCAAGTAAGTGCAGTCCGTTTTGGAACATAAATAGCTACAAACATAAAACGCATGTTGTGTAAGTATACTGGATCTGTGCATAAACTCTTAAAGTGACAGCAGCCTAATAAACCTGCTACTGTCAGTCATGTTAAATCAAAGAACAAGACTTATTCTGCATTTCATTTTTAAATTGAAAACTATCCAGTGTTTTTTTACATTTGATTACTATAATTTCTGTAGTGTTTCTTAACTGAATATAGATCCGCCTGAAAAACTTAGCCATGTTGTATTTATTTGTGCTACCGTTTGCAAATTGCTTATGTGTTCATATTTTAGTCATTTACTTGTCTTTATTTTGTAAATGTAGTTCAATGATAAAGCCTCCCTGTGCTTTTTGTAAGCTATTGCAAAAAAATTACCGGCCCCTCAAAAAAAGAGATAAATTATATGCATGACAGTGTATCAAAATGTATCGAAGTTGGAGATTCTAGTATCATGACAAAACTAGCTCACCCAGAGGTCACTTTCAAACCAAGTAGCTTTCTGTTGGTCAACTCGTGAATTCTATAGTGTTGGGTCCCTGTGCAAAATTTTATCACGTGAATTCCTATTAAAATGACAGGATTTCGTCCATGAAAATTTTCTGAAAAAATGGTAAATGTGACTGTAACTTAACTTTTTGTAAGCGACCTAACTTACATTTAAGAATCCCATATTTACAGACCAAAACAAAATCAAAGAGACTTGTGGGTGGACTCTAAGTTTTGGCACCATGACTACCACAGAGGCAAACTGGTCCTTAACACCACTGAAATACATGTTGCCTGAGCGAAAGAGAAATAAAGCTGTTGGTCATCGCTGGAAAATCACTTTGCTAATTGCAGCACAAGTGTAGTTGTAAATTTCAGGTCTATTATTTTTTATTGCTTTATTATTGGGTGCAATCTGGAAGAAAAGAAGAGGCAAGACAGGTAGCATCTGTCTCCACCTACTGCCTTGGCACAGTCAGCATCATCTGCTGGCTTTGGCACAGGGCATGAAAAACATCAATGCGGCTCACTAGTGCCAAGCACAAGCATGGCAGTCATGCTTAATCCAATCTGGCAAAGTATTCATCTTCTAATGTTAGCTAAAATAAGTCACCTACTCCGCAGTTTCTGGGCCTGTCAACCCCAGACCCATGCTGGAGAAAAAAAACAATAACAATGGCATTACCTTTAAAACTAATTGTTACTGAATGTATCCTATTTTATTTTTATTAGACTTTGGTGAGTGGACTGATCTGTCTTAGGGGAAGCTCACACTACAGTACTGTAAGACTTCCTGAATTGCTGTGGTGCTCACACTACACAACAAGGTTTCTTGTAGGAATGTGCGATATTTCGCCATCCATATCAGTATCGGCTGATATATGTTCATGTCTAACATAATCGTTATCGGCCCGATTTAGCCGATATATTAAAGCAGACAATGGATTAGTTCCTTCTGAGGCTCTTCAGATGCGCACTGTTCAGCGTGATGGTTTTAAATTGCTTGAAATATGATTGGAATCACTTCAAAAAGGAAAATGCAGTTAAGTGAAAGTCTGTTATGCTGCATTATTGTGTTCTTGGGACATGGCTTTTATTGGTGAGACTTGTTTTTGTAATCAGGCTCTCAAAAATTATGTAAAAATGTGGAATTAGATTTATCTGCAAATAAATCGGAGCTTAGTGAAAAAGTATTTAAACGTGACACACCATCTTCAGACACTCCGCCCGTGGCGGCATGCTGAGAGAGAAAAAAAACAATGCAGTGGTTCAACGTAATGTTGTAGTAGCAGTGCTTAAAAGGAAACTGAACTTTAAAAAGAAAAAGGTTTCTCCGTACACACTAACAGCGTGCTGCTAATTTTTTATTAATTACTAATTACTTTCCAGCTTTTGAAAAAAACACCCTATAACAACAGCAGGATAACGTGACCTGTTCTGAAACTAAGATGCATCACTACTAGAAAATGCACTCAAGATTAAACTTGTGTGGACAAAGAGGGAAACGAAAGATGACACAAAAGCAAAGGGTGGTTTCCTCTAATCTGGTATCTAGTAATAAACTGACCAACACAAACAAAGAGCACGCCAGTGGTTCCTGTAATTCAAAGTAAAGCAAGATCATGGGCTGGATTCCCAAGAAATGCATGATGCATTCCCAAAATGCAAAGCGTTTTGACAACCAATTAGGGTTAAGACAACCCAATCGCATAATGTTTTAACTTAGAAGCACAGGTGCTACTTGGGAAAAAAGTAAGAGTCAAGCCCTGCAACTTAATGCAATGGAAGTGAATGGTGAGTATGTGATGACAATTTTCTTTTTTGGGTGAACTGTCCCTTTAAATGCGATGTACTTGTAGGTTCGCTTGATTTGTCTGACTTTTTTTTTCTCAAGAGAAACTGAACTGTATTTGGGCTGATCAAATATCAAATTAGGCTAAATGACACATGAGGTGAGTGGAGAGGCAGAATGTCTGATGAGAATCCCCTTGAATGCCTCATATTACCACAAATGCTCTTGAATCACCCCATTTGGCAACAGAAATATGTTTCAGGCGCTATCCCGCAGGCCCACCAAGTCTGAACAGAACGAAAAGAATGAAACTCAAGAACTGGGCAGAGAGCAGTCAATCACATGCTTCAACTGGAAATGGGAAAAGATTCGTTATTTTGTAAACCACAACATTTCATTTGCGAGAAGATATTGCACGCGGCTAATGGCGTGTGTATGTTATCTCAGGCTGGAATTGTTTCCTGTCCTTGACGAACTTCTGTTTGGCCTTAAAGCCTCTTAGATTGAAGCTGCAATTCTGAGAGTCGGGTCAGGAAATGAGACGAACGCCGACATATGATGATGAGGGAAGTGGGTTAGAGCTTTCAACTTTCACATCAGCGGCTGGACCGGGAATATTTTCCTTTTTCTGTCAGAAAACAGCTGCCTCTCTGAACCACCTGCTCCTCACCCCTTCAACGTCAAGCAAAAAGAGTAATGATAGTTTCAGGATAGGAACAAAAATCAGAATGCTGTGCATATAAGCCATTTTTCATATCCGTTTACCTCATATTGAGTCGAAACATGGGAATGTTTCTTTCTGTTACTAAATAGATTCATAATGGTCTCACTTCACGGCACAGCACAGCAGTCATTACCCGGTCCGTTAAAAATGCATGGTTTCTATTCAACCTTGCAGAGCTCAAAGCATATCAGATTCACAAACCAAGATCGATATCACAACACATTAACCTATTTCTTACTCCAAAATGCATCTGTTTTTCTGAACAGCTCAGAGCAAATGCAAACCAAGCGAGTGCTGATCTAAAATGAAAACGCATGCATGCCAGCCCATCAGAAGCGAATCTGACCACCCCGCGCATCTACAGCAATAACTTCCTTCCCGTGAATCCCCCAGACGCAAAACGCATCATTTAGTCATGCATTTCAAGCATGGAAAAAGGCTAAGCACATCAGCTAAAAAGAAGTCACACTTTTAAAGCTGTCAAAGTTTCACAATAAAGGCTTTTAGATGGTACAAAGATAGAGATACGTATCATGATTGATGATGAGCCTAGTAAGACTTTGGTTAAATTTGGATATTAGCCGTTTTTGGTTACATTTTTGTTCCGAAAATGAAGTAAAACAGCTGGTCTAATTTCAGCCATTTTGTTTTTGTCTCGCGTACACAACAACTAATTTCCTTTGTTTAGGGTCTGGGTGTCGCGACTGAACATGCGCATGACATCATTTTCACAACTCGTTTTTGTAGTTTGCACAGAGACGATAACGGCATTGTTTCAAAAACTTGCACTTTGAATAAGATTTTCAAAAGTTTGCACTTTCAGGACTCCAAAACACAGCTGTTGTGTAAAAGAACAGCCAAAACATACAAAGTTTTCCATTTTAAGTTAAAAACCGTGTCATGTATTTTAATGGCTCCTCAGTTGCCACATTTAGGGCACATATGCCCATAATATTATACATCTTTCACCTTGAACTCGATATGTCACCACTGCTACAAAAATAAAAGACAAAACTATAAACAAACTTCATTTGGAAAAACAATCACGCACTTTTGTTCAATAAAAACGCCACATATTATCACTTAAAAGCCATGAAATATGAGCAGTGTTACATAAGCCTGAGTAAACATGGATTCCTTTCATGCCATTTCAAATATGACAACAAGCGAAATAGTGATTTTAAATAGAGGATCAACAAAGTCTTTATAATGTGTTTTGGAGACAAAAAAGGCCCTTTAAACAAATACTTGCATATGCAAAACATAACAAAATTGATAAATGAAGGCTCACCTTCATTTTCAGATGATGGACATGCAACCTGAAGGGCCAAATCAAATGTTCTTGCAGGATTCTCGCTGAAAAGAGGAAAAACAAGCCCAATTCACTAACTTAACTCTTTGACACTGTTAAAGGAACAGTTTGCTCAAAAACAAACATTTTCTCATGATTTTACTCTTTCCAAAACAATGTCACTTTCATTCTTCTGTTGAAAACACCAAACAAGATGTTAGTCAAAATGACAGTCTCAGTTCCCATTCACTATTATTGCATATCTTTCCATACAGTATCCTAACATCTGCTTGTGTTCCACAGAAGAAAAAGTTATACATTACATGCGTTATTGTTCATTTTCCATTAACTTACTTATGCCTTTAAAAGCTCGACATATCATTAACTTAGAGACTAAAGTATGTAACGTTAGTCTGTTTGCTCTTGTGAATTCACATATTATCATAATATATTACAGTGCAAACCCATAGATGATAATAGTACAAGATGTTAACGGGGTCTAATTCCAGAAAAATGAAATATGTGCAGCTGTCAAGTTTAAATGGCTGTAGAGGAATGCGGCTAGGCTAGTTAGCATGTCTGAGGTAAACAGCTAACCGGTCAGCTGGACCTGTCATCTCCTCTCACTAGCCAAATGAGCTAACTAACGGATTTACAATAGCCGCTATCTTCATTTAAACCATATGAGAGACTTTTATTTACGGAGACTGATAACGCGTACCGCGACAAACCAGATAAATGTGTAAGGTAAACAACTGTGGACTTACTTTATCCTGCTGTCCATGGCTAAAGCATCGCGTCAGCAGAAGCTCGCGCCGACGGCGGGAAAATAAAACACCGTCGCGCACTCCGAGCCACGCGCGATGCCTGCGAACCTTCTAGTTTCGCAGCCACCTGACAGAAGGTCGCGGAAACTGCTGCATTCCTGTATCTGCCGGCGCGCGTGCTCCTCGGTGACGCTTCCTGGACGCGCTGCTGACCGTTTCTGTTCCCCTGGTTGTGATCCTGCAATGAAGCACCAGGAAGCACCTGGGTCACGCGAGTTTGCGCGAGCGCGCGCACGCGCGTGTACCTATTTCAGTGGGATTTTGATTCCAAAAAATCAACAATTGGTCGTTATTTACTCTCCCTCGCCATATTTACCTGTATTAGTTTCTTTTTGCTTTGGAATACAAAATGAGATGACAGGCGGAATTACAGCCCCAGTCTCCATTAACTTTCAATGAATGGAAAAAGGATGCAATGGAAGTGAATGGTGACTTAGCCTGTCAGTCCTTTAATATTGTAGGTACCTTACTTATTATACTTTTTTCTGTTTTTGTGTTCCATAGAAGAATAAGTCATTAAGGTTTGGAACAAAATGAGGATGAGTAAATGTCTTCTTTTTGTGTGTGAACTGTCCCTTTAATTGCATTCTTCAAAGCAATTTTTCCTTTATCACGCATGCATGCATAGGCATGTCTACTTTACTGATGCTATCTTGTATACTATGCATCTGTTTATGGTTTATAAATACCTTATTTATATTATTATATCCTTAAATATTTCAAAGAGGAATATGACCACATATAAGATGTTTAAAAATAGGCCTGTATAAAAAACAGGATATGTTCATAAGAAAAACACTAGTGGTAAAGCAAAGGAAGTATAAATTCACACCACCCACCTATAATACAAAAAATAGCTTTTGTTTCTTATGGGTCAACGGCTAGTCATTGAAACCTGTTGCAATACAAGGGTACACATTTGTATTTGTCTATTTCCTGCGGAAAAATACTACAAGGTTTGTGTGAATGTTGTTAATGAAGGGAACTCTTGCTACATTACATGTCACTGGCTTGTCATTTCAAAGTGAAATAAACTGTTGTTATCTCTGCTGATGTTTGTACTTACTCCTTTTTTACTCCTTTCATTTGTTAATCCTCTGCCCCAGTAATTCGAATAAGCGCACCTTTCTATATTCTAAGGAATTGAATATGTAAGCCTGTAATAGTAGGTTTATATGCACAGTTAGAGGCAAGCGTCAACTATATAATGATGGCAGATGAACTATAAACTCGTAGAACAAGGACGTTTTTCATAAATGTCACGTTTTTATTGGGGCAAGCGGTCATGTGTTTTAAATGTCATATATATATATATTATATATTATATTATATATATATATATATATATATATATATATATATATATATATATATATATATATATATATATATATATATATAATAGTGCTGTCAAGTCGATTATTCATGATTTTATCCAAAAATAGAATTTATTGTTTACATAATATATGTGTGTTTACTGTGTATAATTATTGTGTATATTTGAATACACACACATATATGTAGGGCCTATATATTTAAGAAACATTGGCATGTATATAATGTATATTATATATAAGTATTAATATATTTCAGTGTGATATTTATAATAAATTGTATTTATAAAATTGCTAATTACAACATTTGTTGGCCAAAACAAAGGTATGGTTTTTGTAGGCTGTTACCTTTTACATTTTCAATATTCTACATTTTTACATTTTACATTTTCAAGTATTGCCTTTTCAAGTATTGCTTTGTATTTCATGACTGTTTCATGATCAACGTTGAATTTAGTTGAAAAACTTATAATAGTATAATATAATAATCGTGAACTGTATTTTTTCACCTCGTTAAAGCCACAGTATGTAATTTTTCGCCGCTAGAGGTCGCTAATTCAAAACAAAGGTGTCGCTTAATGATTTTGAGTTTTTATTACGCCACAGACGACTGCTTTCGCTTTTTCCCAGTACCATAGACTGTAAAAAAAAAATATGGATGTAGTGTCTGTGACATCACCCATAGGTTTCTGAAGAGCATATTTAAAGCCTAAAGTTGGCTGTTGCCATCTTGTCAACACTCCCGCATAACTGAAAATGGGCAAAGAGGCAGGATGTGGGTGGAGCTGGCAATCCACCTGTCACTCACGTGGCCACGCCCTTAATTATGCAGAACTTTAAGGCTTAATATAATTTAAACGGATGAGTTATAAAAAAAATTCACCTCTCCACAGTTGTCAGGAAGGGCAAAATTAGCTGTACATACCAAAACTACTTTCTGTACCAGGCTGTAAACAGATTTTTTTTTTCTGCTGTTAAGTTGGGCAGTTTAACATGGGGGAGATACAGATTTGACATGTGCGTTCGCTCTGCGGCTACTATGTGACACACTGCAGTAAGATAGAGCGATGTTGAGCTATATAACAATAGTTTTCTGTCGATTAATGTATCCAAACAGTTGCTCACCTTTTGGTATTTCCATGGTTTCCACAAAATAAAACCGAGGGTAACGCAGGTATGATGTCATTGATAGGCGATGTACGGACATGGTCTGTGTCCTGGTTAAAATCTCTGGATTTAAACATTCTTGGAAGCATTCGGGATAGTTTAAGAACACAAAATATATAAAAGTCAAAATACTATATAACATTGTTCTAGTGGTTTTTGGATATTTTGTGCCTTAAAAAAAAATAATGAACACAATTTCCCCTGCTGCAATTCTACAGTCCAACAGAGGGGGCGCTTAAATGCATCTTGTGTAAACCACTGTCAGAACATGAAAAGCACAAAGAGGAAGAACACAGCGGTTATTTTTAACATTTATTGGCAGTAAAGCAGAGTGTGAACAGTCCTTTAAACAACAACAACATTTTGTCCTGTAGGCAGTGGTTGTGAGAACTGTCTCCACACGTCTAGGTACTGTCACAAGTTTGCATTTGTCTTCAAGCAACGTCGTGAGGTGACAGGACTTTTTAGTTTCCCTTTTAGCATGAGTTATGCTGCTCCTCGGTTCAGGTAGATTTTTGAGATTAACAAGTTTTAAACGCAGTCGAACGAATACAATAATGTCAAATGAGGTGTACAATAAGAGAACGCCGCGTTCATATTGCAGTGCACGCGAGAGCGAATCAAATTCGAATTCTCATGGTAAAAACACAACCGCGTCACGTGAATCCAGCACGCTTTCAGATGACGACAGATTAATTTATAAACTCCACATGGACGCATGCAAGGTAAGAGCAAAATCAAAAGCTTATAAACTGCATGCATGTAGCTATAGCAGCTGGTGTCACATTTATAGAGACTCGTGTAGATACACGAGCCTGAGTCAGTGACCTATGTGAGGGAACCCAACCAACACAGATGGTTTAATATTAGCAACTAAGCCTACTATTGAAAGTCCTTTTTTTGCAACTCTAAGGATATTTTTCATTCTTAGATGGCTAAAAAGAACATACTAGACTTCTAACTTGCAGAATAGGCTACTTAAGTGTGTGGAAGACTAGGTCATTTTTTAAAGTTCCTTTTGGCTGTCAGGAACTATGTAGTTTGATGGCCGAGAGAAAGTTATGGAAGACCCATAGAGTTAGAGGATGCACAGACAGTGTCAGCTTCACTATGGAGCTAAAGGATGGCATCTGAAATGGCATGCCACAAAAAGTGCCTCGGGCCCTTTTGGCGTCGAAGGCTGTCATAGATGAAGCCAACGCTCTCTGAGGAAGAGTCAGAAATGATGCTTAAGAAACACTTTTGTATTGTTTTTCTGCTGTATTTTAATTAATGACTTGTTACATTTCCAGGGATGTTTTCCAGTAGATGTAAACTTTATTATTATAATTATTTAGAAGTTTAATATTTTACCCTGAAATATGTTTTTTTTTACGAAACACTTATCAAATTTGAGCATTAACAAACAGATGATCAACTGAAAATTGCATCTGTTCACAGAATCAGAAAAGAACATACATTGACCCTATAACCGGCTACAATGTGTTCACTGAGTTTGCCCATAGGAAAAGAGGAAGATGCTGTGGGAGTGCCTGCAGACATGTAAGCTTCATATTTTTCTCATGTATCTTTACAAGAGGCCTGAAAGAAAATGTCAGTCAGTATTGTATTAATTTCACAGGAAGTATTTTTTATTTAGAGTGAAATTTAGCTGATCTTTTATGGATTTTATGATGCTGAGACAGGAGAAATCCATTCTGTCAGTAATCCACAATACATAATAAAAAGCAAACTGTCCACATGATATGAATTCTTTTTTAACTTTACAGTGCCCATATGTTAACTCTAAACTTCTGTTTTTTATCCCGACAGTGTCCATACGGGCAAATTAATGTGGAGGATCCTGCTAAGAAGAAAACCTTCAACTCTTTGTTTTATGTATAGGAATAAATGTTAAGATGGGCTGAACAACTCATTTAGTGTGCTCCTGTATTGAATTTGGACTTCTTTTAATGCGCATTCGTCTTACACTCTGTTTAAAATGATGAAATACGCTACACCAGATGTGCAACCCACACTCCAGGAAATGGTTTGAATCACATCTATCCACTGTGATTTGACTTACAGGAGTTGGTGTGCTCCTCTGTCAGATGAATTCCACAAGCGGGAATTTTTGCGGCGATGAATATTCATACGGTTACAGGCGATCATAATTTTGACAGCTGTCAATTCCGACAACGTACTTCCTCCCTGGTAAATGTTCGACCAAGAAAACACAATGGAGAATAAAGTCCTCTCCTAAATGTGTGTTGACGTTAGATACAATCAAAGGCTTCATTTCTCATAAAAAAAAAAAAAAAAAATTATACAGAGTTCACAGACATATATTTGATTTTATTTGTCATATGTAATTTAAACTAATTAAAATTACTTTTTTTAACTGTTTCCTTGAATTGTTTATGCAAAAAAATGTTTTGGGCTTTTTTTTTTATGTTGCTTCAAGAGATCTTTTTTGGTAGCATGTACAATTTACATACTATACACAGGGTTGCTGTCAAGGCCCCGTGGGTGCCCACTAAAGGTCCTTCATGGCATAGCTTGCATGTTGAGTCTAAGGGAGTATGGGATTATTAACCATTAAAAAATGAACTGGCCTTTTTAATTTCATCAATGGTTTTTGTGTGTGTATTTCATAATCAAGAAATAAGACAAAATTATGAAGTTTTGTACCAAAAAAAGTGTGGTTACCTCCTGGTCATTTTATGCATCGTCATATTTCTGATTCAAATCTCCCTGTGGCTAACTGAGATTGATACTAAAACTTATTTCAGGATAAATACTGCAAGTACACATATCACACAATGATTAGTAGAAATCTCTTCATTTATAATCATGTGCAGTCATTGTTTTTACTTGATGCTTTGTCTGTAGATATGCAAAGCCGAGTAGGATTTTGCCCCAGGCACTGGCCATCCAACCTGTCACACAGCATCGCAGGGTAGGAACAAGGAAACGGTCTCTGAATGCGGGAATGTGTATGTGGCAGAGCTCTGTCCCAGCTTTGCCGACTGGCGCCGAGCACGATATCAGGCGGCGGGAGGGTCCCAAGGCGGGTGCACATTTATCAGGAGCAAGGCCCTGTGAACGTCGACAAGGAGATTCATGATCTCAACAGTTCCAGGGAGGACAGGCAGGCGAGGGGCTTGTGGCATCGTCAGTCCGGATGAGAGGCAAATTTATTTGGGTAAAACCTAAGATGAGGCAGCGGAGCGTACGGCAACAACATTTCCAGTGGAATGGCAAAGGTGTCACACTCATCAAGTACCTGGGCCTGCCTGCCACGGGTCTGCTTGTTTTGCCTAGGGACTTGTCTGTCACATTAAAGTAGATGCATTGCCATTCAAGACCCTTCCCAGTCCTAGTGCCTGACCATGAAATAGGCCAACTTTCAAGTCTGCCTTATTCTTCTGCATCATATGACTTCAGAGATCGCATAGTGTTGTCGTTCTCTTTTTCCCTTTCTGTCCCTCCTTTCTCTGTTTCTCAGTATTTGGTGACTGAGACGCAAACGCTACACAATGCTCAGTCCCTCAGAGCACAGACAGATTTCAAGAAAACTTGCTTTAGCAAACAACTCACAAGCCATGAGCTCGCTAGTCTTGTCATGCGCTGGGATCAGGTGTGGGAATCATAACAACTGAACAAGAAAACATGAGAGTGAGGAAAGGGAAAATGAGTCTAAAACCTCGAGGGACTTCCTTGGAAATAGAGGAAACTGGTTATGCTTGAGTAGCATCTCCATCCAGGAGATTCCTTTGGTATCGAAACAGAGCATCTGGTGAGATATTTTTATTTCCTCTGTCAGTTAATTGTGCATACAAGTCGGCCGGAGGTTAGAGACTTTATGTAAAATCTGTGGTTTATTACATGAATCTTTTACATCAGCCTTTTTTAGCCATTCTATTTTTCATATTGTTGGTTCTCCGCTCAACAAAATTACCTTTGTTTCATCTGCAGGTCATTAAGGTCAGACATACCTGGGTTCTGGCTTCAATCACACTAAGCTCTCTCACCGATAATTCCCTCTGAATTGAAACCCACCCAAGCTGCCGTGGGGGCTATAGTTCCTGCATCTGCAGAGCTTTGGAGTCCGTCACCTGACCTTCAGCCACAGCATATGCTACAGCAGAGTCCATGCACTGCCACTTTTCTAGAGGCAAAGGGACAGTCTGCCTGGTCCAGCATCCAAATGTATCACTGGTCCAGGTCTGTCCTTTCCAGCTCATGGGGACTGGGGGCAAACCCTTGCACCCTCAGCCACACCACGGACCACTGCCGCCCCCTGCCATTCAAGCGCCCAGGCCAGGCAGAGGATGACACAAGTTGGCTGAGAGGAACGGATGTCAGCCGAGTGATGGCTGGAAAATCAGTTTCAGCATCTGGGCTGTCCCTCTCAGTGCGTGTGGGTGTGTGGTCCATAGCGCCGTTGTTGGCAGTGTTTGTGTGTGTGTTGAATCAAGCTGTAGCCGAGCAGCCCGTCTGGTCATGCAACAGAGACAATGTCATTCAGCCTTGGGGCTGAAGCCTTACCAAAGTGGTCAGATGGACAACCGGCTTCCCTGTGGTTGCACCAGTGCTCCTGAAAAAGCTCACCACATCTGACTGACAGTCACAGGGCCAGATTCCTTTGGACAGGGCTGTAAATAGCTGCACAAAACAGTAGGGCATCTCCCCAAGACCTCTCCCAATGTTCCAGCCAGACCGTCTGGCCATATCATGCCATATGTGGCACTGTTCAGGCAGGATCAGGTGGTGAACTCATTCAGTGAGAAACCATACCTTTGCCTAGTGTGAAAGGGTAAGGAATGATCTCTAGATTGGCCAGCTTGGCCTCTGCAATGTGGTGTAGACACCCTCCATTTCCACCATAGCTTGCAAATCCAGTTCTCCTGATTGCCCGATGCAATTAAAACCACTAAAAAATACCAAAAGCAAATCATGATGGTCCTACATGACTTGCGCCAGCGGCTAAGGACACCTCTTTGAGGAACTCCTATTTGCCAATAAAACAGGTAGCAGAAGTTTACTCCACAACAAAGTCAAATGTGGTTTGTTTTTATGAGTATTATAACATCTATTGCTACAACTTAATGGCATTTCTTGTTGTAGACCAGTGGCTTTGTCTTACATGTTCATTTCAGATCTAGGAGTCTCTTCTAATGAGCTGATGGCAGAATCAGATGTTTGATTAGGGAGACATTCAAAATGTGCAGTGTTGGCAGGCCTCTAATAACAGGTTTGAGAACCACTTTTATAGACTATTACATGATTTAGATCTGTGTTTCTAAATTCCTGTCCCGGGGACCCACCTACCAGAGTATTTTACACCTGATTCAACTACATATTCTTAGGGCCAGATTTAATAACAGCTTGCGCCAACGCAAACCCTCTTTTGGCATTAAAAAATTACTGTCAGGATTAACTAAAGACACGCAGTGAAAAAATAGCATTGAAAAGGCGTGGACAGGGTTATTTTTGCGGCTGATCTTATTGAACATGCATTTGTGGGAGTTTCCCTTTCAGAGGCAAAATTTATGGGAGGGGAGTATTTAAATTAATCACGTATGTTGATTTACTAAGGTTTGCGCTCATCAGTTTACATTTTTCTGCGCCATTATTTTCCGTCCAAAAAAAGTGTGTCTTAAACCATATGCTAACTGTTAGATTGCGTTGTTCATTGTGGAAATTATCCGACTGCGTCTGTGTTCTTTTATTTGCATGTCGCCAGTAGATCATGCGCAGACCTGTCCACTCCCATCAGCGCTTTTTTGGAATTCTGTTTTTACACTAATTTGCCCTGTTAAGTAAATTTGTCCTTTAATGTGTTGAATATGGAGACATCTAAAACATCCTGAGAGATGAGCACCAAGGATTTAGATCATTGTTTCCCAGGCTTGTATTTTAATTTATCATGCAAGAGGATTTACTAAGGTTTGCGCTCGTCAATTTACTGGTATTTGCGCCATTATTTACCGCCCAAAAAAAGCGTGTCTAAAACCAGATGCTAACTGTTCGATTGCGTTTATCATTATGGAAATTATCTGGCTGCGTCTTTGTCAGTAGATCACGTGCAGACCTGTCCACTTCCATCACCGCTGTTTTGGAATTGTGTTTTTATGCTAATTTGCCCTGTTTAGTAAATTTGTCCTTTAATGTGTTGAATATGGAGACATCTAAAACATCCTGGGAGATGGGTACCAAGGATTTAGATCATTGTTTCCCAGACTTGTTCTTTGTACCCCAACTGTACACATTTTGGATTTCTCTCATGTTTCAGGTCATGGTGCCTTTACTAATGAGCTGGTGAGTTGTTAGAATAGGGAGACATCCAAAATATTCAGCACTGGGAACCAGAGTTACCTGTCATGAATCAATATATTGTTAAAATGAATTTTGGAAATAGCTCTAAACATTGGAACACTGATGAATCAATTGCATGCAAACAATTATATGGGAATGCTTTAAAATGAGTTAATTTATTTACAACATTGCTGTATATCCTTCTGACATTAATTGTTTAGTTTATTGTGCATCTACAGTAACATAAAATATGAGCTTGCTCTCCATTTTTGTCTGATTGAGAGACATGTCAACATTAATGGTAAGTGAACAATGTTTTAAAGTTTTTTTTTTTTTTTTTTTTTTTTTTTACAGTGCTTTGTGGGGTTTTCTAGGGAGCAACTATTTCAGTACACTGGGGGGATTTTTACAATGAGACATGTCTAGATATGCCTGACTCCCTGGCCAGTGCAGTGACTACTACTAGGTAGCTAATTGAAACACACCCTTAGATGGTGATGTGATATAATAATAGATAAATCCTGAAGTAAGTGCTTGCAAGACGGCAAAAGGATAGTCTTTGGAGTATAAAGGGGTTGGTTTAATACCTGGGTTTGGGATTTAGAACAAACCCTAACCAGAATATTTGATGGATATCATTCCTGCAAGCACTGCAATGGAGGAAAACTTCATTGGGTTAAGGCAATTCAGGATAATGGTGCTGGAAGAATACAGCTTTAAAAACAAGAAAAAGAAGAAAAAAAAGGTGGAGAAGCAAAAAAAACTGTTGGTTAGGCAGCAGTTGGACTTTTGGGACGGGCTATGTGCTATGGAGCCATCCTCCATCTGTCAACACGGGGAGTTGTGATTCTTGCATCAGCAGAGCAGGGCTCAGCATCAAGAGAAATGGGGTGAGGAGGGAGGGAAAGTGAGAGAGTGAGAGAGAGATAGATTTTAACAGCAGCTAAATTCTCATCAGGCACGCTAGACTGAACGTCCCCTCTTCGTAGCAAAGCACGAAACACCGGTGAGGAGCATCTGCTCTGTGGCTTTGTTGCTTCTTAAAAAAGTGCAATGCGGCGACTCTGGAGAAATCGTTGTCCATCTTCAGTGTGTAAATATTTGTTTTTGTGGTTCAACCATCGCATATGGTTCATAAATGGACATGGTTTTTGTGTAACTGTCTGTATCCCACCATATTTTTTATAGACATCAATGAGACATGCTACAGTATGATTATTCAAGATGATAATGGCTAGGGTATTTTTACATTTGATTGATGTTGTAACTTAATGAATTTGTATGACTTGGGAATGGCCTGGGAAATTGGTAACATTACAGCAGTTTTTCATTTGAAGTCTATTTGTGTACTGATGCCTAAGTCTCCTCCCCTTTGACTTGCATGGAATGAAAGGTTGCCTGCAAGCCAGACTCTTAAGATAAGATGGCTTTCTCCTTACTCCAACAGCTTATTTAAAAGTATCATAACACTTTACATTCTTCTGTCAGCCATCAGTTGACTCAGACTTTCAGTATTTTGGATTGTATTCCATTTTGGAGAGCAGACTTTTGATTATTATTATTTTATTTATTTTTTTGTCTTGGACAATTCACACTTTTTAAAGTTTAAGTATATTTCCCCAAAATAGAGCAAACAACTCCCTCTAAAAGCGTTGGTGTACTAACTCCAAATATTAAAGAACAAGCACTGAGGGCCTGGAGCACATATAGGTTTAGGTGTAGACTACCTTAGGTGCTTTTGCCTTTTTTTAACAGCAGTTTCCTAGAGTCGACAGCCCAACGATTATCTTAAGGTAAATCCATGTTGGGGTTTTTTCAGCTATTAAATTAAATGAATCTGAACTGTTGTCTCTAAGCTGTGCATTATATTACATTTGTTGTGTTGTCTTTGGTTGAACTAGAATTCCCTCACATTTCTAAATTGCGCAATTTAATTACAACTGTACTTTTTACAAATGTTTCGGTTGCATATAAGAGACTGGGAGTAACACATTTTGGTTCAGTGTCTGTAACTCTCTTCTAGTCTTATACTTAATAATACTGATATTATTCCTAAATTGTGTAAATTAATGTTAAGTACAAAAAAATGCTGCGGTTACCCGACCCCAACACCAGATGGGTTGTAACACTAATTGAAAACATAAGACATCAGTTTTCAAATTTTGTGAATTAATTTATTGTGATAATCAAATTTGCTTGTTCAAAATAAAGCCAACCCTCAATTTAATGCTAAACATTTTAATTCAGAAGAGCAAATTAATTAAAATGTTACAACTTTTTCTTTTTTAGAAGAAAAGCTTGCATGGATCTTGCATTAGCATAGCAAACTAATTAATAACCTGCTGATTCAGATGATATCTATCCATCTATCTCTCTGTCTGTCTCTCTGTTTATCTATCTGTCTGTATGTCTAGTGAAGAACAGCCTCATCATGCATGATCTCAAGGTGAGAAACCTGCTTAACGAAGAACATTAAGAAAATACACAGAGAAAATGATATCTATTCTTTACCAACACATCCCGAAGGGGGCCTTGTGCGTAATACAATTGATGTACTCAGTGCTCGCGCAGGATTTGTCATAATTGACACTCACGCGAGAAACAAGGAACAGCCCCCATCTGCTGGTAGGATCGCTCGTGTCTCACCCTCGTCCATCCCTCTCTCACCGCAGCACTGCTGGGGCTTCAGGACGGCGCTCAGCGGCTCACGGTAAAACACCACTTTTGTATTGCATAGATACGTGAATATGCTGTTTATCATTGTAAAGGATAATTGACGTTGCTTTGCATATTCGCCGCAATAATTCGAAAAGAGTAGGCTATGTATACATAGCAGGCGAGGAGAGACCTTTAATTTCCACATAGGGCAGGTGAGACAGGTAAAAGTTAATGCAGGCGAAAATACGAAATCGAATTAAATATTACTGTGCATATTGAAGCCTGATCCGGCATGAGCAATATTTAGATGTTTCGCTATTCGATTAAAATATTGACATCTCGATTTTGTGTGATCAGCTACAAATAAACCTAAATATATCCGTAATTAAACTGTGATTACATTTTTCGTTTGTAAGAGACACATTTGATGGTCTTTGAGAAGACAGCACAGATTAGGATATTTTTTGATAAAATTGACTACGACTTGATTCATTTGTGCTTGTAATATGTTTTTCCTCGCGTATAAGGACCTAAATTAATTCCTAGATGGTTAAAAATTGAACAACTGAAAAACACGATTTTATTTCTTTCGATAAATTAATTTCTGAAGCAAACATAAATGTTTTTTTTTTATTTTTTATTTTTTGGTTTTTTTTATAAAGCAATAGCAAGCCAGTATACAAACTCAAGACTCACTGTAATCTGCTTCGTATTCCTGCATGCAAAAGTTGCTGCTATATGGCATTTAAAATGATCCGATTTTGACATGATTTAAGTTGGAACAAATTAACCCGCGTAAAGCTCATTTGGTCTCTGATAGACATATTAGCCTATATACACGGTCGACTTTATTAAGTTGACGGAAAAATAACCGCACGATTGTAAGCTGTATTTGTGAGATGTAGCCTATACTCAAGATCAGGACGAATTTATTAATATCTTCTTAGGGCTTAAATAATTTATGACTTTTTTTTAAAAGGAGTGCATGGAAAAGACGAATATATTGCTAGGCTAATTAAAACAATAAACAAACTGAACTGAATAGAAAGATAAAATGGCACAATGAAGCGGCTGTATTAGACTTTCGAAAAAAACAAATTGTAGGCCTAAGTAAAAAAAAAAAATAGGTAGGCTAATTACAATGCACTCACAAATCCTTGTTTAAATTTAAATCTAATAAATGGTGTGAGTAATTTAACAAGGCAATGCTCCTGCAATAATTCATAAAATAAAGTAGCGAAACGAGTGTTATAGTTTAAAAGCTACATGTACATTAGGAGATACAAAATATCGCCTACATAATCCATGCTGCCTTTGATGTCATTACCATCACGACTAATTGGATTTAGGCTGCTATCAAGGAGGTAATTGTTATCATTCTCAAATATAATTTTAGACCGTTCCTAGCATGTATTCGTACAGAACAGAATCTGTGGCAATGAGATTCATTTGACGTTTGACATCTGAAAATCAAAGAATGTAAACAACTGCTTATTCCTCCTCCCAACAGCATCGCTCCCCCTTCCCTTCCCTCGCTCTCCTTTCTCTCTTTCACCCGCAAACAAGAAGAGAAAGAGACCATCACACACACACACACCTTGATAAAGCAGTTTGACAACTTTTTAAATTATGCCACCAATTGAGTCCACTTTCATTTTACAAGTGTCACACACTGTGCTCAAACGGTTTTACATTTTCTTATTTAAACATAAAATACATTATAACTGAATTTATGTGGTGGAGATACAAGGTGCAGAGTGCAAATTTCAAATCAATTTAAAGTGTGCGTGTGTGTGTGTGTAAATATATATATATATATATATATATATATATATATATATATATATATATATATATATATATATATACACACACACACACACTCACACTCACACACACACGCATACACACATACAAAATATGTGCATGCGAATATATAAACAGAATATACAACTGTTTTTAGGGATATCAATTTAATTATAAATGACACATAACAGGCTTCCAAGTCGCATCATTTGCGATAAGAAACTAAACAACCAACTCCATAATACAATTTCCCAATCTCCAAATTCCTAAATTTCCCAAATTCTCCAAATTCCAAAAACGTCCAACAAGACACAAAACTAGAGAGGTCAGATGACTTACATTGTGATTCAACACTTAATTCATTTACACTTTTGAACTATTCAGTTACGTGCATTAATAGAAGCATAAGCTAAAAACTACAAGAAAAAAAAGAAAGCATCCCAAAAAAAGTGGCAAAGTGGCGAAACACCAGCTAAAAAAGAAGTAAAAGGTCTGTACCAAGTGCTTTCCAAGCTCGTGTTGCCCATCACCATCGGTTTGAAGAGAGAGTGACAGGTCTTTGTTGGTGAATAGAAATCAGTGGCATTGGAGAGAGGGAGGACTCCTCCTACCCAATTACCCGAGCTGGGCAGGCGTTTGCTCTCTTCACAAATAGGACACAGGATCTCTAACACACACAGTCCCAAACCTGACTTTCAAGCATTCGGATCCCCAGTAGGAGATTGGGACTATCTGAAAAACCAGGTTTAAAACATCCTTCAGACTTCAGCTTTGCCTTATATCGTCCGGACTATACTTTTTTTGACACTGGAGAAGTGGACTTGTTCTCCTGACTGTTCCTGCGCCATCCATCAAATTCCAACCGGCTATATTTTTTAAATATTGATTGCATTTGTGTGAATTTGTTGGTGTAGATCCACTCGGATGTTTTAAGGATCCGGAAAGCTGTATATGGAAGTTGTGGGGTGCAAGGCGAAAGAAAGCAGTTGCACATTGCGTCCAGCAGCCATGCTTTTCCACGGCATCTCTGGGGATCATATTCAAGGGATCATGGAGGAGATGGAGAGGAGATCCAAAACGGAGTCTCGTCTGGCTAAAACAGTCCAGATGAACGGGCGAGAAACGGTAAGATTTTGGCATTTTAGCGTGTGTTTTCCGTTTGAGCAAACCTCCCTGAACTCTTTATCGTCGCACACAACACCGCGAAAATTAGTTTTATGCACGATGCTCGTTTTGCAAGATTAGCAGGCCTCAAGAAACATACAAAAAAGTCATATTATGGAAGATTTTCAAAAGTAGCTTACATGAAATTGTTTATCTGGCGAGGCTACAATTGTAATTTGTAAGTAAAATATAAAATAAAACATTTGTAACTATATTCTTACAAATATTATATAGGCTTAATTTGAGCAGTTGTCACAACGCAACAGAATAACTTATAAGACCACGAAATAAATAAATCTACAAAAAAATAAGTATAGCTACTTTATATGCATATGCCAAAACATGCACAAAAAAAACCCTAATAATAATAATAATAATAGTAGATATTAGTAGGCTAGTATTATTATATATGCATACTTTTGTAAATTCGAAATTTTAAAATAGGTTACACTGTTATAGCCTACGTTATAGAACTTATGTAACTGTATTATATCTCATTCTGGCTTAATAAATCGGTGTATTTATCTTTATATTAAGAATTTAAAATATAGGCTATATATCCACGTTAGGTTAGTTTGTTTGATTTTTAGCTTTATTTCTAAATCTTTTGTGTCAAGGTCAGTTACTGTGCTATATTTTGATGATGGCATACATTCACTCACTCATATCTCTTTATGTTTTATTTTTTGAAGACTATGCCCTCCATGAGCCCAGAGAAGCCCGCGCTGTGCGCCGGCTGCGGTGGGAAAATCTCCGACAGATACTACTTACTCGCCGTTGATAAACAGTGGCATTTAAGGTGTCTCAAGTGTTGTGAATGTAAACTGGCCCTTGAATCCGAGCTGACGTGTTTCGCGAAGGATGGCAGCATTTACTGCAAAGAGGATTACTACAGGTAAGTTTAACTTGGAGGCTTAAACCCTGCATTAGGCCTGTTTAGTAGGCCCTGTGGTTACTTAGGCTAACTTTTTTTAAACATCACAGCCAGTGTAAGCCATTGACCCATAAATGATTTTCAGCGATTAACTGACACGCTTAAATTAATCTAATAAATCTAATTATGTCATGCTGAATGAACGGTTTTTCTCTCTCTTTCGTTTAGGCTAATTCGTAAAATTTGAGATTATTGAATTGAAAGGAAATCCAAAATGCTTTTGTTCCGTAAATAGCATCACTTTAATTAAAATCATTCGAAATATTTAAAATCCCTATTTGCACGTGCACTCGATTTCGATCTGTTAAGCGTTGTGTGATGTTTTTGTTAATAAACTAATGAACGTTATCACCAATCTAAGAGATTATTTTGATTATAAATGGCGTGTGCTGTTCCAGAAGGTTCTCCGTGCAGAGATGTGCCCGCTGCCACCTCGGCATCTCCGCCTCGGAAATGGTGATGCGCGCCAGGGACTCCGTGTACCATCTGAGCTGCTTCACCTGCACCACATGCAACAAAACACTGACCACGGGTGACCATTTCGGCATGAAAGACAACTTGGTTTACTGCCGGGTTCACTTTGAGACCCTTATTCAGGGAGAGTATCACCCTCAATTAAACTACGCTGAATTAGCGGCCAAAGGCGGAGGGCTCGCGCTACCTTACTTTAATGGCACCGGCACAGTGCAGAAAGGAAGGCCGCGGAAGAGGAAGAGTCCTGCGATGGGAATAGACATCGGCTCTTACAACTCAGGTGAGATGTGCATTAAATGGACTTACTCAAAATGGACGGATGCAATTTATTTGGTTGCACTTTATATCCTTCGTGTTCGTTTAATTAGCATCATACGATGTCAATAATTGTGCCTTCGATAAACATTGATTTTATTTTCACGGAGCAATGCATTTAATTCAGTTGCGTTTAAAAATAAGAAGACAATCAAATGCAAAAGTCTAATAATTATCAAAAGCTAAATGCATTTCTCATGTTATCACAACTATTTTATCATTTGTCAAATCAATTTAGATAATTAATGTGGTTCCTTCATTGTATTAACTCAAATTAAAAATGTCAATGAACTCAATTTTAAGACAACCGGGTAACTTACTTTTTTAAGTTAAACTAACAATATTTTTTTTTATATAGGCCTATTATCTGCAGCATATTTTAGTGATTTTATATATTGCACTACATGCAAAATTGCAGTACAGTATTTTTTTTAAGGTGTACTATGTTCTTTCAAGGAAAGTGGGACGCTTTTAAAACTTGTTCTGCGGGATAATGATGCATTAATCATCATACTGTTATGAGCTAACATGGCATAAACCATGTCATATACAAGGAATAGAGCCTGAATAAATACTGCATAGACGTGGGATTATATATTAGCTGGTGGTTGTTTCATGGTTTCATGATGGTCACTTTTAGTCATTAGTTGGCCCAAGCTGGTCTAGATAATGGATCAGATGGATTATCAGGTGGTCGAGCTTGTAGATCACACGATGTTCCAATAATAACCATCTTGATACATAAAGATGTTTTAGTTTTTAGTGTAATGCCTGCAAACAATAACTGTCCCACTTTCAGTTCAAGCTAAAATGGCTATTTTTATTACATTGCATTACAAATTGTTTTAAATTTAGAATGCTTGTATCACAGAATAACCTGCGCTCTATCGCGTATTTACCTGAAATGTCTTGCAACTGCAATCCACCCTCCATTGTAAACAGACATTGTCGTCAAATTATTAAAGTATTAATATAGCCAACTAAAATAATGGCATATGCATAACTAAGGAGCCTGTATTGTTTTGTAGGCCTGTTTTTATTTTTCTTCAGATTGTCTTTAAGCAACAACAGTAAAATGCATATCGCGCTCGCGTCTTGATGAATGGATCTGATTAATTATAGGCCTCGCTCATTAGTGCGTCATCAAACATCTAATTTGAAATTCTCAAAGGAGTGAACCCGTGACCCAGCCCCACGTGCAGGCATCACAGCAATGTAAATCCATCGCCCACAGGCCTGTATCTGCCTTCGTATACCAGTCATAATTTCCCGTTACTCGCTTTTTCTAGCCTAATTTTTCTACTTTTTTGAATTCAGACATAGCCAACGTCATCATGCATCCCCGCTGCGCCTGTTTTGTTTTGGCTGTTACAATTACTGTCTGCTTGGAAAAATGTGGCTTTGTGTGCCAAGTTTCTGCCGTTCTTCATGAATGGAGAGAAATAAGGGTAATCTGCCTGTTAATTGTTCTCCGTTAATTGAATGTGACGTCGGAATCTCTGGCACTTGAAGGTCATGGCTGTTCTCAGGACACAAGCGCGAGCGCACGTTTACGCGCATCACTCCGACTTTAAACTCTTTCGCTTTTTTTATCCTGACACTAACGTATTGTGAAGTTTGCAATACTTTATCATAGCTGTAGTTTGTCTTACAAAATTAAACGGTTGTCAGTTGAAATAATTCTCAAGTTAATACGACTTCCGCGATATTATTGATGATTGTTGACAGTTTTATTTATTCAGGCCTATTATTGTCGTATCGTTGTTTTTATTATTAAAGCTTTTCTTTCTTTCTTTTTTTCTGGTTTTGTTCTCAACCTTATGTTTTTCAGCTTTCAAAATGATTTGCTTTTAAATTAAAATTATTATTTTTAAAAAGTTTTTGTTTGTTTAACATTTAAAAATTATATATAATTTTGCATAGCATTGTATAGTTTTATATTCGTTAAAAACCAATGCACCAGTCGACTTGTTGCATAGATATTTGTAGATAGAGACCTCTGGTGGCAAAAAGGCGTGAAGGCAACACGCGTGAGAACATTTTGTTCTCTTCATAGCTATAAATTCAAATTAATTCTTGCTGTGCAGTTTTTATTTTTACTGCTGTAAATACAAACGGGTGAAATGAGCATCGTTCGTATTAATTAGCCTACCAATGAATCAAATAGAGCAGCGATTTAACATATAGCCAGGCTACAACTGACACTTTTGATTAATAAATAATTTTAGCTATTCGTGGCACGTAGTTAACAGGTATTAATAGCTATACAATCATAAATTATCAAGTACAGTCATTTTAGATGAAACGAAGGTGACGCTATTCATCCTGCCAAATTTTCAAACGATTATTGTAATAATTTGCAAACGGTTGGCAAGCAGTTGTTTTGAATTTAGGTGTGTTTAAATTAATGTCGTCATGTGATTAAAATTATTCTATTTATAAAAAATAAAGGCACTTTATTGTCGATGGTTCCATGAAGAACCTTTAACATCCATGGAACCTTCAATGTAAAAAAATATTTCATGATTTGTTTCACAACTTTTTATATTTTGTCAAATCAACTTAGATAATTAACCTGGTTCAGATAACATAATAGTTTGAGTTTCTGTTTATTAAACCAATCTCCTTAATTGTATTTTTTCAATTAACTCAATAATTTAAGGCAACCTTTTCAAGGTTTTAAGTTAAACCAACAATATCGTTTTACAGTGTTCTTTAGAATTTTAAAATGCTCTTCACACTAAGAAATAATTCTTATAAGAACTGTTCACTGGTTTCTTTGTGAGCCAAAATGGTTCTTCTTTGGGATCGCTGAGAAAACCGTCTCTCGGAACCTTTATTTTTAAGAGTTTAAGAAGTTAAATATGACACATTTGTGACCCTGGACCACAAAACCAGTCATAAGGGTCGGTCAATTTTTTGAATATAAAGAACCTTTCCATTGATTTATGGTTTGTTAGGATAGGACAATATTTGTTCGAACAACGATTTGAAGATCTGGAATTTGAGGGTGCAAAAAAATCTAAATATTGAGAGAATCGCCTTTTAAGTTGTCCAAATGAAGTCCTTAGCAATGCATATTACTACTAATAATACATTATGATATATTTACGGTAGGAAATTTACTAAATATCTTCATGAAACATGATCTATCCTAACAATTTTTGCCATTAAAAGAAAAATGGATAATTCCGTGTGACTTATGACTGGTTTTGTGCTCCAGGGACACATTTGTGATCCAGTGAGTTATTTATTGTGTTTTCAGCTGTATAGTTTTCATTGTACTCATTGTAGAGTTTGAAGTCAAATATTACTCTTATATTTCTAATCTCATTGCTTTATTTCCACCTTTGTTCCGGTGCTCAGGCTGTAACGAGAACGAAGCGGACCATTTGGATCGGGATCAGCAATCCTACCCTCCTTCCCAGAAGACCAAGCGCATGCGTACGTCGTTCAAACACCATCAGCTTCGCACCATGAAGTCCTACTTTGCCATAAACCACAACCCCGACGCCAAGGACTTAAAACAGCTTGCCCAAAAGACAGGACTGACCAAGAGAGTTCTTCAGGTAAGCGTTGCCACACAGTAGACTCCATTTCACATCCACACCAACACCTTCTCATCCCATCCCTGAGTTTTTTGCTTTCCATTTTAATCCATCAATCATTTATATTTTGTTATGTCATTTTAGACATTTTGCAAGGCAATAGGTTTAACTTTTATACTAAATAGAGGCTTAATTCAAGGGGCAATACTTGTGCACCAAAAGAGAAAAAAATCCAAATTGATGGTCCATGTTTTCCAGTAAAATCCCTATCAAAAGTTGAGGCCTGAGGCCTGATTCACTTTGGCATTGTTTAGTAGTGATTAACTTTGTGATGTGAAATGATATGACTTTTAAGTAGGCAAAAATATGACAATAATTCGCAGTAAAACACAAAAAGAGTAAAGACACTGGGATTGGTTTGCAGGTTTGGTTCCAAAACGCACGGGCCAAATTCAGAAGGAACGTTTTGCGGCAGGAGAATGGGGGTGTTGATAAGGCTGACGGCACGTCACTTCCGCCGCCCTCTTCCGACAGCGGTGCTCTGAGCCCACCCAGCACGGCCACCACACTAACTGACCTGACCAATCCCTCTATCACCGTAGTAACATCAGTGACCTCTAGTTTGGACAGCCACGAATCTGGGAGCCCCCCACAAACTACCTTGACAAACCTTTTCTAACACGGATTTGCTGTTTTTGTCTTTATCCCCCTTTATTTTCAGATTCTATTTTTATTTTCCACAAAAAAACAAAAAAAAACCTTTGGCGACCACAGAAAGACCTTTGGAAATGTAAAGACGAGACCTACTAAAATGTGTAGCATTTGCAACCGCGTGGCAGCTGAGTTTGTAGTACTTGTCATTGATTTGTCATGTCATTTGCAACTGACGTTAATTTTATTTCTACACAGTAAAAAATGTTTTTACATTGCTTTAACTCATCAAAATAAGTTAAGCAATATTTAACTTATTTTTTATAAGTTATACAAGATTCAACACATTTTTTGTAATTTAAGTTTAAATGACTTAAACATCCAAGTTGATTGTACTTAAAAATTTAAGGCAACAACTTTTTTTATTATTATTATAATTTCAGACATTAAATAACCGCCACAGAAAAAGTATGTCCGCATTTCCAGTTGTATTTCCAAAATTATTTGAGTTTACATTGGGAATGTTTCCCATGAGCTCAAAACGCCATGCTGTGACCTCAGTAGGTCTGTTTTGTCACTGACGCGGGACTGTAATACCAAATAACGGCGGTAATTGTTTAAAACGTTACCACCTAATTTGCCACGATGTGTGCGAATCAGATCACAAGGTGGCCTGGATCGTTTGCCGGGCCTCAACTAGTGGAACAACTGTTTTGAATGAAGATATCCAGCGCTCAGTGACAATATGGTGCCCAGTAGGAAGCGTTATGAGTGATTTGTGAATGCTAAACAGGAAGTTAATTGGGAAAGACAGCATCACCCTGTTTTGTTCTGGTTTCCCCCCTCTTTTTTTTTTTTTTAAAGGGATAGTTCACTTACTCACCCTTTAAGTTGTTCCAAACCTTGTGTTTTGCTGAACACAAAAGAAGATATTTTAAAGAATGTTGGTAATCAAGCAGATCTCAGCCCCCATTGACTTCCATAGTAGGGAAAAACATTACCAACGTTCTTTAAAATCTCTTCTTTTGTGTTAAACAGAACACAACGGTTTGGAACAGCATGAGGGTGAGTAACTGACAGAATTGTAATTTTTGGGTGAGCTCTCCCTTTAATGTTCTGCCACCGAACAGACCAAAAAACAACAAGATTTACGGCTCAAGTTGGAGAACGGTCGGGGCTCCTCGCTAGGGTGAAACATTTCCTTGTGTGATGACAAATTTGTTCTGTTGTAGAACAAAGTGGTACACTAGATCTGCTTCATGAAGTAGATGCTTAACTCAGTTCTACTATGTGCCTTATGCGACTTGGAAGAGAGTTTGTGAAATTCAGGAGATACATGTTTGTTTGTTAAATGATTTCCATCCTTGGAACGCCTCACTAGTTTTGTACTGTTCTGTTTTTCATCTGATTTTTTCTGAAGATCTTTTTAATGGTGTATTCTGTTACAAGGGGTGGCGATGTCATAGAAGGCAGTTGTGCACTCTTTCAGAACTAGTTGGTAAATCCGAGAATCATATATATTGATCTTCGTGTTAATAGTACAGTACGTGTTCTATCAAGATTGTCCATGTTTCCTTGTTTCTTGAAAAAAGATGGTGTATAGAAACTATTTCCCCTTAAATATTTATGGACCAAACAGTTGTTATATCTTATTAAATTTGTGTGAATAAAACTACTTTGCTTTACAAGCGTTTTATTTTTCATTACACAAACCATTTTTTGTGTTGCTTTCAGATTTAAACTTCTGCTCACACCCAAAAAACCCCCCCAAAAAACACACAACATGACAGATCGAACCTTGTCTTGCTTTCATTCTGACATCGATTTCAGACTTTATTCTGTTTCTGTTGTTAAAGTAATGCCCCATGGATTTGAACCAAAGCCCTGTAGTCAAGAAAAAATGCTTTTTAATGCATGAACATGGCTACTTTATACAGAAATACCAAGCACAGGAATGCTAGAAAGCCTTTTTTTGAAAAACTAGTACATAAACCTCTCAAAGCAAGGTTGCTCTGTAGTTTAATATATTGTTACTTTATGATTTTTTTTCAGGGAGAACAAATCTTGGGGCATTACAGCCATACTTCACGACGTTTGAAAATTCCCTAAAGTATTAAAAGAAGCTTTGATCGGAATTCTTCACCATTGAAGACAAAGACAATATTAGGATCAGATTTTAGAGTGATTTAAACAACTACAAAAAAATGTACCAAATCTACCAAAAATGTATTCCAAATTTCTTTTTTTTCTTTTTGTTGGTATGTTTAAAAACATCTTTGTAAGAGAATCCACAACAAACTGGATATTTTTCTTACGACCAAAATGAGGCGGAAAGGCAAAGAAAGATAAGTTGTACAGTAGATACATAACAGAGCAACCTTGCTCCAAGAGGCGACTGCAAGAGACGGGATCTACGCACGCATGCATGTCTACACACACACACACACACACACACACACACACACACACACACACACACACACACACACACACACACACACACACACACACACACACACACACACACACACACACACACACAAACACACTACCTTGTAATTCTGCTTGCTGTAAAAACATTCCTGTGCAACAAATGTCACTTATCATGAACGCACAGCCTTCCTAAAACTTGGCAGCAAAATGTCTGACCAAGAGAAGCTGGAAAGGAACACCATATGGCTGTATTTAAAATGAAAACTTATTTAAAAAAAAAAAAATGCATGCACTTCATGTTGTTGACGGCAATTTCAGATGGATATTATTTTAAATTGATGTTTCATTTGTTGTCTGTTGTGTATTATAATCTTTAAAGGACAATTCTCCTTGTAAATTCAAAATCTTAACACAAAACAACAGTAAAAGTCCGTAAATGCATGCTTGATTTGACAATAAAAACTGGTTATCTTAGAAAAATAAGTATTTTGGGTTGCCTGATTTTTCTAGTGACACATTCTTGTAATGTTAGTTAAAAAATAATAAATAATAGAGGGAAATATTCCTTTATATATATATATATATATATTGTAAGTTTGATGTAGTGGTAAATGTTTTAAAATATTATGCTTATTGTAACAATATCCAGAAAGCCGGCTTTATTAAACAATGCTTGTGTTATACTCTGTTAAGTGTGGGGTGAAAGCATTGGGCCACATGGGGGCCTAGTAAACAGTAAAGTGTTGCATTCCTGCTATGCCAGACTTGTCAAGCTTCGAGCTACATAAGATGACCACAAAACCTAATTCTTTTCAGTCTGTGGACAATTTCTGCGATGATTTCATAAAATGTTTAGTCGTATAACACAATATGCTTTATGTGGTAACATACAAAGTCACTTAAAAGGTACAATTTGTAACGTTAGGCGCTCTGGCAGTTAATAAACAAATCTGCACGCGTCTGGCGGAAGAACATAGTAGCTGGAGCTACTTCTCTCTGTTTATGTCTATGACGAGTCACGCAGGTACTGTGCTCCTCCGCAGCGGTCGGTCTAAATTAGTGCGAATATAAACACTTATACGGTGTACCGTAGTGATTCAGGATAAGACAAAACACGGTTTGGAAGATGGTTTCATGATTTAGCCTAATTTAGAAGGGGAAAAAAAGTTACATAGTGTACTTTTTAATGTGACTGAATCCATAGGTAACACCAACAGAAGTCATTTCAAGTGTAAAATCAGGTAGAAATGCACATTTTAATAGTTTGTTAGCGTAAATGGTTATGTATTTATACCCATGCACTATAATAATAAAAATTAAAACAAATATCAGTTTCTCTGCCTTTTGGCAAAGATCAAGTGTAAATTATATAAATTTAAAATAAGAATTCCTCATACGTCATATTAGTCGTCGGTAGTCCTTTGGGCTACGTCAGCAGACAAGAGGCTCTTAACACCCGTGGCCGTAGGGAATTCTCTGGAAAACAAGGGACCTTGAGGGTTCAAAAGGAGGCAATGATGGATTAATTTTACACACTTGGAGGAGTGACGGTCACCATAACCAGAAGCAAACAGGAAGATGGATGCTGTCCTCCCCTTCCGACAGCGATTATATGGAAATCTCCCTCTTGCACACACAAGGAGCCAAACTGTATGACGAATCAGGAAGGTTTGTGATTGTTTACACCAGCATGCGCTATTATGACGCATTGATTTTATGTCAAAAATAAATAAATAAATAAATACAGTACAGTACAACAACAAAAATAACACACTAGCTAGCCTATTAAAAAGACCAAAAAATGCAAATTCTGTCTTCATTTAATCACTCTCAAATTATTTCCTTTTTTCTTCTTCTGTGGAACATTAAATATTTTGTGTTCCAAATTTGACACTTATGTCCTCGCAGATGTACAAAAATTATAGAAATAAATCTAGAGACAAATGAAGACCTATTCATATTTCGGTAGGCTCTCCTAGATGGCAAAGAGATTAACAAATCTTTCTCAAATATCAATCAACTCATAATAATGTTTCAAACTGTGCTCAGTGTGCAAATATAAAGTCAGAAATTTCAATATGAATTAAAATATTTATAAGATTCATCAAAGACACATGCTAAAGCTATGGTAATGCAATCCCTAATGAAAAAGGATTAGGCCTACACTTTTAAAAATACAATTTATGAATATACTTAAATGTGAACTAAATGTAATGTTTCCGGACACTTTTATTAAAATTATTTAAAAAAAAATAAAAAATATTTTAAATGCAATTGGATGAAAATTAGAATGCTTTTTGACCCACTTCAGTATCTTAAGTAGCCTATATCATGTGTAATTGTAAAATGACTATTTTCTTTGAAATATGATAAAATACTGTTGAATGTACTGACAAGCATTATAGTAAACTTGTTATTGAAACTTATGTACTTGTAATTACATATTTTTGTAATGATGTAATGAAAGTTGCAATGCACTATATTTTAAATGTAGCCTAATATTAAATAACACACTATGGTTAAAATTATAATTAAGTACTTTACAAGTGCTTTACTATGTTAGTCCTTAAAGCATGACAAAATATTAAAACGTTATTAAAAAATTTACTACTTTTAACTAAAACTTTCAATGTGACATTACAACGTGCACTTTTTAAAACTGTACTTAAGTGTGTTAAGAAATGTATAACAATGTGTACTCTCTTATAGTTCAATCATTTCATTAGCCTTAATTTTATTAATATAGTATCTGCAAGTACGTTTAAAAAAGTACTGATAACATTTGTAGTAGTTTTAGGTGAAACATCTGAGTCAAAGTTGATGCTTAAGTGAAACATGTCTACATTAAGTCTCCTGAGCCATGAAAGAGAAACCTCTGAGCAATAAACTGTTCCTCTGGGGATTCTCAGTGGTGTCTCTCTAGTGAATATCTGTGGTTCAGAACACAGGATGGTGTGTAAACAGCTGATGTGTGTGATGTGGACTGCTTGTGTGATGTGGACTGCTCATGTGACTGACACGGTAGAGTGAGCCAGAGAGGGACACACACACACATGCACACAGACACACACACATGCACACAGACACACACACATGCACACAGACAGGTACATTGCATATACACTTCTGAGACGAGAAAGGAAGAAGCCCGGGGTGTCAGATGATGTGTACAGTCAGCCTGGCACGTGTGTGTGTGTGTGTGTGTGTGTGTGTGTGTGTGTGTGTTTCCATACAGTGGTAATTCCACACCAGCACCTTTTATCCCAGGAAAGTATGCATATCACTGCCTATCTATCTATCTATCTATCTATCTATCTATCTATCTATCTATCTATCTATCTATCTATCTATCTATCTATCTATCTATCTATCTATCTATCTATCTATCTATCTATCTATACAGTCAGGGACTGTATCTATCTATCTATCTATCTATCTATCTATCATCTATCTATCTATCTATCTATCTATCTATCTATCTATCTATCTATCTATCTATCTATCTATCTATCTATCTATCTATCTATCTATCTATCTATCTATCTATCTATCTATCTATCTATCTAATGTCTGTCTGTGTCTGTCTGCCTGTCTGTCTGTGTATATCTATCTGTGTGTGTCTGTCTGGCTGTGTGTCTGTCTGTCTGTGTCTATCTATCTGTCTGTCTGTGTCTATCTATATGTGTGTCTGTCTGTGTCTATCTATCAGTCTATTTGTGTCTATCTGTCTGTCTGTGTCTATCTGTCTTTCTGTCTGTCTGTCTGTCTGTGTCTATATGTAAGTCTGTCTGTGTCTGTCAGTGTTTGTCTGTCTCTCTGTCTGTCTGTGTGTGTCTGTCTGTCTGTGTTTGTCTGTCTCTCTGTCTGTCTGTGTCTGTCCGTCCGTTTCTAATTAATTGTGAAATTTACTAGAATGTCTAAATGAAAATAGTTTTTATTTTTTTATTTATCTATCTGTGTGTGTCTGTCTGGCTGTGTCTGTCTGTCTGTGTCTATCTATCTATCTATCTATCTATCTATCTATCTATCTATCTATCTATCTATCTATCTATCTATCTATCTATCTATCTATCTGTCTGTCTGTCTGTCTGTCTGTCTGTCTGTCTGTCTGTCTGTCTGTCTGTCTGTCTGTCTGTCTGTCTGTCTGTCTGTCTGTCTGTCTGTCTGTTTCTATCTATATGTGGGTCTGTCTGTGTCTATCTATCTGTCTGTTTGTGTCTATCTGTCTTTCTGTCTTTCTGTCTGTCTGTGTCTGTCTGTGTTTGTCTGTCTCTCTGTCTGTCTGTGTGTGTCTGTCTGTGTCTGTCTGTGTGTGTTTTTACAAGAAATGGCTCATTTTAATCCCAACAGCTTTTGTAATAATGTTTCAGTGCCAAATGAAACTGTCAAAAAATATTCTAATATTCACCGCTTGGAAAAGCCCATTGAGTCAATTTTTGCAAAGACATAAGTGTTGTCGCCTTGTCATATGAGCTTCACCTGTGACTAATAATGGATCAATTAGATCTCAGGTGTGTATAAAAAGAACCCCAGTATACTAGACCTTCACATCAACTGCAACTAGACCTCTGCAAACATGCCTAAGATTCTGTCTCGAAATGGCCTCCATGGACGAATCAGTGCCCAGAAGCCAGCACTAAACAAAAGACAACTGAAAAACCGTGTGGCATTTGCCAAAGCCCACAGCCTGCTAAAAGGATGGACGCTTGAAAAGTGGCAGAAGGTGGATTTTTCAGATGAATCTTCTGTTGAATTACACCAGTCGCCGCAAATATTGCAGGAGACCTAAAAATAATGCGGGACCTACCCGCATGTATCCGAGATTCACCCAGAAAACAGTGAAGTTTGGTGGGGTAAAAATCATGGTCTGGGGTTACATCCCGTATGGGGGTGTGCGAGAGATCTGCAGGGTGGAAGGCAACTTCAATAGTCTAAAATACCAAGACATCTTAGCTACCTCTTATACTCCCAACCATAAAAGAGGCCAAATTCTGCAGCAAGATGGTGCTCCATCGCATTCTTCCATCTCCACATCAAAGTTCCTCAAGGCGAAGAAGATCAAGATGCTCCAGGATTGGCCAGCCCAGTCACCAGACATGAACATCATTGAGCATATGTGGGGTAGGATGAAAGAGGAAGCATGGAAGACGAAACCAAAGATGATTGATGAACTCTGGGAGGCATGCAAGACTGCTTTCTTTGCTATTCCTGATGACTTCATCAATAAATTCCTTGCCAAACCACATGGATGCAGTCCTTCAAGCTTATGGAAGTCATACAAGATATTAAATTTGGATCTCACAGCACCACTACTTGCTCACATATTTTTGTATTTGCAGTAAATTTGTTCAATTTCTGTATAGGCGACAAAAGTTTTGTCTTGCCGTAATTTGACCTTTCTGTCTTGATTAAATGATAAATCTTTTTTCAGTGAAACTAATTTATTTCAGTGCGTTAAACGTCATTTGGGAGGGTTTTAGCTTTTCTTATGAGCTATTTCTAACACCAATTGATGTATTAAAAATCAGGTTAATAGCAGGTGTTTCTACAAAATAGATAAGCGACACGACTTTTGTCAGGGACTGTATGTATATACACACATAGGTCTACTGCATATACAGTCAAACCTACAATTATTCAGACACCAGATATTTAATATTTTACTAGTGGGTGCAGGACACTATAGTTCATTTATGTAAGTGAGGATAGCAAAGTAAACGTAAACTGTGAAATATTATACCCAAAACTTCTTCATACAGTGGACTAGTAAAATTAATTCAAATTTGGGAGCAAAATTATTCAGACACTTTGACCTGACGATGTTTTGTTTAAGTGTTTTATGTTTAATTGCTAATGTGACCTTTTACACCACAGACTGAACAAAATGAAGCACTGCATGGTCATTGTTTGACCTAATTGGTATTTTATAATAATACCAATGTACCTGATTATAAATGTACTTAAAATATAACAGCTGATAGCTGATTGGTTGATTGTGATACATTCCATTCAATTCAATTCAAATATATTTGTATAGCTCTTTTCACAATACACATTGCATTACATACCTTTCTATCAAGATTATCTGAGATTATGAAGATGAATTTGTTTTGACACAGTTTAACTCTTAAATTCTTGTCATGTTTTATTACCATTTTCTAAACTATAGCAAATAAACTGTGATAATGTGAGAAATGTTGGAGGTGTCTGAATAGATTTTGGTTTGACTGTATGTACATGTGTGTGTGTGTGTGTGTGTGTGTGTGTGTGTGTGTGTGTGTGTGTGTGTGTGTGTGTGTGTGTGTGTGTTACATTATGTCTCTATAAAGTATATTTACTGTATAATGTCAAATGCAAGTGGACTACTGTAATATAGCATTACAGTTAGTGTTCAGTATTACAGTATAGTGAACATTGTCTGATAAGGTCTCGACTTAGAACACGGTGAGGTCCACAATTGTGACCTCTTTTACCTCTTTCTCCATTTTGCCTCTGTATCCTTCCACCACACACTCTTACTCCTCTTTTTCTTCCAGGCTGTTGACCCTGTTTGTTTCCTTGTTGTTCTTCCATTATAAGAAATTGTAACACTGTGTTGTCGTCTGTCTATATGCTTGCCAAATGAAGGTTCAGGAGATGGCTCATCATTGGTTGATCTAGCCCGTTACATTTCCCTTTATTACTTAAATTTAAAATTCTTCTCCGTGATTCATCAATTCAGGACACAATTAAAGGGTTAGTTCACCCAAAAATGAAAAATCTGTCATTAATGACTTACCCTCATGTCGTTCGCCACCAGTAAGACCTCCGTTCATCTTCAGAACACAAATTAAGATTTTTGTTGATACCCAAAAATTTTCATTTTTGGGTGAACTAACCCTTTAAGTCTAATAGAAATGTATAGAACACAACGCATTATGACATCTAGTCTAACCATTTTGCATTTAATGACTTATGCAAGGAACTATGTTTGAGGGGTTAGGCCCGTTAGACTATTCAATGAGAACCAGTATAATACATTTTGATGAACATGATCCAAGCAATTAATAATGTAGGAAACATATGATACTTAAGATAATCAATTGCATGACTGTTCCAAAGCATTTGCAATTTGTTCAAAACAATGTGCACAAGTGATTTGATGATGTGGAGGTTTTGAGAATTTCAGTTGTAATCTGAGAAATGCATGAGCATGACTGGGAAAAACTGTAACATTATATATATATATATTTATATATATTTATATTTATATATATATATATATATATATATATATATATATATATATATATATATATAATGTTACAGTTTTTCCCAGTCGCTTTTTATATATTTATATATATATATATATATATATATATATATAGATATATATATAGATATATATATAGATGATGCTATGATTCTGACAAGTTTATTAGCAAAACTGGTTTCTCATAATGCATTTTTAAATATCATACACATTTTCAAATCATATATATCCATACAGAAATTAATCAATCTGATCATAAATTTTATCACATATTAATTAGTTCTAAGGGCATCATTAAATGTTATTTAAAGTATTAGTGTTTTATTTTAACGATTGATTTAAATGTTTTACATTTTGTAAATTTACATTCATTTTAAAGCTTTGCACAAGTATTAGTCAATGCTTAAATAATGCATTCTGACTATAATTAAATAAAAGATGATGAAATATGAAGCAAAAATGTTGTCATTTAGGAATGTGTGCTATCCAAAATATGGTCCTCAAGTGACAATAAAATGTGTACACTCATGAAAACAGAGAAATCAAAACTGTCTCGAATTCCATGACTACAGACACACAAACGAACAGAAACAGACAAAGGACACGTGTAAGTGTGTGTGTTTACATATATGCATGTAGACATGAAGATTTGATTTGGGTAACTTTTTTTATTGACAGCCGCAATAATGAATAAAATCAAGGCTGGTTTTTTGGGGGGTTTTTTCGCTACAGCACGACCCTTTCGTGCACTGCCAAAAAAGTTCATTGTCTGGGGGTAAAGACAAAGAAGACCCGAAAAAAGACACGGGGAGGCTCATCTACATTCCAGAAACATATGAAATCAAACAAGGATTTTGGCAAAACAAATATCTAAAAAAAAAAGAGAGAGAGAGTTAACATTATGGAACTGCCGTCGTTCTACTTTTAGAACAATCGACACAATCTGATTATTACACAGATTTCAAGACAACAGACTTTGGTGTTGAACCAGAGCTCCAGTGTGCAGTCACAAGAGCTGCTTCTTATCCATCTATCTAATTATTCCCTCAGAAACCAGAAATTTGAAGATACTAAAGACAGTCCCTATCTGTCATGAAGCAGCATTGATCTCATTGAGAGCAAAATGTGGGTGTTGAGGGAGCCCAATATAACTCATGCCATTAAATTCCAGCTTGCCGTTATTCGCCAACAGAATTGACAGATTTTCCGCAGACATTTCTTTTAATCTTCAACGCTTGTTCAAGAAGAGGGGAAAACACACAGTGTGTGCTTTACCTTTCTTATATGGTATTTGTGAGGAGGTTAGCAGAACTGCTATTGAAGTGTCAAGACAGCAAAAAAAGAAAGAAAAGCAGCGCACAACACTTGTTGATTATCAACTGTCAAAATGTAGGAGAAAACATTGTTACTTTCCTTATACGGAACAGAAAATGCTCCCCTCAAATGCTCTGATTGAATGTACTGTATAGTATCATCTCAGCTTATTGCAGCAATTTTATTGCTGACAACACAGAATATTGTTTATTGAGACAGTTTGAGTGTTAATATTGTCAGGTGTAAATAAGAAACAGCCTTCCTTTGTACATTAATTTGACACTAGCAAGATTATATACAAGATATGCTGATGTGGTTATCTTTTTGTAACTAAATACAAAGAGTCTTAGTTTATTATGTTGTATGTACAATCTTGGAACTGGCAATCACAGGTAATATAGGCCTATCCACACCAAAATCACAAGTTGGCGGATAAATAATGGTGGCGTAACATGTGAATCACAACAAATTAGGATGTTAATGTCGTTTGTTCAGGCATTTTCCTGATACGATTAGACATTATATTTCCTTCAATGATAAAACTGTAGTATCAGACATGTATAAAATAAAATAAATAAAATTGAGATTTGAGGGCCAAGTGAACACCTTGAACTCTTCATCATGTTCCTCAGACTATTCTTTAATAATGTGTGCAGTGTGGCCATTATTAAGGAGAGTTACTTTTAAAAGTAATGCGTTATAATATTGTATTACTCCCTTAAAAAAGTAACTGTTACTTGTTTCCACCGCAGGAACTTTCCCCAGGAATTGTATAATTATAATTAATTATTACTCGGTGGGTTTCGACCAGACACCAGGGTCTAAAAATGCCCCCTCAGAAAGTCCCTGCTCATGAGGTAGTACTTTTTCAAAGTTCAGGAACTTTGGCGCTGAACATGCTGATTGGTTGAGTTCACGCAGCATTTTAATCAACCACAAGTCTGTTGCGAGAGTTGTTTGCTATTCGAACCAACATTGGAGTTTAAAAATAGGAGGGAACTGAAAAGTCGCGTTTAGTTACTTTAGAGCAATGCATTAAGTTACTTTTGTGCATTACCTTTTCCACCTGGGCTGGACTCGCTTTTGTTTTTAATAACAAAAAACAAAAGTTATATTTTTGGCAAATATAAAGGCCCTTTCATACCAAAAGTGAAATGAATAACCCTCAGGCTAAAGGCAATGCAAAATCATACCTGTACAGAGGGCACAGCTTAAACAAACCTTCAGCCATTCCGGACAGCAGCTAAATAGGATACAGAAAAAAAGGTTCAAATTTAGCAATAAAAAGTCATTTTTGCTTATTCATATGGTTGAATCAAAGGTCAGCAGCAAAGACATTAGTTAATAAACTGAGATTAAAGGCATAGTTCACCCAAAAATGAAAATTCAAAGGTCAGAGGTGAGCCGCGTGGAGCAGATATATGATGGATAGATGCACTTTTATGGACTTCAAAAATGACCCAACAATTCATAGCCATTTTAAAGCTTTGAAGAGCCAGGGCATTTTTAATATAACTCCAATTGTATTTGTCTGAAAGAAGAATGTCATATATAGTAAATGACTTGAAGGTGAGTAAATCATGGGGTTAATTACATTTTTGGGTGAACTATCCCTTTAAATACATAAAGTATATTTGTGTTATTTAACATATTTAATTATTGCATGTTTGAATAATATTATGAGTTTGCATTTCACCTTTTTTATTCATTTAGAGGAATACTGCAAACTCACACACATGAACCTCACTCCTGATTTCTCTCAACATGGGGACAGGGGAGCTTAGTAAGAAATACTCTGACCCAGTCACGTTGCCATTACAATTTGGCTTCGAATTAGAATAGAAATGTGGTGACATGAAAGTGACATGAAACAGAACTGTAAAGTCAAACTTGCAAGAATGGAATAATGGTGAAACTTACAGAATAGAATTGAAGTGAAACAGAAAATAATGTTTTTAACTGAAACAGAACAAAATAAAATAGATGTGCAGTGAAATGTACATACAAGAGAATAGATTAGAATGTAAGTAAAATTTGCTGAATATAATAGAACAGTAGTAAAGTGCAACGTTACACAACAAAAAGGTGTTAAGCTTTATTGGAGAATAGCATAGAAGTGAGGTAAAATTTGTAACATTGAATAACATTGAAACAAATATTACAGATTAGAGCTGCAGTGAAACAGAATAGAATTTTAGTGAACTAAAAAAAGAAAGAAAATAGAAGTGTGGTGAAATGTACATAGAGAGAATACATTACAATAGAAGTGAGGTTTAACTTGCAATACAGAATAAATTGAAATGAAATGTACAGAATAGAAATGCAGAGAAACAGAATAGAACATTAGTGAACTGAAAAAAGCAAGACAATTGAAGTGTGGTGAAATGTAAATACAAGAGAATACATTACAATGGAAGTGAGGTGAAACTTGCAATACAGAATAAATTGAAATGAAATGTACAGAATAGAAATGCAGAGAAACAGAATAGAACATTAGTGAACTGATAAAAGCAAGAAAATTGAAGTGTGGTGAAATGTAAATACAAGAGAATACATTACAATGGAAGTGAGGTGAAACTTGCAATACAGAATAAATTGAAGTGTAATTTACAAAATAGAACTGAAGTGAAACGGAACAGAATAAACCAGCAGTGAAGCGTCATTCACAGAATACACCAAACACAATTGGAATAGAAATGTGGTGACATGAAAGTGACATTAAACAGAACTGTGAAGTGAAACTTGCAAAATGGAATAACAATGAAGTGCAACTTATAGAATAGAACTGAAGTGAAACAGTACATAATGTTTTGAACTGAAACAAAATAAAATAGAAGTGCAGTGAAGTTTACATCCAAGAGAATAGATTAGAAGTGAGTTAATGTGAAACTGAATAGTACAGTTTGTGGAAAATAATAGACCAGTAGTAAAGTACAACATAAAATAAAAGTGGTATTGACCTTTCTTGGAGAATAGAGTACAATGGCATAGAAGTAAGATACAATTTGTAACACTGAATAACATTGAAATGAAACTTACAGAATAGAACTGCAGAGAAACAGAATAGAATATTAGTGAACAGAAATAAAACAAGAAAATAGAAGAGTGGCGTAACTTGCAATACAGAATAAAATTGAAGTGAAACAGAACAGAATAAAAGACAAGCGCAATGAAATTTACAGAATTACAGAATAATGTAGTTAACTGCCTGTGTGAAAGTTCCCCGCCCATCTCCAGCGAGCATGCTGGGATGTGTGTAACTCACACAGGTCGGGAATGGCGTGTTAAAGAGCGCGCACACGCACGCACGCACACACACACACACACACACACACACACACTTGACGCGAATACACACTCTGTAGGCGCGCGCGAAAAGCTCGCGTGTGTGTTGCGGTGTCGCGCAGAAACTCAACAGGAGCTCTACCTTGACAGACTGGGACAAGAAGTCGTCGCTGCAGCCTCCTCCTCATCCTCATCAACATCATCATCACCAGCGCGAGCTCCAGTTCAGCGCGTGTGAAACTCAGCTGGCACTTCCTGGTAAGAGTTTAGCTTCATTCCCTCCTGTCAAAAACAGATTATGTCACTTTTTCGTTTTTATTGTCACGCAACACGGACATTTTGAGTCGGTTAGGCAATGTTTACGCAGTAAATGTTATAACCGAGAAGTCTCAGGAAAAGTTGACAGAACTTTGGGCTAGTTTGTGTTAGCGCGCTAGGCTAGCACTGCTGTGACTGTAATTCACCCGAGATAAACAGTCAAATGATTTGATATAACACCAAAACACTTTTATTCATCCAGACAACCACTTAACCTTTTGTGAAAGTTAGTTTGAAGCTGTTTTAAAGTGTGTCTCTAGCAGTGACATGGCACGGTTAGTAAGAGCATTTTGGCTAAGCTAACGTCTGTCATTGTGACACATGCAATAGAAATGTGAAGAGATATACACTCCTAATTACTCTGACATTGGCCAAATAACTATAAAACCAGATAGCAACGTTTTTTAATTCCCTGTTCCTCTAGAAAAGTCATAACAAAGCTGTTTATTTGAGAGTGTGATGCATTTCTTACTTTGTCAACACTTTCCAGCTGTTGACAGGAACGCGTTGATACTTGTTTTGTGTTCTTGATTAATGTTGGTCACAATGATATGAGTGAACAACTTTATCTTCACGTATTTTGGTCACTCATATTTTTAGTATGTTCAAAGTCCTAGAAGACATTTGAAGTTCGAGCAATGTTTTACCTTTAAAACTTATACAATTACTGTGGAGTCAGGGTTTAAAAGTGACGCAGAACAATGAATCAGCACGAAATTTGAGATACGGTAGTATGCAAATGTTGAAATATTGTGTTACTTGGCTTTCTATAACAAATATTTCAACCCAACAGTTTTCATTTACTCACCCTATTGTCTTTCCAAACATGTTATGTTTCTGTGGAAAACAAAATCTGATATTACAATGACAGACTGGGGCACCCTTCTCTGTTACTGTGTGAAAGATGTTGCAATGGAAGTGAATGGTAACCATCAGTAACAAGTTCTACCTGGTAGAAAGGGAGTCATACTGGATAGAGCAACATGAGTATAATTTATGACAGTTTTCAGTTAAAATTAAATAATTGTAACCTTTTGACTGTCGTTGTCCTGATAGTGTTTTTCCTATCCAATATCTTAAATATAAATATACATATTTCTGACAAGTCATATTGTTGGAAAGGCCTGAGACTATCACTTTGTCATAGATAGAAGTGATATTTCTGTTTGTGTTTTGTGATAGAACCGAATTTAGAGAAAAGTATTATCTAATAATATGATGGAAAAGAATTGTGTAAATTTAATCAACTTAAATGTGGAGTGTGTAAATGAGAAATTAGTGTGTATGTACTAGTGTTGTCACGATACCAAAATTATGACTTCGATACGATACCAGACTAAAATACCTCGATACCGATACTTAATCGATACCATGGTCAAAAAACCACCCAGTAAAAGTAATTGAATATGACAACAGAACTTATTATTAATAGTGTTTTTGTTGTTGTTGTTGTTGTTGTTGTTGTTGTTGTTGTTGTTGTTGTTGTTGTTGTTTTAGCTAAAAACTCACTTGGCCAGCATGTTCCTGCCCTGGTTTTTGACCATTTCTTCTTATTGCAATCTTTGTTTTTAAAAATAAGCAAAAAATGCAAATTACAAACAATATGACAAAAACAGTGCTTTATTTTTCAGCTATAGGTCTATTTAACAGTATAGCAAGTCAAGAAAGAAATTAAATAATCCACAAAATTTTTTATATATATATTCAATTCAGCTGGCAATTCAGTCAATAAATTAACTACAGTATACACTGGTTAACAATGAATATATTAAAATTGTTTAGCCAACCATGGGGTGGTTTTCTATTTTTCATTGTTGTTTGATTAACATTAATCACACAGAATATTAGATCCAGCTTAACACGGATCCAATTACCTCAACTGTACACGTCCACTAAATACACCCCCGACTGTGTTTACCTGAATACTCGCTAGGATGTGCATTTTTTACATATCTTTGACCATTGAAATCCATAATCAGAAAGAACTGAATCGCGATCGCATGTTGTCTGAAAGGCGTGTACTCGCGCTTCAGATCAAAGTCTGGCAGCGCGAGGCGAGCACATCCCGCGCCGCGCTATATTTTCTCATGCGCGCATGTTTCTGTTGCTTTCTTTGTCATGCGCTGCGCGTGTATATTTAACTCTTCTTCTTCCAATGTTTAGTGAACGGTGGAAGCAGAGCTCTGCACACACGTCCTGACTCCTGCTGTCACTCATCGACACAAATAAATACAGCTCTTATTAACGCGCGGTCCTTCTTAAAGTACCGGTACTAATAAAATTCCATATCGTACCGTTTGTAATAGCAGGGTATCGCAAAACTTTTCTGGTACCGGTATACCGTGCAACACTAGTATGTACTATGTGTATTTAGGCCGTAGTGTAAGTAGGGCAATTGGGACGCAGCACGTTATATGCAGGGCAGTAAATCGGATGAGATTGGGCTTATATTAGCATCAACCTCAAACCTCAAAGTGTACAAATTAACAGAAATGTGACCCCTTTCTTTAGTCCGTTTATAATCTTTGCTTTGTTACACAATTGGTCTTAAATTCCTTTAAAAACTGTATTAAAAATCTTAAAGTGCCCCTATTTTGCTATTTTAAACTTTCCTAGTTTTGTTTTGGAGGTCTCCACATTTTTCAATGATTCTCAAACGAATCGTCGAGTGAATCAGTTCCTCTAAATCCCTCCTTTCCTTGAGCCTACTCTGCTCTGATTGGCCAGACGGCCGAGTCTGTTGTGATTGGTCTACTGCGTACAGCGTACATTACCATAACTGAACTACAGCTGCGGAGGCTTGAATGAATCTGTATTTAAACTCGGTCATTAATGTAGTAGAAATATGAAATTATTTTTGAATTTGGTGCCTTCTAGACTGAGATAACACAGAAAATGTATTTTTGTCTCATGGGGATGAAAGACAACAATTCCCAGAATGCACTTCGCTGCTCTAGGCACGTCTAGTCAGCTACAGGATTACAGGATTACTGGATCACTTGCCCACCGCGTTCATTTTCATAAAATCAGTTCAGTTAGAGACGCTACAATTAAAAACTGAACCTGTCTGTTCAATATGAGTGAGTCGATTGAGTGTCACGGCACAAACGCAGCAGGATCGGATTACATTCATCACATGAGCTGAGGTAATCGCGGGATTCGCGGCTACGGCTGCATTCACAGCGCGTGATCAGTCTGGCACAGGAATTCATTTGAAAAGTTTAAACACTCACTTTGGTCTCCACTGCTCCGTTTACATGAATCTCCGCAGCTCCCCGAGCAGAGTGCAGATATTTGCGCCATCGGAGGAATTTTTCCAGAATTAAAATACATAATTCTCTCGTCTCAGGGTCATATGAGCGGGGAAAGTACGATAATTTGAATATACTCCTTGGTTTCTACTGATACAAACGCAAAACTCCTTATTGTGAACACCCAGTAGAAAATGTATACAAAATTTTTTGAATGGATTTCGGTTGGCAGAAAGCGTAATGCGTGCTGCTTATGCGCGCCGTGTTCCTCGCGTTTTAACCGCCTGCTGCGCCTCGTGTTTTTGAAGGAGCGATTTGAGCTCATGAAGTTGAAAAAAATTAAACATTTGGCGGAAAAGCGCCCGATGTTATCACATTTTTTTTTTTTTGTCCAATCGAATGAATGGAGAGGCGGGCTTTCCGTTGTGTTGACCATTTCCTTGATTGGACTGACAGGACAGCTGATTCGGAGGATGCCTAGAAACATACCAAAAACCGCAGCATACTGCTATTTTCAAAATAAAAAAACATCAACCAAAAAAAGGCAGTGCGGTGCGCCTCGCATTTTCGAACCTGAAAAACGCGTTCTGTGCGATCAGCTTTTAATATTCTGTGTTTATCTGCTTACCTGTACAAAGTATGCAAAACCAATAAGGTGTGTATTGTATTTTAATATCACTGTCTCACTGCATTAATACTGACTACAAACCTGGGAATAATGACTGGCAGGCAATGGAGGACAGCCTTGTTTTGCCCTTCAGGTGGGCGTTCCTATACGCGCGTGTGTGACGACACGTGTAAACTATGAATTGGCTGCTGAAAAACTCATTTTGGTCAAATGCTAAATGGGATATTTGCAGACTTTTTTTCCCCTGATAGATATATGAATCACTATTGAAGTTGATGAGATTTGAATGAATTCATTCGTTTTTTGTAGGTAATATTTTAGAGATGAACATTTAGTTGACCCTTACATTTGTCCTTGTATAAATTTTTATGATACTATCATTATCAGCAAGTAATCATGACTTGTGGCGATGTGGCACAATTTGAGTTCTTCTTTTCGCGTGTTCCAAGACATGTGTTTGTGAAATTTGTCGTCTTTTTCAATAGATTTCCTCAGGAAATGAACTCTTTCATAGCATAATTACATGATGCATATGCCACAGTAAACACAGTAATGGAGACGCTGACAGCCTGCATTTGTCACAAAATACAAGAAAACAGTAATAAATATGCGCTGTGATCCAAAATAACATCCTTGGATTCTCTGTATGTGTCGCTATCGGCGTTTTGTACGTCCTCGCTGCAAACGACACTTAATATTTCACACAGGATGACACAGAGAGAAGGCAAGAGGCCGTGTGTTTTGAAAGCCTGTCTCTCTTAATACGCAATACCCGAGTGTTGCAAATAGCCGGGTACGCCAGCCTGGCATACTAACACTCATCAGCTTTCCGCTGAGTTTCTCCGGCCCAAGGGCTGTCGAGGTCTGTGGCTGGAGTGAGACGTAACACCCCCTCGTTCTGGGATCTTCCACGACAGGATCCTGCTCTCTGCATTCAATCAGTCAGGGAAACAAACAGCCGGCTCGAGAGCTGCAGGAGGAGGCTGTGGTGCTTTTTTTGTTTTTCAGAAGTCATGCCAAGCTGGAACTCGGAAACCTTTGGCGGTGCCTTTGCAACTTTACACGTGCCTGAAGCCAAGCCTGGAAGCTCGCGGGGCGTTTGAACTGCTCTGGAAGGTCTCGAGAAGTGGGCCGTTCCTGGGTCTCGCCGCGAGCAGGCATTGGTGGGGGGCTGAGGGGGCGTAAACTGAGGGCGAGTGCCACCATACTGTGAAGGCCGGGCGAGTGGCCAGCATCGTTGACAGTTTAACAGTGAATATTTTACAGCACAGCATACTGCATGCTGTAAACAGGGGTGAGCTACATAAAGGCTGTTTATCGTACTTGGGAAGCCTTGAAAAAAAGCAGCATCTTTAAGCCCCGTATTAGAATAAAGCAGATGGCTTGGGCCAGTGCGGCTCGGGAAAAAGCCGGAGATGAAAGCAGGCCAGTTTCTTTGAACAAGGAGTCTGTCACGTTACTATCTCCAGGTCTCTAGGTCAAACCGTGTGCTGAGCCATGGTTTTTTTGCTCCGGCTTCGGCCAAAAATATCCCATTGATATTGATGTTTTGATGTTGCAAGCATTTTCACTGGTTGTTAACAGGCCAAGCACATTTTTTTATGCACGGTTATGATATTCAAAGTGTGTTTTTTAACTGCCATTTGTTGTGAGCATTCGTACAACAGCAGGAGGAACACAAGACTATATGTGCTGTCTTTACTGGTGGATTTGGGTAGACCTTGATGTGACTAAAATAATTTTATTTTTTTAAACATGAACCTTATTGATCAGAGATCAGCTTTAAGGACTGGCATTTTGGCAGAATTGTAGCTCCTTTTAAGTTGCCATTTTGGATGTTTGGATCATGATTTATGAAGAAAAGTTAGCATTTATTTAGCAATCATTCTTGATCAGTAATCAGTTTGTCATGTTGAAGCTGGCAGATGAAGTCAATGGATCGCTGTGCTGTCTTGTGCTTTTTACATCCACATTTTTATATGATTTATTTCTGCTCAGTTGGACTGAGTGTTGAATCAAATTGGATTCCGATTCTCTAGTTGATTCGTTTCAGATTTCAGTTTGATTCAGGCTCATTTTTGGAGAATTGACTATTTTAGATTAATTGCTTTTTTTTTTTTTTTAAGATCCAGTTCAAAGAGTCATTTGATTCAGTAATTAGACTATACTGGATACCCTGTATGGTTTTGATTCATTAAAAATAACTTGTTCATAAGAGTCATTTGTTAATGAATCTTACTACACTGCTCTAGGGCTGTCATTTTTGAGAAAAATCTAATTAGAACGGATATCAAATATCAAGCAATGTATTCGAATATATTCGAATATCTACCGTTCGCAAAGACCCGCCCCCTTTAGTTACTGTTGCTATGTCTGACAGGCTGTGGCGCTCTCACCACACACACGTTCTCATGTGGAGAAAATACATCGCGGAGTAAAGAGGACACTGGCAACACACTGACAGACAGGACAGCAAGTTACTTTTGATATGAAACAAAGTCTCAACTTTCAAATTGCCATTTTTTTATAGTAATGTGAACAATAAATACCATTTTGTGGCTCTTTAATGGGTCTTGATCACTGTAACGCCTCAGTTAAAGCTGCTCGTGAACCGATCATCTCTTCCTTCTAGTTCATTGATAAGCATCAAATAAACATGAATAAACACTAAAAGAAATGTTGTTTTCAACCGCGGAAAGACGTCAGTACACACTGTTTTTCAAGTTCAAGTCCACCAACGTTAATCTCCTGAGTGCTTTGTCAGAAAAAACGGAAAATTCGGCGATTTGATTGCTCAGATCTACTGTCAATCAAACTTGCTGCAAAGGGTGAATTGTCCGTTCTGAGAGTTATCTTCCATTTTCAAAACAAACAGGCTATTATCAGGCTATTATTCGCTTGATTTAGTCATGGGCCTAAGCTACAATACGTTTATGCTACATGGCACTTTAAAAACCGGATAGTTTATTTATAGTTCGATTACGAATATTTCACGTCATATTCGAATATCGAAAAAAAAAGTGACGACCTACACTACTCGTGCTGTATATTGTTGATTCAATAAAAAGAGCTTGTTGTGAGTCAACATTTTGTTTGAATGGCTTGCACTGTTATGAAATATGGCAGGGCACCAACTTTACAGCAATCTTCAATGGTAAAATTGCTCAGAATGGGGCGTAAGCCTTCACATACAGTACAGAGCAAAGCAAGCCCTACGATCTTTGTACAACCACAGCGTTTTTTTCCCCATCACCCTCATCTCTCATGAAAAGGGCAGATCCTTTGCGCCCCATTAAAGATTCACCAAAGACATTCTCTTTAAGTTCTGCGCTCTGTTCTCAGGAAGAAGCGCAGCTAGTAGAGGGAGGTATGAGATGGTTTGAGTTTTACAGATGTATTTTCATGAAAGAGGTGAAGGGCAATTGATGAATACGCATAGAAGGGGTTCATAGAAAGGGAAGTCCCTAATGGTAGGTGGGGCGGAGAATAGACCTCTCAGGGTTTCTGTGAGCTCCTCACCGCAGGAACGGCCAGCATCAATAAACGGCCCCACTGAGCACCCCTTGGTAACTTCCGTTCAACCTTCCGGCACTATGGCTGAACCTTGTTTTTTTTTTTTTTTCTGTTTACCACTTTTAATTGCCGTTAGTCGATTAGCACAGTTAACTATTTGGCAGCTATTATACACAACTTCCTTAAAGTCCCTGTAAAGGCAATTCTAAACACATGCCTCTGCAGTGACTTTACACTTGATAGTTCGACAAACTTTCATTGGAGACAACTGGGATTCATTGATAATCCGCTGCAGAACAGGCCCGAACCTGACCGGGCCTTCATCCTCCCGCCCCGCCGACATCTGGTGCCATCGTGAGCTGTACGTGAGTTTCGTCTTGTGTGCTTACGGCAGCTTTACCGTGAGTGTGCGTGGTTTCGGAGCCGACAGCGGACACGCCCCCAGCGTTTGAGCGTAGACAATGCTGCTTATTTTGTGAAAAATTGAGTAAGCTATTTGATTTACTTGCCGTATTTTTTTATGATTCAAATTCGGTTGGGTGGTCAATAACCCATTCATCTGTGGTGTGACAAACTCAGAACACATTTTTAATTTTGACTTTACAGGGACTTTAAGACAAATTAGTTGACTAGTTGTTTAGGCAACCTAACAAGTAGTAGTCGATTTTGAAAATATGATTTTGCTAGCTCCTTGTGAAAAATAGTTCAATTATATAGATTTAACTTTTTTTTTAATGGATTTAGTATTTTATCTTTTTAGTATTGAATGACATTTTTTATGTAGATTTAAGAAGTTCAATCATAAAAATGAACTATTTTAATCAATATTTGCGCAACATTTCATTCAATACTAAAAATCTATTAAAAAGTTCATCGATACTTGTTGCACAAATATTTATTAAAATATAGAATTTTACACCGTACTGCCGTTGAAACAGTGTGCTATTTTTATTTACCCGCCACGGTGGCCGGTAGGTGACGCAAGTTTACCCGCCTCAACACAAAATCACCCGCATTTGGCTGATGGCGGGTGCTAATTTCCATCCCTGATGCACACTCAGGGCACGAAGCTCCCGTTCCACCACATCCCAAAGATATTCTATTGGGTTGAGATCTGGTGACTGTGAGGGCCATTTTAGTACAGTGAACTCATTGTCATGTTCAAGAAACCAATTTGAAATGATTCGAGCTTTGTGACAGTGCGTTATCCTGCTGGAAGTAGCCATCAGAGGATGGGTACATGGTGGTCATAAAGGGATGGACATGATCAGAAGCAATGCTCAGGTAGGCCGTGCCATTTAAACAATGCCCAATTGGCACTAAGGGGCCTAAAGTGTGCCAAGAAAACATCCCCCACACCATTACACCACCACGAGCCTGCACAGTGGTAACAAGGCATGATGGATCCATGTTCTCATTCTGTTTATGCCAAATTCTGACTCTACCATCTGAATGTCTCAACAGAAATCGAGATTCATCTGACCAGGCAACATTTTTCAGTCTTCAACTGTCCAATTTTGGTGAGCTCGTGCAAATTGTAGCCTCTTTTTCCTATTTATAGTGGAGATGAGTGGTACCGGTAGGGTCTTCTGCTGTTGTAGCCCATCCGCCTCAAGGTTGTGCGTGTTGTGGCTTCACAAATGCTTTGCTGCATACCTCGGTTGTAACGAGCGTTATTTCAGCGTTTTGCTTTTTATATAAGTTGCTCTTCTATCAGCTTGAATCAGTCGGCCCATTCTCCTCTGACCTCTAGCATCAACAAGGCATTTTCGCCCACAGGACTGCCGCATACTAGATGTTTTTCCCTTTTCACACCATTCTTTGTAAACCCTTGAAATGGTTGTGCGTGAAAATCCCAGTAACTGAGCAGATTGTGAAATACTCAGACCGGCCCGTCTGGCACCAACAACCATGCCACGCTCAAAATTGCTCAAATCACCTTTCTTTCCCATTCTGACATTCAGTTTGAAGTTCAGGATATTGTCTTGACCAGGACCACATCCCTAAATGCATTGAAGCTACTGCCATGTGATTGGTTGATTAGATAATTGCATTAATGAGAAATTGAACAGGTGTTCCTAATAATCCTTTAGGTGAGTGTAGGTTATGTGAGGATCATGTTGTAATGTTAAGTTATGTTAGGGTAGCTTATATGTTAGAGGTTGTTATGTATAGAATGATATGTTGAATGAATGTTATGTATATATAGAATATTTGGTACAATGGTTATTTTTTTATTTTATTTTAATTATTTTATTAAATACTTATTTTATTAATGAAATATTGCACAGATATTGTGTTAAATGTTTATTTTGCACATCCCTAATTTTGAGTTTTTTTTATAATACATTGTAGATATCACATCTCTTTGCATGACCAAGGTGTTGAAATAGTTAAGTATCATTCAGACTCGCAGAAACACACAAAATGTTTCTTTCCTCGACTGAATTGTGATGTTGACGAACTGTCAAAGGCCGCAGAAGAACTCGTGTTATGATATGCGTCCGATTATTGCATCATGAATATTCCAGAGAAATGAAGCGTGATCAACATCTGTTGTTTTGGGTTTTGCGTGATACAGAGCATAACTGTAATAATGTATCGTGCGTTCAGTGATTGCTGGGATGCCACTGAAATCGTTGTCAAACTTTTAGCTGCTCCATACGCTGAGAAGAAAGGGCCCAGGAGCTAGAGATGGAGGGAGATTCAGGACTGTAGGCTTCCATTAGCGTGATTGCAGCTGGTGGCCTTGACCTCTGGCTGCGGCAAATACAAGGAATTTAGGCCCGAAGTGGAAGTTGTCACATCCCGTTTGTGGTCAGAGGTCAGCTGGAGAACTTTGTGGTCAGTGACATGGCTTAGTCCTCATTAGACCACGTGAGATGGGGTCTGCCGCACGTAGGGTCACGGGTACAGCCAGGGGTCCTTAAGGCCACAAATAACAAGCAGTTGTATCATGCAAGAAAACATTTGTTCACTCTTTGAATGGTCTTGATGTCATCTGAATGCATAGCCACAACCTAACTCAAATAAATCCTGAAAACAGTAACACATTTTATTTAGACTGAACTTTTTAATTGACACTTGGAAATTGGATTATTTTTTTTATTTTTTTTTCATGTATCACACAGTTATTGGGTAAAACTACTAAATTGTTAATTGGATTGAATTTGATTAATTTTCATGTTTAATGTGATAGTTATTATGTTTTAGATATTTTTTTTTTTTCAAATATTGGAAAAAACGGTACATATTTATTGAACATTTTAGTTCAATTTTTTTATTTTATTTTGCAGGCACTGGGTAAATATCACACAAATATTAAGTAAAATAGTAATTTATTTTTAACTCATTTTTCATTGATACTTAGGGTTAAATGAAATATAAGTATGCTTATCAGCATTTTTTTCCACTGAATTGCGTACGTTTCCTTAGAATTGGGGCTAAATGAGGTATCTACCTTTAAGATCAGAGCTTTTGTGTTTCCGTGAAAATAGCCCCCCCCCAAAAAAAATTCCATTCTTGATGACACTTTATTTTTTTGAAAGATACTTTCAAACCGGGTGCCTGCAGGTGCATGCGATCTAGCTGAGATCTATCAGATTAATGTCTTTTATGCTGTGTTTCTTTAGAAGTCAATCAGAAAGGAACATTGATTCACTTGACAACTCATTGACTTGTGCATCTCGTTCAGTTGAAGAAAGACCTATCAAATGATTTTTTGTAATGCGAGTTTGAAGAGTGTTTTTTTTCTTTCTTTCAAGTTTGTCTATGGGCTGTTCTTTGGCGCATTCGAATCAACCTGTTTGACCAGATATGAGGTTGTTCTGTAAAAGACAGTCATTGTTTATTGTAGAGAGTGAAATGTCTTGGTGTTAAGAAGTGCCATATATCATCTATTCTCTGTCTCTCGGTTGAGTGGCTTTATTTATGTGTTTGTGTCACTGAATGGTAATCTGGTAAGTTCATTCATAATTCATTTCATTTTAGGCATACGTTTTTAAGAGCTCATAGAACATGCCATGACAACTGGTACCAGCATTTTGAAAAAGGAAAAAAACTACTTTCTGTCGGTCTTAAGTGTGGCAGTTAAAAGTTAAACCTCAGATTTAGGCGGTTTATTGTTGTGAGTGACATCACCATATTTTTTTTACTAGTACCTTCCGCACAGAGACTCCGGAAATGATAATCCCGTAATCATTTGAATTATTATTATTATTATTTTTTGGTTCATTCACACTGCCAGTGATTTGCTCGTGCTGAGCTTCTGTAAGAATGAACTGAAAATGCTCGCTCTGCTTCACGCCAGTGTGCACACACCGTCAAACATTAGCATGGCGACGGCAAGCGTAGATGTTCAAATCAGAGGTCAGGAGACTAATAATCACCACAGTGAGAAGCTCCAGTCACCTATGTCTGCATGCAAAAAGATAACAGGCCAAACCACTGACCAGCAGATTTGCAGCCCTACTCGCGGCGACAAGTGCGAGAGCCACAGAGAATTTGACATAAAATATATCAGGGTTTTTCCTACATTGAAAATTTTTTTGGCGGCCTGAATCCTTGTGCACGCGGCGCTATCAGACGATGTTTTCCTTTAATTACCGCTGGGTTTGAATTGCGCTCAAAAATGTTAACTCTTCCTCTGACCAGCTGACATAAACCATACTTTCAATAAACGGGAAACAAATCCTATCCAGTTATGAAGTGTTTTCTGTGTGTTGACAAATCTTTTGCGATGTTCTAACAGGCGGGATTCGCACACAACGCGTCTACTAATGTCCGATTCGTGACCTAATTACTCATTTTAACGACTGGTTAGAACAATTGATCTGTCCAACACTGAACTCACGAATCATTTTAAACATTTGGTCTGAACACATCTTAAATGAGAACACAAGTGTGCTTTCCTAATTTAGCAAGAGTGGGTGTAAGAGTTATTAAGAATTTTTTTTTTGTGAGTGTGTGTATATATATATATATATATATATATATACCACTTTTTATTATAGATATGATTATATACCAAAACAATTATCTATAAATAGTGTAAAAATGAGGAACAAGAACAAACATCAAGGTATCAATAAAATAAGCAAAAATTACAAACTTTCTTTGAATTTATTTAAATTGTTTTGTCAGCATTGCGCTTGCAGATCATGTGGGTAGGGTACTTTTTTTACTGTGCATGTGTGTATGGATGACCATGTCTGTCAGCCACCACCGAAGACCATTTTTAACCCAGGAAAAACCCTGTATATTTAACTTTAAGGACAACTCCGGTGAAAAATGAACCTAGGGGTAATTAACACATGGTTACCGAGCAGATCGTTCTCTGGGAAGCGTTTTCATGAAAATAGAATGTAAAGAGTTTTATCTCTTAAAACAGATTAGCTTATAAAGCTAGTTTATGGGGCATAGAATACGTACAAAGCGCTAGTTAATACCACTAACAAGGCTCAAAATAGCCTCACACTAACACGGTAGAATAATGAGGGTCCCTACATGCAAACCGAAGCATTGAGAACTTTGTAAGGGTACAAACAGTTTGATAAGAAGATACTTTATAAAGACAGTACATTACGCGTGTACAGACCATCTTGCAAAACAGTCTCGACGAGTCGAGCCACGAACGCTGTGCTATATCATCAAGTAACATCCAGAATTTTAATTTCCGTGCATACCTATTTTTAATTTGCATGTAAATAAAAACATATCTCTAAAATCGTTGTAGACAACAGATTTATACATATTACAATAAACATTAAAATCTTCATTACTATTAGCGGTCTAAATGTTTTCAGTGCATCTGGATAAAATGTTTATTTTCCGCATCTTGTGTTATTCAAATCGGTCATCTTTGCGCAGACAACAGGCTAGTCAAGTTACCTCTAATGGATTATTTGCATCACTTTAGGACTCCCTTCACCACGCTCAAGCTCTGCACATCAAACAGCGTTCGGGAGCTGCGCGCCCCTGCAGGGTAATTAACTGTTCCCTCTCAGACCCTCCACTATAAAGCACCTGCAGGCTTGACGGCACACTCACAAAAGCCTGAGCCCAGAACTGATTCATCAAACTGGCCCTCGAGAAGACACACAAAAGGCAGGAGGCCGAGGTGGCCCGGGTCTATTGCTGCCCTGCCAGCTCCTCCGAGCCACGTCCTTTTGACTCAAGCATACGTGAAGTGGATCATTACACCTGCACACACTCCAGCCTCCTACGCCGCATCCAGTGTTTGTGTGTGTGATGATTGAAGGAGGCCGACTTGGATGAGATACAAACGCTCGCACGCCGTTACTGTAGCGGGTTTCCGACCCCAAAGCAGAGTGGTAGGGCATCTGTAGTGCTCTCAAAAGTGTGCTCCTCTGAGACTTGCCGTAAAATAGAGTCAGGTATTAAAGGCAAAGGCCTGTGCACTACTTTGTGTGTGGGTATAAATCACAGCCGGCCCTCACATGCAGAGGCCATTTGTGCTGTGCCATTTACTTCCGCTGAGAAATAATCATTACCCTATAAAATGTGAAAGTGAAAAATGTAAAGGAGGCCTATAAATAGGCGCCGAGCAGGAATATGGATGACCGGCCCAGACTCCCTCAAGACTTGTATCCTTATGGAAATGCAATCGTTGCAGGCTATAAGAAAACAGCCCTTTAGGTGAGCTAGTGTGGTGCAGCATTTGTATATTTGCAGGATATTATACAGTTAGGCTGCATTTGTTGTTTTACATAAAGCTTCTTGCAAGTTTATTGAGATTAATGAAATTCTTTGTGATATTTGGACATTAATGCAGCAGTGTAAATGAGCATTTGGAGCAGATGAACAAATGAGCAGACTAAGAAAGCTATTATGGTCTCTTAATAAAAAAATTTAAACGAAATACTATGGCATCATTTTAGGTTTAAAACCTTTGATATAAAGACATTTTATAAATATCAGCAGTTTTAAAGCTATTGAAATCATTATACGAATTGCTGGGAAAAAGTTTTTCTTTCTCAAATTTCAGAAAGGCCTCCATTGACACCAATGTCATTTCCTCTCTCAAGACCAATAAAAGGCACTAAAGACGTCGTTACAAAGTCCATCTCACTACAGTGGTTCTACAATCATTTTATGAAGCGACGAGAATTAGTTTAGGTGTGCAAAAAAAACGAAATAACGACTTATCAAATCATGATTCGGATCGTGTGTCAAACTGATGAAATCACGTGACTTTTGTCCGATACACTGATTCATAACGCTCCGCAGCTTCAGGAAGTAGTGTTTTGAAATCGGCCCATCTCTATATAAGTCATTATTTAGTTGTTTTTTTTGTCCTCAAAAACTATTCTCGTCTCTTCATGAAATGATTATAGAACCACTGTAGTGAGATGGACTTTATAACGACGTCTTTAGTGCCTTTTATGGGTTTTGAGAGAGGAAATGACATTGGTGTCAATGGAGGCTTTTCCATAGGATTTCAACACAAATATCTTCATTTGTGTTTCCGAAGATGAATGGAGGTCCTACAGGTGTCGAACGGCATGAGGGTGAGAAATGAATGACAGAATTTTCATTTATGGGTGAACTAACCCTTTAATTCAGTTGGATAACAATCGCTTCAATTGTAAACGAGCTGCAGCAGGAATCACAGTTAACTGATCACGTGACGAGAATAAGGTGAGATGACTGACAAGAAAGACCATGACGGAGGATTCGTTGCGCAACATAGCCTAAGCGTCTGATAAATGTCTTTTTATCTTGTAGAATGTGCGCTCAGCACTGGCGCCCCCTACACAAAGTACGTGTGATTGTGAAGCGAAAATAAAAGCGAGCTCCCTGATGTGCGCAAATAAGGCGACATACAATAGCCTGTCTCGCGATACCAAAGATCTCTTAGGCTGGGCTGTGTAGTTGTAACCACCTCTTAGCTCTGCTCTCTGTTTGCACTTCAAAAATTGAGAGAGTATTTTAGTTACGGCTTCACTTATTGTTTGCACTTGATAAGACTTAAAATGTATTCTGTTTTTATTTCTCTGTTTAATTTGTGGAAAGGAGTTCAATTAGGAGGTCATGCACAGCCTCAGTCAGAAGTTCTTGAAGCTCATAATTCAGGTACAGTAAGGGCTGGAAAGATGTGTGGAATCATACAGGAGAGAAGCCAGTCAGTTAAGTTTGTGGCAAAACCTTTTACGGTGTTCGAGTATTGCTGTCTTTCAATGCATTGGATAATTCATACTCAGAAAGTAGAACTGAAATTACATTCATTACAAGATTAAGACATTTTTAAATGCACCTGCAGACTGTTTTCCCAGTCATGAACTTTGTCATTGAGGATTTCTTAAAAATACTGTGCAAAAATCTTGTCTCGTCTTGTTCTTTTGAACCCAATCTCGTGTCTCATCTTGTGAGATAAGTCTCGTCACAGCCCTAGTAAACATAATACATCATCCAGAGGAGCCCAACTGATTCTTGTGGCAGAGTGAAAAGGTTTGTAGATCTTTCTCAAATGATGGGAAAAACTGTTCATTTCAATTGTGGTTAGGTTGGTGCACTTTCCATGTCAGGTGGTACAACTACAGTATACATACAACTCATGGGTCTACAATAAGGACTTCCTTAGGGCCCAGGGCCTGTGTGCAAGACACTCGGTCCAGTTGACATCGGGCCACTGCTGCATCTTCAAGGAAATGGATCATTTACTTGTATTTTTAAGCCTTGCCAACTTAAATATTTAAGTTTTGTGTGTGTGCAGCTCTTTCAAGTCTTCCTGGGCTTTAATGGACATATACAAAATGATGTTGAAATGTCTGTCTTGTCGAATATCATTGTAAACATAGTCGGTTGTGTCTTAAGTAAACAAATACGTGAGAAATAAGATGCATATGTAACAGTATATTGGATCCGTGCCACTCTTAAAGTTACAGCAGCCTAATATTTTGGCAGGGCAAGTAAAACAATTTGAACCACTGGCCCTGACCGAGCCAGTAGAAAAGATAAATTTAAACATGTTTAAACATAGAAATCTTTAATTAAAAACTTTGTTCATGACTCTTGTTCATTTTTTTTAAATGCCTTTTTTGAAGCTTCATTTGTCAATGAACACAGACAATTAAACTGTATATATAATTAACATTAATCTTTAGTGTTTGAATTGAGCAGTGTTAAATATCATAATTGTCCAGTTAGTCAAATAGTAGATCGAAAGTGCTCTTTGACAAGTTAAAATTCATAAACGGCATCGTTAAATAGCTGCATAATCTCCTGGACCATATCCTGAATCTTCAAACATGTCTTGAGCTTGTCCATGGCGTCTTACACTTCTATGCTCATGTTTCTTTTCTGCACTGATTAAAATAAACGTGCAAATGTCGGTCCTTTTTAATTTCCGACTATTCCATCATTAATGATCAGCCTCGCTGACTTAAAAAGGATTCTTATAATCATGGCCACTGCTTTTACTGTATTCACAGGCTCAAAGAGGCCTTTCATGTGCTGTTCATACCACGCTCTTCTACTGTTGGCTTTCGTTTCCTTCATGCACTCTTGAATTCGTCTGCGTATGATCTGGTCTGCGTGAACACCTGTGAGCAAAGGCTAATTTAAGTCCAGGACCAGTTAACATCCAGACTCCTTGATCCACAAAAAAACTCTCCTCCCTTTCTTGTTGCGTCTTTCTTTTTCATGCATGAAAAAGTAGCAGAGAAACAGGGAATAAAGGACATATTGGGCAGCCTGCCATCACATGATCATTTAAGTTGCCCTGTTGTGCTTGCTAGGCTACCGATGGGTTCAGTTATGTCCATTTTTTAATATTCTGGACATGGGAACACTGAGCGAATCTATTCTTTGATGAACTTTTCCTGCTTTAAAGAAAGAAGTATGCAGTCTCTGCATACTTAATGGAAATTTTAAATGAAATCACTGCAGCCTTCAGGAGTTGATGCCTTGTAAAATTGCCAATTACTCATCATTTCCACATAACTAAAGGTTGCATTCATTCGTGATGGACACCCACACATTTCATGTTTCTTGCTCATTCATTACAGAAAGGTGGTCTCTCTGTACTTAATCATAATATAAAATTATATAAAAATTCATAATGTAAATATGCAAAATTTTAAGATAAAATCTAAAATCATTTTATAGATTTACAACTGTTGCAATGCCAGCAAAATTCCTCTTTGTATTTTTTTACCCTTTTGTTGAATTATTTTAATTGAACAAAATAGAAAATAATGAAAGGGAAAGGATTTGCACACACACACACACACACAGCGCGCACACACACACACACAAGTTTCCCCTCCACCAAACTTTACACTTGGCACAATGCAGTCAGGCAAGTCCCTTTCTCTTGGCAACCACCAAACCCAGACTCATCCATCCAATTGCCAGACAGAGAAGCGTGATTCATTACTCCACAGAACACGTCTCCACTGCTATAGAGTCCAGTGGCGGCGTGCTTTACACCACTGCATCCCACGCTTTGCATTGCATTTGGTGATGTCAGGCTTGGATGCAGTCGCTCGGCCATGTAAACCTATTCCATGGAACTCTCTACGCACTGTTTTTGAGCTAATCTGAAGGCCGCACAAAGTTTGGAGGTCTGTATCTACTGACCCCTCTGTGATTTTACATGGCCTTTTACTTCGTGGCTGAGTTGCTGTTGTTCCCAATTGCTTCCACTTGTTATAATACCACTAACAGTTGACCGTGGAATATTTAGTAGTGAGGAAATTTCACGAATGGACTTATTGCACAGGTGGCAACCTATCACAGTACCACGCTTGAATTCACTGAGCTCCTGAGAGCGACACATTCTTTCACAAATGTTTGTAGAAGCGTCTGCATGCCTAGGTGCTTGATGTTAAACCTGTGGCCATGGAAATGATTGGAACAGCTGAATTCAATGATTTGGAGGGGTGTCCCAATACTTTTGGCAATATAGTGTGTGTGTGTGTGTGTGTGTGTGTGTGTGTGTGTGTATGTGTGTGTGTGTGTGTGTGTGTGTGTGTGTGTGTGTGTGTGTGTGTGTGTGTGTGTGTGTGTGTGTGTGTGTGTGTGTGTGTGTGTGTGTGTGTGTGTGTGTGTGTGTGTGTGTGTGTGTGTGTGTGTGTGTGTGTGTGTGTGTTGTGCTGCTTTATAGGGCTGGACAATTTGTGCTTGTATATTAATGAGACTAATATTAATTATTATTAAAATAAAATAAGATATATTGCTATTACAATAACATTTTCATTATTAATATAAGAGTATTTAGGAATAAATATAACAATGTAATAATAATAATATTTATATTTTACAGAATTATATTTTACCATGCAGGCAGCCTATGACTATAAATCATTAGAAACGTCTAAGGATTTATCACCCTCAAGCAGAAGATGCACATTTGTCTCAGAGAAGTGTGTAATGACGTTTTCAGTAAATCACTAATGTGAAGCTAACGCTGTAGCTGAATAAAAAGAAGATAGAAACGCTTTGACTGATTATACATTAAGACAATAAACACACAACTGTGACAATATATGGTTTATCAGTGTTCTTCAAGCCTTCTCGGTATTGTTTTATAATTAAAGTATATTTAGAATGCAATGCTAATGGACAAATCACTGTTATAATACAATAATACAAAATAATATATTGTCTGCCTCATTCTGTGATAAGAAGCCATATCCGCTCATAAAAGGAAATTTAAAACACTCGACTGATGATATGAAGTGAGTAAAAACGTGTAACGTTATTTCATAATCGCACTAAGCCAAATTTCGGTTTGATTTCACTTAACCATGCAGTCCTATTATCGTAGTAACCATACTCGCAATAAACTTACGTGGTGTACATCAGTTTTAATCTCAATAAACAGGCATGAAAAGGCATGGTAAAAATAAGAAAGTAATCCGAATGAGTGTACAGTCATTTGAAAAGTGAAGAGGTTTGCCTTACGCTGATTATTGTCATATCATTATTGGTAAACATAGTTAATGTTGGATTCAAACTTGCATTGCTAGCAAGAGCCCTCCACGTGTAGAACCTCTAACCACCAAGCCACAGCTCTAACTCTTTTTATGTTAGATAAAATAAATATTTTTAATAATTCAGTAATTTTAATGCAGCGAGTGAAGAAACAGATAGCCTTTCTATGCGACTATGCAGCAAAACTGCCACTTACGTTGTTAGTCAGCTCTCAGGCCTCTATTTCAAGTAGGTTACCTACTGTCATCGTGGCATGTAATGGCTCTTTTTGTCATGCAAAGCTATGTATAGCTTCTTAGTTGTTGCTGCGGCCCCTTTTGAGTATGTTAATTTTACATGCAATGCAGCTGTAAACCACGTGGACACCGTAAATAGCCAGTGGAAAAAGCCCAGATGAATGTTTCTCTAGACAGTTGGGTATTGCCGATGTGTTGTGTGCTTGTGTATATAGTCTTCTCCAGAGGATGCGACTCCTGTAATCATTCTTGTTTGGGTGCTTGTGCGCTGATATCATGTGGCATTTTTAATTGATTCTGTTAATGAGGGTGTTGGTAAAAGGGCTGTGAATGGAAACCGCCGATGCCCTGAAGTCATTTTGACACTGAATAGGTCAATCAAAGAAGCCATGCTGCCAGCCTCAATCTTAACTGCTTGAAACTGAAGTAGAACTAACTGACAATGAGAGCAACCCATTCTGTGCCGACACCGTCAAATGCCAGACAGACTCTGTGCTAAAGGGAAAAATTACATACATCTGCAGAGTGAATTATCAGCCATGAAACTTAAATTATACTTAATGATACCTCATCCACCCATCCAGAATTTTGCCATACATCCAGATTTGCATTACTGAGATCCAAATTTGCCATCCATCCACCCAGAAAGTTGCCATACATCCATTCAGAAATTTGCCATCATCCATCCAGAAATTTGCCATCATCCATCCAGAAATTTGCCATCATCCATCCATCCATACAAAAATGTGCCATCTAGCCATCCTTCCAGAAATGTGCCATCCATCCAGAAATTTGCCATCATCCATCCAAACAGAAATTTGCCATCATCCATCCATCCATCCATACAAAAATTTGCCATCTATCCATCCTTTCAGAAATTTGCCATCCATCCACCCAGTAATGTGCCATCCATCCATATAGAAATGTGCCTTCATCCATTCAGAAATGTGCCATCATCCATCCATACAAAAATTTGCCATCCGTCCAGAAATTTGCCATCCATCTATATAGAAATGTGCCTTCATCCATTCAGAAATGTGCCATCCATCCTTCCAGAAATGTGCCATCCATCCTTCCAGAAATGTGCCATCCATCCTTCCAGAAATGTGCCATCCATCCACGCATCCATCCAGAAATTTGCCATCCATCCATCCATCCATACAAAAATTTGCCATCATCCATCCATACAAAAATTTGCCATCCATCCATCCATACAACAATTTGCCATCATCCATCCATACAAAAATTTGCCATCCATCCATCCATACAACAATTTGCCATCATCCATCCATACAAAAAATTGCCATCCATCCATCAAGAAATTTGCCATCATCCATCGATCCATACAAAAATTTGCCATCCATCCATCTACCCAGAAATTTGCCATCCATCCATCCAGAAATGTGCCTTCATCCATCCATCCAGAAATGTGCCATCCATCCACCCAGAAATGTGCCATCCATCCATCTTTTAAGTACACACATTTATATATTTGTATACATTTATATATTTGTATACAATTCTGCATATCAGTTAAATGGGTTAACCCACTAGACCACCATCTCAGATTATTTTGGTAATCGTTGAATTATTTGATATAACCAGTAAAAAAATCTTTGTGAAAAAACCTAAGCAAACAAAAGCCTTTAAAATGACTTGAAATACATATATAATCACAATGAGGCAATAATTGGTTAAAATAAATTATCAAAAGCAAGTAATCGTATGGTTTTATTGAACAACATTAATCAAATACATAACATTTTATAACAAATGCCTGCAGAGGGTGCCAGCGGTTGTTGTTGTTGTTGTTACACTTTACAGATAAAATCCTTGTTTAATATTGGCCAACCATTTAATTTGTATGTTAATTTATAGCCACTTCTTTATGATAGAAATGCTACTGGCACTCTTTTTCAAGTACTTGAGTGACAAATAAAACACCAAATCCTGCAAAATTATGGTATATAAATCTTATTATACCATAATTTTGTTTTTGCATATCATATTAGAGAAGTAAAATTATTACAAAAAGCATTTCGAGTTCACTTTAAAACTCAGCAATAGGATTTGGCACTCGGAATTGCGTAAAATTGTGTTTTGTTTTTTAACAACTGCCGCGTTGTTCATTGCCAACAGGAATGTCCATGGACGGCTGTCTCAAACTGCTAATGAGCGGCAAGAATTATTCACCTTAGTCACATTTTTGAAGTTTTATAAAATAAAATAAAATGGAACAAGTGTGTTACATAAGTACCCTTTTTGGGAGCTTGGGTGATTTAAAAAAACAATTTCAAAAGTTACTCTTCCAATGCTAATTACATACTCGTAGAGGGGCTGTTTAAATGTGTGGCTTTAATGGCTAGTGTCTTCCCTGGAGAAAATGCGTCACGCAAGCAGTTTCTACAATCCATAATGTGGAGACACATTTAGCTAAACTGCAAAAATGGCAAACAGAAATAAATCTTCGGTGGCAACAAACCCTGTCCTGCTCGCTCTGCCACTCAAATCTTAGACGTGGGGTTGGTGCTTAATTAGTGTTATTAACCTTCAACAAACCGGGCTGATTTTATTTTGCCATGGTGACAGCTTCAGCTCCGTTTCTCAGTTCGCCGGCATGAGGTATTTTAATTGGCTCGAGCTCCTCGATCCACTCAGCCCTGACAACGCGCGGAGACGGACGTTCACCGCGGTGAGCGACATGTAAATGGCCTTTCTATGAAAGGAGTGTTTCTTTTTTTTTTGTAACCCCTCGCTCATATTCCTTCAGTACAGTGAGGACACGGCGAGCTCACCCGAGCTGCACGCCGCAGTGAAGTGACAACCAAGCAATCATTAAAAATTTTGATGGCTGCTGCACGCATAGGCCCATCTCCCGGCTTGATGTAAAGAAAAGCACGCAGCCATCTTTTGTATTTGCTCTCTGTCACTGACGAGAGCTCAGGCCTAATTTATTCCTTCTTATCGTCGGCTCTGCAAAGACAACTCGTCTTCACTGTTTCTTACTTGCACATACGCTTTATTGTGCCCACATTAATGTCTCTTTAGGCTTTCGAGGAGCAGTAGACACAACAAACAGATATTAGGTGTTCTAAGGGCGGTCGTTATTGAAGATTCGGTTTTTGTGTAAAAATAATGAAGGAATCTTTGGGTTGACAATTGTGGTTAAGCTATGTTTTTTTTGTTTGTATATATAATGTGCTAAACTGAATATCTAGAGATCAGTATGACAGATAATATGAATGTATTCAAAATTAATTAGCCCATGATTTACTCACCCTCAAGTCATCCTAGGTGTATATGACATTCATCTTTCAGACGAATAAAATCGAGTTATATTTAAAAAGTCCTGGCTAATCCAAGCTTTATAATGGCAGTAACTGTTGCTCTGTTTTTGAAATTGCATCTGTCCGTCAAAACCATACTCCACACGGCTCTGGGGGGTTAATGAAGGCCTTTTGAAGTGTATCGATGGGTTTGTAAGAAAAATATCCATATTTAAAACTTAAGTAAGGTTATGTGAAGCACGTTATTTAATGGACAGATGCCGTTTTTATGGACTTAAAAAACAGAGAAACAATCAATGCCATTATAAAGCTTGGAAGAGCCAGGACTTTTTTAATATAACTCCGATTTTATTCATACACACCTAGGATGCCTTGAGGGTGAGTAAATCATGGGCTGATTTTCATTTTTGGGTGAACTATCCCTTTAACCGTTCTTGTAACGTATAAGACAGAACTGCTAAATAGAATGAAAGGCGGAGAATGGAAGCGATGTGTACTCAGTCGCTGTGGTTCTCAGTGCCGACAAAATAAACGTCTGGCGCACCGTCAAAATAAAAGTCCTACTTTCAATACATCGACCAAACAGAAAAACTTATCGCCAAATGCCAATTAAAAAAAAAAACTAATAATATCGGGCAATTGCGATATATCGGTCGACCACTTGTTTTAACTCAAAACAAAATGAAGATTTTAAACAAATTACATCATATTATGTTTTTATGTAAAATTATTAAAAATAATGGCACAATGATGAAACCCAATGACATTGACAAATGTATATTGCATGTAAGTATTTTACTAAATTTAGTTTCAATTTCAAATCATTTAAACATTTAGTCTGAGATCATTAATTTCTATATGTTTTAATGTGGTTATTTGATTATTCTTGTGTTCTCTTACTCTTTAATTATTTGTTCATTAGGGACCCGAGTCTCATTGCGGCTGGGTCACGGATCTCAGTCACAAACTCGCCAGTTCTGATCTTAGCCAGTGGATGCAGGGTTAACTAACAACTTAAGTAGCCGCCACATGCTTTACTCATAACAAAAAGGGTAGTGTCACGTTCATACAACTTGCTAAGTCAGTGATAGACTGAAATCAGAAGGTCCAGGGGCCAGTTGCTTAGACTAGTCTTAAAAGGTAGTCATCTAATTTGTTTCTTCAAGACTGGTCCTAATTTTTATAAGGCAGTTACTTAAAAAGGTAGACTGGTCTAATTGGAATTGAAAAAGTAAGAATGATCACCCCTTTGTTAACCGCAAGTTGGTCAAATTAGTTCGTAAGACACAGTCTTAATATAGTGGCTAAGTTTATGCGACTGGCCCCAGATGATGTGCCACATGTTCCGGTCATTTCATTGCCTTTTGTGTGATCTATTCTGGACACAGATTTGCAATAACACATGCTCTACATAATCTACTGGAAATAATGATTTCAATTGTTTGGTGATTATTGTGATTGGACTGTATAGAGTGGACAGAAAGCGAAAGGGGCGGGGCAGGATCGGGAAGGGTTCACGTGCCGCCACTCTAACTCGGGTCACCCGGAGCGCAACAGCGATACATGGCGGCGCGCTGCCCGCGAGGCTATTGGCACCTGCAAAATAATGATTTCAGAAGAATACAGAATAAGTCATATTATTATTATTTATTGGTATATTACTAGATCATGCAAATTATAATAATATTGAGTTTCATTGGTGGATCTGGTCCTGTACCTAGTACATACTGTCCTATTCTAATCTTAAACTGTAATTGTTGGTAGTATTGTGACCACACTGTATTTGGTTACACCTATTCAAAGAATATTTTTGCATCTTTTTTTTTTTGCGATAATTTTCGATGATTGATTGGGCTTCACGTTTTAAGAATTGATATTTGCTATTCAGTTTGAAGGGTCTCCAGTACTGTGTGGCTCTTTGACAGGTCTCATTAACACAATGGGTGTTGTGTTCTCGTCGGATCGGGTTCCTGGGGCGAGGTGACGCAGGCCAGCCGTTTCCGCTGCATCTCGTGATTGTCAGGAGTGCTGCTCCGGACCCTAATTCTATTACCAGATTCACACGTCCACCTTCACTGGAGATTATTACACGGAGGGAGGGTTTGCTCTGTAGCCGTGCTGGGAATTGTTGATGCATCTTATTTTGTTTGTTTGTTTGTTCCGCAGGGGTGTAAGGGACTGCTGCTGTCACGATGGACGCCCAATCACAAGGCCAGCAGCCGCCGGTGCCAGTGTTTCAGCCACAGGTTCGTGTTCTCTCACACATAAACACAAACACACGTACAGTCTAGCCAAACTTTCTTTGTAATCTCGTTATATAGCCGTTCTACAAAGCCAGTTTTTTTTCTACTGGCGTCTACCATCCTGACTCACCACCTGCTTGCTTAGCAGCATGTAGCACGAGCCTGTCGCCCTCTTCCACATCCACATCTGCCCCCGTCAAACCTCCCCGTGTCTGTCAATCCACCCGCAGAGAGACAGGCGGCGGTCTGCTCCGGCTGTCTCTCTGCTTTGCCGGGTGAGAGGTGATAATGAGATTCTGCTCTCTGCACAAGCACCGTTTCCTGCACACCGGAGCCATCATGTGTTTCCAGTGCCAGAGACAGAGGTGTTGGAAATCTGCTGCTTTTAGCAGTCTTTTGCTCTCTCTCTTCCTCGTTCTCTCTCTTAATCTCTCTTTTGTCGTACTTCCCTTTCACACCCCCAGACTAATTCCCTCCAATCATCTGACTCCATCATTGTCTTGTTACATTTAAATTAGAGGTTGAATGCTTGTTTGCTAAATAATGGCTGCCGATACAAGCTTTTAGTATCGCATAATTATTAATACCGGATGTTACAATAGGGAAACATGAAACCGTATTAAAGTATTACTGTTGGAAAGTTACTGCTCATACTTGTTTATACTGTAGTAAGTAGATTTGACATGACTGACGATGAAGATGATTGACAATGTATTTTGGCTTTCCTCATCTGGAAAGAACGTGTTTTTTAAGCTTTTTATTGTAAAAAGTCCCTCTTAATGCATAGTTCATATTGGTGCATCCCTTATAAATTTCTTTAGTGGGATGGGACAGCCCAGACATAGAGACTGGAGTCCAAAATGTATTAAATCGGTTTATAAATATAGTTTTTTTTTTTTTTTCAGTTGCAAGCTGCTTCTGGGATTTCATACATTCTGTGCTCTGAACTCTCTCAAACATATTATTTTAAAAGGTATTGGCCGATTAAGTTGGAATATTAGCTATTGCGCAAACTCTCGCTCGAGCTTGCTTGACTGGTCATACTGATTGGCCTTATATTACAAAATGTTGTCGAGTACAGCTGAGGCCTGCTGTAATCAATAAACATTTGACATTAATTTGAAGGCAACACTCAAGGTAAGTCTGGCAATGGATTACACCGTGACAGCTTAAGCGAATGACTTTTACAAGGCTCGCAACAAGCGTTCAGGTTCAGCTCGTATTCCCTTGGAAAAAATGCAACCAAAAATGCTGAATTGTGAATGCAACCACGCATATGATATCTAATCTTAAAGTCCCCAAGGTTTGATGGATATGCATAGGAGATGCCGGATGAGTCGGTAAGCCGTGCATATTTGATGGCGCATTTGCTCTCAGAGCGAGTGGGAGGGCGAGATCTTCAGATCCGATTTTAATCGTCACGGCGGATTTTTCTACGAAGCAAAATCCCCTTGTAAAGCAAGGGCTTTAAATACTGGAGCAGATTGAAGAGGAACAGGGCGAAGGAGGTATAAATATTGCATGGGCCGGGCCTGGAGAGAGACGTTGATGAAAAGGATGCGAAGGATCTCCTGCCTTGTTCCCCCACCACGAAGACGCCCCCCCAGCACCCACCAACCAACCAACACTATCACCACTAAGCCCGTCTTGCTACTCTACCACCTCTTCAGCGCTTCGGTTGTCCTTTCCTTGGCAGCCGCTGGCATTGTTGTGCTGTCAGCTCACACCTAGTCTCCGCACTGCTGCCGCCCCGTCCTCCGTCATTCTCCTCCTCCTCCTATCTCGCATCCCCTGTCATACGGCTGCATGTCTGCATTTCTCTTTTTACACTTGTGTCACCAGTGGCCAACCCTCCATCGTTTGCTGATGCTCCTGTGATGTGTTGTCCCTTTGAGTCATTTACCCAGAATGCTCTGCTGAATCTTCCGTCCCCTCTGACCTTTTTTTATTTATTTAACCGAAGCTATGGATCAAGACTTCACACCGCTTTAGTATCCACACCAATGCACAATAACATTATATTTATTATAAATGTGCTATAGTTTTGTCACCAGCCTTTTTAAATGCTTGAGTTATTCAAAGCAGGATGAATTCTGATTGGCTATTTTTATTGTTCATCTGGGGGCGGGGGGAATCATTTTGAAAGTCAAACCAACTTATCGTTATATAGGTCTACACAACTTCCCTATTCTCATAAAATTAGAATGAAAACCTCCATCATCCTGTATTTATGCGCATTTTGAAGTATTGCATTAGAAAAAAAAGTTTGTATAAGGTTTTACCCATGTGACTAATCTGCATTTTTCTGCTGATAGTGTTTTATTTACTGTTGGTAACTAGGTTACCAATACCACTGTCATCTGTTCAAACAGCTTGATGGAAACGTGCCTAATTAGCTTTTTTTGCGAACTTTGAAAAGATTTGCTTCACGTTTGGATGGAAACCCAGCTATTGTTAATGGTATAGTCCCCATCCTTGGTGTGAAAGGTGCGATCATGTTTACTGTTGTTCTGAGCCTAATCCAGTCATTTCAATAGGAATCAGCACGATTCGGGAGTTTTGTGTGAGGGTGGAAAAGTTCCCCACGCATTGTTCAATTTCGCTCATGTTCAAGTTGGTCTCATGAATTCGCCATACTGAGACAGAAAGTAGTTGGTTTGACAGTGACTTCTGAGCAAGTTATGCTTTATACGTCGCTACGCTATTGATAACAGACTGGCCTTTTTTCCTGCAAAATTTCACTGACATTCCACTAATGTGACCAGTGTTGAGGAAAGTTACTTTGAAAAGTTATGCGTTGCAATATCGTGTTACTCCCTTTAAAAGTAACTAATTACGTTACTTATTTACTTTTTTAAGAAGATTAATGTTACTTGCATATAATATATATATATATATATATTTTATTTTTTGACTTACCAGATTGTCTGACCTCCTTACTCCCTTTCTTCCAAACAAGATCCTTATTCCACAAACAGCAACGACAATTTTGTCCTCCATTGTTGTTCAGATTTCTTCCTCTGCTCGCAATCACGTCACTACTAGAGCAAGCTCCTGATTGGTTAACGCTGAATGTCTATTCGCGTCTTTGCATTGACTTAACATGTAAATCACTTGCGCTTACCGCTTCTTTCACATCTGGTGTAAACGTACCATTACTTTGCTTTTGTGTTACTTTTTCCTCACCTGGGCTGGGGTTTTTTTTAAGAAAAAAAGTTATATTAAGGCTGAAGGAAATGCAAATTCAAGCGTGTACAGTAGAGTGCGCAGCTCAAAGAAACCTTCACTTGTGCTGCTATTCTGGATCGCAGAAGAATAAAATCCAGGAGAATAAAGTTTAACACTTGCGTCACCAATAAAAACAAAAAAATCTAAAAAAAATTGCTTATGGTTTAACTGAATCATCAAAGGTCAGCAGCAAGTAACCTAAAGTAAAATTAAATGCATGAAAATATTTGCATAAACATATTTAATCATTGGAGGTTTGCATAGTATTGTGATTTGCATTTCACTGTTTTTATTCATTTTGCGGAGTACTAAATCTTTTTTTGTGCAAGTGAGATGAGTAAATGCATGCTCACATTTAGTTTAGAACTACCATAGCATGTTCACACAACGCTCCTGATTTCACTCAACATGGGAAAAGTGAGGTGTCTGACAATAAATGGGAAAACAATGTAACTTTCGTTACCTATTTGAAAAAGTAAAAGTAAAGTTAAAAGTAATGCATTACTTTACTAGTTACTTGAAAAAAGTAATCTGATTACATAACTTGAGTTTCTTGTAATGCATTACCCCCAACAGTGAATGGAAAGTTTTGCATAAAAGTTGCTCAGCATCTCAATTCAAGGCATTCTTGGCCCCCTTCCTCCCACATCCGTGTGTTATTTTTGTTTTCTCCACTTCATGCAGAGCGGCAACGAGCCCTTTGAGCTCTCGCCCCTCCTGCAAGCTGCAATCTGTACAAACCACGTCACGCCGCTGTCGAGTGACCCCGGCGGTCGTGGAGATCCTCGGCTGCTGCGGTTCATCTCGTGTCAGCTCAGTGCTCTAAATTGTGTGACAGCGCAAAGCCACGGATGAGACAAGCTGTCAGTCAGGGCGCCCCTGCTGCCCTTTGAAGGCAAGGCCAGAGGGCAGAAAGGTGCCGCAAATGGCCTGTGAAGTTTACATACACTGCCCACTGCTAAACAGATTACCTCTAATGAAGTGTCTGGAGCTCAGGCCGCGTCAGGCCTAATCCTGGCTGGCAGTGCGTCCCTTCGGCTGCCAAAAAAGCCGCCACCCTCTGGCCTCCTCCCGCCGCTATGCCGGCCTCCCCGGCGCTGGGAGGTGCCCATCGTTAATCAGGCCGGACAGTGCGCGAGCTGACATGCAAATGTAGGTCATTGCATATGTAAATGTGTGATTAGCGAGCCGCATGCCAGAACACATTAGCTCGAGTTTGCTCTCAGCATGCGCTTGTCATGCCGCTTTAGAGGCTCATGCTAACATTTGTCAAGCAACCATGTGGGGAGTGAAAGCAATGCCTTGCCCCTCTGCGGACCATCCGCTGCTGACCAAATCAACAAGATGTGTATGTATCAGCTATGGGTCAATGACGTATAAGAGAGTCTACAATAAAGAATAGGAAAAAGTGATTCAAAGGTCTCTACAGGATCCCAGCCGAGAAATAAGGGTCTTATCTAGCAAAACAATTTGTCATTTTCTAAAAAAAAGGATATCCTTTTTAACCACAATTGCTCATCTTTCACTTGTGTCCACGACTTAATGCATTAAGTAATCACATTGGAAAGGAAATTATCTATACATTTTAATACTTATCCTTAATGTCTCTAAAATGTAATGTGGTTTAACTATAAAATGTAAAAGAAAAGTTTTTAAAAATAATTTAAGGTATTCTTGTTCCAATGTACATATGAACATATTTTGCTGGACTGTATATGTGTGTATGTAGGTATTTTTGTTTGTCATTAATTTATATTTTAAGCGACTCGACTCTTGACTGTGACACAGTCATGAGGATCTGCAGGGGTTCTCTATGAAATTATTTCTGTCTATTATACATTTTTCTGAATGCTTATTTAGACCATGACTAATTGCGCCACATGGTTGTATTTGGGTGAAAAGTTTCAACGATAAGAAATCAAGCAGATATTAATATGTATGAATTATATTTGTAATTTATTTTAAATTGTATTGTTTAATTAATTTAACTAATCAGTAGTGGTGGGCCGTTATCGGCGTTAACGTGATGTATAGCTACCTAGCCGAATTGCACTGTAGGGAGCGAGAACGAGTCTTCGAACCAGCGTTTATGCTGTGAAATTACCACATCAAGCGTGAAGGCTGTCTTCCGAACTCGGGCGCGCACACGCGAACCGCACTCGACTCCTGACGAGCGTGACTGACGTACTGTAAGCAGAGAGCTGTAAATCTCATTTCTGCTCGTTGTCAGTGTTCTTTAGAGCATTTGCAGTATTCACGGCAGATAGACGCAAGTGTCATTACCTACTGAAGCTTTGGTAACAAAATCAACGGTTTAAAAACGAAAATATAAAAGTTAGGTAAACAACTATATTCATTTTACCACCTTCTCGCTCAACGTCGTTACCAAGTAACGGGGTAAACAGCTGCTGCTCTGATGACGCAAACGCACCCCAGTTCAGACCCAAATAATATATGAACATGGTCCAGCGGGGGGAGGGGCAGCAATCGAACGCTCGGTCCAGGCAATCGAACCAAGTGTGAAAGCACCAGTCATTATTTGGGTAGCACACACATTCTGAATGCTTTCAGCAGAATTCAAATGAGCCATTTTAATCTAGAGTCATCTAGATTAATTTCAAAATCACAGTGAGATTAATCTAGATTGAAAAATTATCTATGACCACCACTACTAATCAGTGTTATTTTAGCATTGTTTATATATTATATTATTTATTATTTTGAATGTACATTTATTTTATATTTTCAGTTGATGTTTTAGTCATTTTTATGTGCTTTTTTACTGTATTTCTATTTAGCTTCATTTATTTCCATTTTCATTTTATTTTTAATATTTTAAAATTAAAATTCTGTCATTAATTCCTCACCCTCATGTCGTTCCAAACCCGTAGGACCTTCGTTCATCTTCGAAACACAAATTAAGATATTTTTGATGAAATTGAGAGCTCTCTGATACTTTCAAGGCCCAGAAATGTAGTAAACACATCATTAAAGTCGTCCATGTGACTCCACTGGTTCAACCTTAAATTTAATGATGCGACGAGAATACATTTTGTGTGCAAAAAACAAACTAAATAACCATTTTATTCAACAATTTCTTACACTGTTGGCGCAGTGTAAACAGTGCCGTGTTTCCTAGTTCTACGGCAGAACAACTTGTGCACATGCGTTGTGGTGTGCACGTGAACTGGGTCAGCCAAAGGTAAGCGGTGTTCTGGAAGCAGTGCACCGTTGACAGATTACCTCTAATTATAAATAAATTGAATTAAGTCGTTATTTATTTTTTATTTTTTGCGCACAAAAAGTATTCTTGTCGTTTCATAAAATTAAGATTTTACGATTTTAACAATGTCTTGACTACCTTTCTGGGCCTTGAAAGTGTTAATTAAAATGCTGTCTATGGATGTACAGAAAGCTCTCGGATTTCTTTTTAAAAATATCTTCATTTGTGTTCCGAAGATGAACGGAGGTCTTAATATTGACAGAACTTTCATTTTTGAGTGAACTAACCCTTTCACTTTTACTCATTTTATTTCAAGTTAGATCACCCTATGCCCCCCCAACAATCCCCACTCCCCACCCCCATCATTTTGTATAAAAAACCCTATTTTTATTTTCCAACTTGCTATTGTGTTTAAATAACCATTTCCCCATTAACTTCTCTGGATTTGACACAATATAACTAAATGTTGCCAAGAAACCTGGTATCTTGTATATTAGTTTGATATTGTTACATTTAGTCAGATTCAGCTTTCTCTCTCTTCACTACGGTGGCAGAAAGAGCGCTTCTTCTGCTACGCCAGATGTGTCCCTGGAAGAAGGGCTTGAGAGCGTGTTGTCACATGGAAAAACAAGCTACCTCAGTGTGTTAATTGGATGGGGCAATTCTTTGGCTCACACCTTTTTTTTCCTCCCTTAAAGCTGTCAAGTTAGAAAACAATGAAATTCTTAAATTGGTCGCCCCTTGATCTACATCCACCCCTCTGGCATCTGCAGTGCTTCATCCAACTCATTTATTTCAGTTCAACGTGTTATATATATCAGACAGTTTTACACAATAATGTTGATGGATTTGACAGATCGTCCAAGTATTCTTGTACTGTAAGAAAGATGCTTATGCCATTCACATTGAGCTGTCATTGAGCTATAACTGAATATCTTAATGGAGGAACATTTCTGGGAGTTTGTGAAGCTTAAGCTTAACTTGGAACCACAATATGAAAATGCATGCCATGACTATAAATTAAAGGGATTTAGTTTGTTTACAAGACTACAATTGTCATCCTTCCCCTCCCTTTGCCATCTTCACAATATAATTTGCCTTCGAGGCCGTCTTATGGCCATCTTTGGGTAGTTCGCCATGACATGACATTGCGTTCCACTATCTGTCACCTCCAGTTGCCAGAACGTTTGCAGGATTTAAGTTTACACTCGTAAAGCCTCTAAAGGTCAGAGTGTTAATTAATTAATTTATTTGCTCACGCCATCTCCGAGGGGCTTATTCTGGGTTTTGTTTAGATTTTTAATTTTAGAGCACAAGTGTCAAGGCGCCGCACGAAATCTTGGGAAGAGCACTCGGGGCGGTTTGTCACTAACTGGTCCAGCATAAGTCACTTCAGAAGTGGGGATGTCACCACTCGCCTGATCCGTCCAGACAGTATACGGCAAAGATTCATACGGCGCTTTGGATTCAACATGGATTGTTAATCTTGATTCGTTCCCACACTCTCTTGCCCTGACATATCGCCCTAATGACACCTATCCCAGATGCCCCCGAGAGTTTTCTTCCATCTCTTGGCATATAAACAAAAACAATCATGGAGTTTGGCTAGCAATGGCCGATCCGTGGGGACATGTTTGTTTTGTCATTTTAAATTTAAGACAATTGGAAAAGCGCAAAACGAAAGCTGTCTAATGCGCATTTCACTTTCTTGAAATGTGCTTATTGTTTTGTTCTTCATTTCCAGAAAATCCAACAGGATATGGGCTATAACAATTTAGCCAATTTTGCCATTGAAAAGAAGATCGGAAGGGGACAGTTCAGCGAGGTTTATCGAGCTACGTACATACTAGACCATACTCCAGTAGCTTTGAAAAAAGTGCAGGTAAGAACTTCTTTTTTTCCATGTAATATATTTATTCCTAAAATAGTTTAGGTAACACACTAGTATTCTCATATAGTATTCTAAGATATTAGCTGTTTATTAGTAGTTACAAAGTATATATTAATGCCTTATTCTGCATGACTATATTTTACATCCCTTAATGAGGTTTTTAGTGTATTTTACATCAGTAAATTATAGGTCCAGCATTATAGCTAAATATATTAAAGTCGGCATGAAACGGAAGTTGAGATCATATTTTTCTCCTTATTGAGACGTATATCCGAGTGAAACGGCCTCTGAAATTAGAAAAAAGTGTAGGGCGGGGCTTGATTTCGTCTTTCGGGAATTGATTGGATCGTTCAAAAGCGTTGCTAACAAAACGGAGGCATATTTGAATGCCAGTTTGCTCTCAGTTGTGGAGGATTATTCTCCACCGGAGTAAATAACCTCACATGCAGCATTTTTTATTGAGGAGCCTGATGATGAGAACGAGGACGAGCAGCTACATTTTCCGGAAGAAATCACCCCGTAGTTTTACGCACATCTGCCTGCCGCGAACCAAGAGAGGGGCCAAGATGTCTGAGAAGCGGCGCAGAAGCGAGACGGAGCGCGATAGTCCCGCCCTCGCGCCGCAGCACATGACCGGGAGAGAAGAGAAGTCGTTTCAAGGGGGGAGGGGATGTTAATGTATTTGATTAAAGATTATAAGGGTAAATTAATTAGAAAAAATGTATGAAGTGCACAGATAATTCATTTATAGTAAACACTACAAATTACATATAAAAATAAGAATTGTAAAATTTGATTTCATGCCGTCTTTAAGTGTTTTTAGCAAAAAATGCATTGTTGCCGTTCTTATTATTATTCTTTTTTTTCAGTTTCTTCTTCCACTCTATTAGTCTATGGCAGCCCATTGAAACGCTTGTGGGAAAGTTATGAAATTTGGCACACTGATAGAGGACAGTCTGAGCTGTCACCATATCAAATTTGGAGTCTCTAAATTAATCCCTCTAGCGCCACCACCTGTTCAAAGTTTGACTTATGTTTTTGCTCATAACTTTTGAACCATAAGAGCTAGAAACAAAATTCCTTGGCTCAAGACGCCGCTCCTAACTACTCTGACTCTTATGCCGTTGCTCCCATTTTCACGAAAATTTAACCAGATCATCTTCAGACCACGCCGACAAAAACATATGGAATTCAAGTCAATTGGTCTATCTGTTCTCGAATAAGCACAAACAAATTTGACGTAGTGCTTGCAAAAATGAACATGAGGCTATATCTCCACCACACTTCATTGTTTTCTGACCAAACTTGGTGTTTTGTTATGCCAACCATGACCTAAGGCTACCTGCAGCGTTTTGGCACATTGAGATTGAGATTGAGCTAGCCATTGAGACAAAAATTGGCTATTTTTGCTTATCATAACTTCTGAACACTTTGGCCAAAAATCATGAAACTGGTCTCTTTAGATTCAAGGCATCATGCTGAGTCATACGATACCCCATTTTCCCATATCAGTAATTTTACAGATATTTTACCTAAAATTATTTTAATAGGTCTTTAATTACTAATTGTTGCAGTTAGTCTGACAATCCCAGCCATGTTGTCATCTCTTATTGTCTTCTTTGCGCTTGGCCCAGGTAATGGCTGCTTGCCACTGTATTTATATACTTGTTTCATTCATTTTACAACATCTCTTAATATTGCTCTGATATGGCATGAAATTACCTTAACTCTTTCTGCCCCAAACACAGAATTTTCTGTGTTTTAACTGTTATACGCTAGGGGTTGCTATAACATCCTCTGAAAGAGTACTGAAGCTCCTGATCAAAACACATGCAAAGAAGACGCAGAAACAAATTATATCATATCTAAGCAGATACATATGTAAAATAATGCGATCACCAACATTAAACAGCATATAAATCAAAACTGCCTAATGTTACGTAATGAAAATGTGCCTTAAGACCGACCTTTTCACCATTGTGATATTTTCTATTTTATTTAAGTTTTTATTATCAAATATTAATATTGTGATTTTAAATATTCACATTTTTATTTTTATTTTACCTAATTATGTTAATTACATACACTTAACATTGTTAATATTGCAATTTAATGTTGTGAATAAGTCTTGCAAATAGCTCTATTGCCAAGTTTCAATTAACAATGTTTTTTAACCCTTTGGTACTGTTCGCGTATCGGTCAAAAATTGAAAAAAATATATATTTGTGTGTGTGTGTTCATACAGCAAGTGCCAAACCCTTTATCAAGTTTCAGACCATTCCGATGAAGTAAAAAAAAAGTAACATTTTTCTGTCAAAAATGAACGAACAGCACCAGAGGGTTAAGTGTATGCAAACCAGTGATTGCAAATTAATCTATTAAAATATTAGGTATGTCCGCCCAGTCATGTTAAATGATGAAGTCTGAATCTGACCCTTCCATGTGGCTTGATGAATAAGATTTGTTCATCTGAAGGGAAATTCAAATACTGTTTTTTTACAATGCATAATTCCAAAATAAACCACTTTAATCCAAAGCCATTGGCTTAGCAAATCAGTATTTTGGAACATTCGAGTTGTGAAATTTGCATAACAAAAAACAAATATTATGAGATAAAAACAGTATGGGTTGAACAATTGGAAACCACCAAAACACCCCTTGCGTAAAAACAGTCCTCAGTACAATTGTTTAGAAACAGGCATCTGATTGGCTCTTGCACTGATAATCACGATCGAATGCGTCTCTTTTCTTGCCATAAACATATTCACAGACACAGCCAGCTCAAAACACATAGTTTCCTGCGGATGTGCAAAGCAGACGTGCTGGAAGAAATAATTGGCAAGCGCTAGATTAAAAGAGCTGTGCCCGTTTACCATCGCGTCTGCTTTCCTAACACACACACACACACACACAGCACCTCCACCATAGTGGTCATCTCCGTCACTACCACTGACTTTATTAACACTAATGATGAGCCGAGAAAGAATTGGTATTTTTGTATATGCCATTTATAAAATGACAGGTAGTAACACTCTAAACTCGCCGAATATATCCCATAATGCAGTTCATCCACACAATACTGCCACTTGTGTTCTTATAGTAGATGGATATTGAATTGAAAATGCAAGCTTCCTTTAAAACACATTTAGAGCTGTGGAAATGTAATAATTCTTACATATTGCAATGCAAGCTTCAATAACTATGATTTTTATATGTGGTTCAGAGCTGTCAGTGTGGAAGTCCACTATGGGCAACATTTCCACCTTTTGTGATTAGGAAAATGAACATATGTGATGTTTCCTGATGCAAATATTGTGCAACCCTGAACGCATGAATGAAAAATGTAATATTTGCTTGAGGACTAGTTTTTTACTTTCTTTAAGTTTGAAAGTTCGGCCTTGAGGTGTTAACATTTCTGTTTGCTGTTTACTCTGTGTGCTTTATCATAATCAGGACAGACATGAACAAAACAGTGCTTTAACAGATCCATCTAACATGTGCGAGCCGCTGCAAAAGACGCGAGACGTGAGCACAACGTCCGTCTAGCGCGCTTACATAGAAAAACTATTGAAAAGTAGTGCATTGAAATGGAAAACGCCCCCCTAAGATATAATGTACAGTCAGCTGGTTATTATTATTAAGATGCAGACATGAAGAAATTATTTTAATAAATAAAAATATGTATGTATTTGTATTTTACATATATATATATATATATATAATTAATTTTACATATATTTATTAATTAATAGTAAATAAATAAACTAAAAATATGAGTTAATACTAGTAAATTATTTAATGCAAATAATTAAAGATAAATACATGAATTAACTAGTAAATAAGTAAATATAAATGAATTAAGAATTAAATATGAATTATTGACAGATATATAATTTCATGCTTGTAAATAAATTACTTAATACAAATCAATAAATAAAAGATAGATACATTATTTTAGTGGTAAGAGAATAAGTGAGTAAATACATAAATTGAAAAATATAGTAATTAATACTAATAAATACATTTAATTAAAATATAAAAACATTTGTTAATAGTAATGAATTAAAAGTTCAAATAAATCAATTGAAATATAAACTAATACAATTAAATAAATCAGTAAATATATCAATAAATATTGATTTGAGTTACAAGAAGAAACCGTGAAGTGATATGAAAGCCATGAACCAAGCATTGTTTACGGTTATTACAAAAATATGTGACTGCCAAGGGCTGTGACTGACCAATCACAATCAAGTATTTCAAAGACATGTAATAAAAATTGGATGAACTAAAAATGAACCTCCATTTTCTCGATAGACCCATAAACACAGGTGAATATATGAAAACGGGTGCGCTTGAGGCAGGAGGGATGTAGATGTGGTGGGGCAGAAGTTTGGGGGTCCTGGGTTTCAGTGTGACGTGCCCCCCTCCTTCTTGCCCTACCACCCTGTACCAGTAATGTTTTTTTTTACCTGTTTTTTTTCTTTTTCCATCTTTATGCCATAACTCTTTCTCCTTCCTCTTTCTCTCTCCCTTTTGATCTTTTGATAGATATTCGACTTGATGGATGCCAAAGCTCGGCAAGATTGCATCAAAGAAATAGATCTCCTGAAGGTAAGAAACCAGAGAAAAGAGAGACCGACACCATGTGCCGCTATTAGGATCTCTAAAGGTGCCTCTGCCGAGACCCGATACCAGAGAAACGCGGAGAGAGAGAGAGAAATTCAGAGACAGAAACAATTGATCTGGATTAGACCTTCAGCTCTTTCTATCCGTCTCTCCCTCTTCCTCGTTCTCCTCTCTCTTTCTGTTTAGGCAAGTGCAAAACACAGTCCTCTTTGTGTCGTTCCTCCAGGCCAAGATTGACACCTTTTTCTTTTCTTTTTTTTTCTTTGCAGTTCCACAAAATACAGTTTTTATCTCATTCTACAGGGCAATAAGGATTTTTTTCAAATCTATTTTATTTATTCAAGATTTTTTACATTCCCTGCTAACATTTTAATTGGCCGCAAATCCATTAATATAATCAAATGATATGGTATTTAATTTACAATATATTACACTATATACTTTTTTCAATCACTGTTACGTTGAGGATGAAGGTAACACTGCAACATAAAGGAAATTTAGCACATTTTCCAATCTTTTGATGTTTCATAATCTCTTTTTTCCTTTGTAAATCGTTTGTCGTTCATCAAACCACCTTAAACAGGCTCAGGCTCACGGTAGCATAAGCACTAACGAAAGTTAATGACAACACCAATAAGAGCTAACGTCTAGCTGATCTGAGGTGTCTGGCTTCTCTCTGCTCTGTTGTGTTTTTGCAGCAGTTGTCGGATAAGGACACGTGCGCACACACACACACACACACACACACTTCTCTCTATGTTGTCATGTTAATTGCTTCAGCTCCGATTGCCGTCCATTGCAGAGCCAGTTCTCGTTCCATTTCCGTCTGTAGGCATCTTCATTGAGACCGCATAATTGCTTCCTTTTTCGCCCTGCTGCTTTTTTATATTCTTGCTCTTTTGTATATACAGTAATAATCAGACAACAGGGCTTACGGAGATCTCCTGCAACAAAGTGACCTGAAGTCATTACTTTACTACGACAGTTGACGAATTGTGTTGACTGTAATGTGAGAGTCCAACAACATATTTGAGAGAATTGTATGCCTCAAATGAGCATAAAGAACTTGTCTTTACCCACACATGCACTATAAACCTGAATAAGTTGGCAAAAATTGAGGCAATGAGTTTATAAATGTAAAGTTTAAGTAAGAACTAGCAGATTTTTATTTTAGTAATCATACATTTAAATTGCTCTTAATATTTTAGTAAGCCATTTCATACATTTAAAAATATCATGTAATCTCACTTTTTTAGTAGTGGAAACTTGACTAGCTTTAATGAGCTAATTCAGTAAATGCCACCTTGCTAATTGGTTACAGAATGATTTGGTAGCATTAGCACTTGCTGAATGAGGACCGCAATATAATAAATGTAACATCTTTTCTCAAACTAAGCTCATTCTCTCTCATCACCATGATGGTAACCCTACAAAAACCCCAACATAACAGAAACTCTTCTAAACTAGCATAACAAAACATCTCCCATTTAACGTTAATCTTGCACACAAAATATAATATAACACTTAATTTTGAGTGCCATGGCAAAGCATACTGGGAAATAGAAATCCCAGCCCAGTTTCAGTTTAATTTAAGTTTGTCTAAATTAAATGAAACAAGTTCATAAAACTCAAAACAATGAAACAATTCAGATTTGTGAACTCAGTAGAAAAAGAAAGTTCTAAGTAATCATAAAAGTTAATTTGATTGAGCTAATTAGTTTAATTTGAGTTGGCTCTACTCAAACCAATGAATTATTTTAAGCGTTAGGGTTTACAGTTTGCTTGGAGATTTTAAAAAATATTTTTTTGTGGTAACTGACAGCACAGTGACCTAGCAACCGCCACCGATAAATCAATATGAAAGAATAAAGTAGAAAGAAGCTTTTTAGGCCCTCTGAGATCCCACCATTCCCACGGGAGAAAGCGGAGGTGTCGGGTGAAGAGGTCATTTAGCTGGTGAGGTGACTGAGGTCACCGTTACGCTCCTTAACAACACTTTGCCAACCGAATGCGCCGGGGTCAGAGGCTGCCGCAACACTGGCCTCGTTCCTGGTCTTCCTATCATGTTCCTCCTCCTCTTCCTGTCTCTCATTCGCCCCCTTTTTTGTCTCCTTTACACAATCGTTTCTACTCCAGCGCTAATGAATTCAGTCGTTATAACCAGCTCACCTCAAGCCGCTAATAAGCCGTTTGCGTGGAACACAGACTCATGCCTTCTACCTCAGTGGACAAAGCTGGGGAAAAATACGAAAGAGTCGCAAATCAAAATAATGAGGCAGACCGGCATGAGCAGCCCCTCCCTGATGTATCTGTCTATTTGTTTTCCTGTCACTTTTAGACCCTCCCGTTCCACAAAATTACGCCGTTATGCGGAAATGTTTTGCTTTCTACTTTTTTTTTTCCAACAACAGAGATCGCAAACGATACTTGTACCGTTTTCCACTTCATAACCACCCTCACTTGGATTCCTGTCAATGTGGTAATCCATTCGAAAGCACAAACCCTCGACTATATTAAGATTTCGAGACTCGAGAGGAATTGCTGGGATTATTGAATCGCTCGCAGAACCCACAAGTGTGAGTTGGGATAATATAATTGTCACTGTAATCTGCCTCGTCGTAAACAGAGGGTTGGCTTAATATTGTTCCCAACGGAAAACGAGAGTGAAATTACAGCGTTTAACATGATTAAAGTCAACATCGCGCCACGTTTCATGTCCGCCACATTGGATGTGCCAGCTAAGGGGAAGCAAGAATGGGGCTGACACCGCCGGCTGCACTCGCTGCAGCTGTGTGATCCAAAAATACATCTAACGAAAGTCACAGGATGGCGACAGAGGCGCACACGTCCTCCCCTATATCAGCGCGGGGCATGAACATTTCTTTAATAACCCCCTCTGCTGTGTCACAGCGCGTAGCGGGGGCCCGACACCCTCCCGTCCGCGAGGGCCTTTGCCTGTCTCGCTTCTCATTGATACACTTGTTTCCTTTTATTTTTGCTGCCCCCACCCCCAGTCATCTTCAGCGCTACGAACCGATTGCAACTCTTCTACTCATTGACCAACCAACAGGAAACAAGGGAAAGCTGAAGGCTTAGGCTGGGGGGGATCGTGCCGTTCTGCCATGCACTGCTGCTGTCTGGGCTCTAATGTTAACATCAGCCATAGGATTCAATGTGTTTGTTTTCTTCTGTTTGTTAGCAGTGTTTTCTAAGGCAAGCATCAGTTTTACTATTGCTCATACTTCGTATCAAACTTTGGAGCATAACTTGCATACGTGAATGATACCTTAAAGCACGTGGCTTGAGGTGCGCTATTAAGTCTGATATATACATTTCAACTGGTTGATGATAAAATACTGGAAAAATCCTTTAGGCTTACATCAAGGGAGGGACCCAAGCCGCATGTAGAGACTTGAGGGTGGGCTTTTTGACTTTTGACCACTCAGAAGACCCTGGCAACCACTTAGCAATAGCTTAGCAACCATTCAGAACTTTAGCCAACGCAGATTGTTGAGAAAATCTTAAAACAATCTAAAGGTCTAGTTGCAAAGTTTGTGCATAATAATGTTATTAATAATAATAATAATAATAATAATAATAGTATGTGTGTGTGTATGATGATGTATGTATGTATGTATGTATATATGTGTGTGTATATATATATGTGTGTGTGTGTATGTGTGTGTAAATATGTGTGTGTATATATGTGTGTGTATGTGTGTATATATATGTGTATGTGTGTGTAAATATGTGTGTATGTGTGTGTGTGTGTATATATGTGTGTGTGTGTGTGTGTGTGTGTGTGTGTGTGTGTGTGCTGTCAATCAAAATATATTTCTGTAATTAAAGTTTTTAATATTTTTTAGATTGTAGCAATTTTACATTTACTTTCCAAATTAATGTATAAGTAACTTAAAGATAGTATATTTTAAATATTTGTTGTAATGGCACCTTTTTATGAATGAAGGCCAGTATCACTGATACTAATACTGCTACTGATGTCTCTATGAAATGATAAACATTCAACATTACAGTAAAATTGAAAGCTATATCAATTTCAACATTTATTTGGCTTTAAAAATAACTTTAAGTGAACTTAAAACAATCTTTAATCTTAAAACCATTATAATAAATGTCATATTTACCAATGGCCTTCCTACCTTCATACATAAATTGAATAAAGTTATTAAACAGTCTGCACTGCATAAATAATAAATTAAATATAGATTAATATAAAGCTACAATTCTCTACAAAAATCTCTGTTAGCTTTGTTCTGTGATTTAGCATTAATGACATCACAGCAACTGTTTTATTAGGCTACTGTCACTTTAAGATCCGAACATGATTCGGATCAGACGCGTTGTCACGCGCATCTCATTTTCTCACAACTCTTTAAGTTCATTTTAAGACTTTATTTAACTCATTTAAGACTGTTCTTATAAGAGTACTCGACAAAGCGGCCATTTTGGCATAATTTTGTGTAATTGTTTGTTCAAGCATGAAATATTTACAGACATGCATACATTCGCACACACACACGTCTGGTTCGCTATCTTTGTGGAGACTTTCTATAGACGTAATGGTTTTTATACTGTACAAACTGTATATTCTATCACCTACTCCTAAACCTACCCAATACAGATAACTTTCTGCATTTTAACATAAAAAAAACTCATTCTATATGATTTATAAGTTTGTTTCCTCATGGGGACTTTAATTTAGGTCCCCTGGGTCCCAATGAGTCAGTGTGTGTTCAGGTTGAAATCCCCACCAGGATAAAAAAACATGAACACACACACATAATCTTAATAATTGTATTGTGTATGTATAGTTATATTAAACTTTATTATTAAGCAAGTGTATAATTGTTATACGAACACACACACACATCTACACTATCAAACTGCATATTTTTAATATATATATATTTTTTAAATCCCACTAAATTAGTGCAATCTTTTTACAACCTCAATTGTTACCATTTTTCTGTAATTTCTATTTGTACCACGGTTGTTAGATGTTCCATTCAAGCCGTCTGGTTTTGAAGACACCAGTGTACCTAAAACACTAGATGATAATGTTACGTTTACCTTCATACAAGCTTCTGCTTTGGTTTCCGCCGCCTTCATGTTTGCAGGCTTTCCTGACCCGCAGAGTCTTGTTAATATTTAAACAGTCACTGACACTCTGCCTTTTCCTTCTGTCCCTTCTCTCCACAGCAATTGAACCACCCCAATGTAATTAAATACCACGCGTCATTCATTGAAGAGAACGAGCTAAATATAGTACTGGAACTCGCAGACGCAGGGGACCTCTCACAAATGATAAAGGTAAGGACACATGCCGATTTGTCAGCAGTTTCTTTACCCCCTGAGTATTCCCACCACCCCGACTGCTAGACGGCTGAACGAAGGTAAAATGATCTGCACTACGAACACGTTTTTGGGATCCCTTTGGTTATGTTACAAGAATCGTATTGTTTATTAGAATCATGTAGCTTCCACACGTTCGATTGGCTCAGCCGTCCCGTTTCCTCCTGACAACCCCTGCAACTCGCGTCTACAACCTGATGCTCCACATTTAATGGTCTGCATGTAAAAGCCCTTCGCTGCCAAATCTCCACCCGCATAAATCATTCCCGGCGCAAACAAAGCGTTTGCAGAAGGATTGCGTCTGTAAATGAGGAACAGGGCGGATTAGTATGACGACGCCTTCGACATATGCATCATAACGCTCGCTTGTGCAAATATCCTGACCGTCAGCTACTTCGGTCGGCTCCACTGCGCCGCTGGATTTCTCAGCCCTTCTGCTCAGCAGCGCTTTTAATTAATTATATTTTTGATAAACAATGTCACTCCAAAGGTGTATAGCAGGGCTAATCCCCCCAGCATTGTATGACCGAACATTGAGCCATATGTAAAACAGACGGTCCGAATGCATAAATTGTACTTGTTTTTTTATTCTTTTTGATTTTTTTTTTTTTTTTGTCTCAGCCCCCTCCTCAATTCTTTCTGTCCATCTCGGAATTCAAATGAAATCAAATGGCCCCTTCATTTGCATGCACTTACAGAATATTGCATGTGCCGTGTTTGCTTTTTAAAGGCACAGAGGGGGCTGCCGCTCTCCCTCATTGACATCAAACAGCCCTCTGATATGCAAATAGAAAGGCAGGGGAAGAATAGATCCACCAGCTTTGTATGGATGTGGGCCAAGGTTTTCTGGGGCTCGAGACCGCACACTCACCGTCGTTCTGATCATTTCTGTGAAGCGGTACAAGTGGGGACAAGGCTCAAAATAGGCGGAGTGAGCATTCGCACAATGAAGTAATATGTCGCGCTAAAATAACCTCGGTTTTGTTTTGTTAATCAATTCCCGACCCCTTTTAACTGCCCCGACAGGCAGGTTTACTTCATTGCCGGTGGCTCAATTATTGAGACTGCATGTGAAAAGGTCATAATTACTGAGCCATTTTGACTAAGCAAGCTTCATTCTGTCTTAATTAATAGCATAACGTCATATTGGTTTCTGCTTTGAAGCAAGGTCATGCACTCGCGGACCTCATCCAGACTAAAACGAGCGCACTGGATGACACCGTACTAAAAGCTTTGAATCTTTGCAGAATTCTAAAGAGGATAATTTGATGCTGTAACAAACTTGCCGTTTGGTTTTACTAAGTACTATTCAGAATTGTCAACGAGGCTTAAACATCTGTTTTATTAAGAAGAACGCTGCACTTCGATGTGAAATTGGTAAAACCAATACCAAACACCCTTATTAAGTATTCAGTTTGGCCCACAAACCTTGTCAAGAAATGATTGGTTAGTACAAATATGTGATATAATAGAAATCTCCTGGTCTTAAAAATATGCCAAAGAGATTTTGTAAAATATTTTTTGTTACCTTTAAAACAGTCATGTAAAATCATCAGGGAATTACAAAATTGTAAAACCCTTGCATTGGAAATTGCATCTGATTTATGAGCAGATTGTTTGTACTTTTAACTCTTCACCTGCCATTGGCTGAAATGTCCGTCATTTACGAGACCTCGCTTGACAGAATTTTCTTTCTTTCCGATTTCCATCTTAGGGGGCGCTATTACGCATCTTCTGAAAGAGTACTGAATCTCCCGATCAAAACACAGGTGAAGAAGCAGCAGAAACAAACAATATCATATGTAAGCAGATGCATATGTAAAATAATGCGAAAATCAACATATTAAACCGCATATAAATCAAAATGGCCTAATGTTACTGAGTGAAATGTCAACCCAGGACGAGCTTTAGGACTGTGAAGCTTTGGGGCAGTTGATGGACTCGATTTACTCCATCTGTGTTTTGATCACCGTTCTGAATCCGATCCAGATGTAGTCTTTGACAAAAACGTGATTTTTCTCAGCTTTTTGCTCAAAATGTTGATTGAAACTTACCCAAATTCAAGTGTTGATAAAAAAATGCATATAAAAAGCAGAGTATAACAGTATGACCACCTTCCTAATATTGTGCTAGTCCCTCTTTTGCTGCCTAAACAGCCCTGACCCATCAAGGCATGGACTTCACTAGACCCCTGAAGGTGTGCTTTGGCACTAAGATGTTAGCAGCAGATCCTTTAAATCCTGTAAGTTGCGAGGTGAGTCCTCTATGGATCGGACTTGTTTGTTCAGCACATCCCACAGATGCTCGATTGGATTGAGATCTGGGGAATTTTGAGGTCAAGTCAACACCTCAAAGTCGTCGTGCTCCTCAAACCATTCCTGAACCATTTTTGCTTTGTGGCAGGGTGCATTATCCTGCTTAAAGAGGCCACAGACACCAGAGAATACGGTTTCCAAGAAAGGGTGTACATGGTCTGCAACAATGCTTAGGTAGGTGGTACTTGTCAAAGTAACATCCACATGGATGGCAGGACCCAAGGTTTCCCAGCAGAACATTGCCCAAAGCATCACACTGCCTCTGCCGGCTTGCCTTCTTCCCATAGTGCATCCTGGTGCCATGTGTTTCGCAGGTTAGCAACGTACACTCACCCGACCATCCACATGATGTAAAAGAAAAATGATTAATCTGACCAGGCCACCTTCTTTCATTGCTCTGTGGTCCAGTTCTGATGCTCACATGCCCACTTTTGGCACTTTCGGCGGTGGACAGGGGTCCGCATGGGCACCCTGACTGGTCTGCGGCTATGCAGCCCCATACGCAACAAACTGCGATGCACTGTGTATTCTGACACCTTTCTATCAGAACCAGCATTAACTTCTTGAGTAATTTGAGCTACAGTAGCTCGTCTGTTTGATTGGACCACACAGGCCAGCCTTCATTCCCCATGAGCAAAAATGGACAATTTTTCCTGCTTGTAACACATCCACTTAGAGGACAAAATGTTCACTTGCTGCCTAATATATCCCAACCACTAACAGGTGCCGTGAAGAAGAGATAATCAAATCAGTGTTATTCACTTCACCTGTCAGTGGTCATAATGTTATGCCTGATAAAAATTGGATGTTTAGATATTTATACAACAAAATATTCTGGGGGCATCTTTTATAAAATATGCTGGCAAGGAAAGAGTTAAGCATATATACACTTTACCATTTTTTTTTTTTTTTAATCAGCACAACTGTTTTAAACATTGATAATAATGTTTTTTTGAGCAGCAAATCAGAATGATTTCTGAAGGATCATGTGACACTGAAGACTACAGTAATGATGCTGAAAATGCTTTGCTATTACAGGAAAAAAATACATTTTAAAATATATTTAGATACAACATATTGATTTTAAATTGTAATAATATTTCACACTATTGCTCTTTTTACTGTATATTTGAGCAAATAAATGCAGCCTTGGTGAGAGTAAAAGACTCCTTTCAAAAACATAAAAAATCTTACTGTTCAACTTTTGAAATGTGCAGAAAGTTGAAGCTTGACAAAACATGGATGATATATGGATAAATAACATGTTTACCATTTATTTTAAAGTGAAATTAATAAAGTGACTAAATGGACAATAGTGATACCTCATGAAATATACCATAAACTATCAATTGGGGATGCACCAATACCAGTACTCAGGTGTCGGTCTGATACTGTGCTCATGTACTCGTAAAACTACCCCGAAACAACCTCACTAAATACCACTTTATGGATGCGGAGCCGCGCAGAAAGTTACATAAATCTGAGTTAATATAAACAGATTTCCTCAAATAAAAGTGAGTCCACATAAGTCAGCATGTTTAAGGTATTGTTGTTCGTTACCACGGCAACCACTTGCGTGTCTGGTATTTACGCGCTTCTCATGTATTAAAGTATCTACATACATGATGGCCAGCAAAGTCTCAAGAAAAGCTTGTCGTGTACTGACAACTATACATTATTTAACCGTATTTCCATATTTAGGATGTTGATATAGCAACTGTTCAATTGCAAAGTAAGTTTCATTCATAATGTTTCTCCTTTAATCTATTCATATAAAAATGTAAATAAGCAAGCTTAATTGTTACTAGTTTGACATGACATGGAAGAAAAGGGAAAAGTTTTGTGTAAGCTTTCAAAAAAAGTGGTATCAGTGCATCCCGACTATCAATATCTCTTTAAGGTAATGCTGGAGAACAGCAAACTCGTCTTGAGCATGCTTAGTTAAACATATAATATTGACTAATTAGTTTTATTGGTCGATACAGTATTGTTAATAATATGTTGAAAACATATTGTGCATCCCTGATGTAAAGATCATGTTGGCATCATCTAATTGCATTCTGTCAGATTCATTGAGACGTTTTTCAGTGCTTGTATGCCGTAATCATCCTAAGCATGTGTGCATCTTGAAAGCCTCCCTAAATGTTTGTTTCCCCATGAGGCTCCTGCTGTACTCACAAACGTCAGATGTTTTCCATTGCAGTTGCTTCAAATGAAAAGGGAAGGAAAGTTTATTGAGGGGTTTCAATCTAGAGCCTGCATCAGATTATAGGCAAACCCAGAGCCCTTCACATCCACGGTCACCGCTTTAAACCAACCAGGAGTCCATGCTGAGCTTTTGGAACACTTAACATCTTAATATCCTTAAAAAACAGTACGTTTCAAATAGTCAGTTGAGCTGTTTGACTGCTAAAGATATCAAGTGAAATGTCGATGTTCTGGGTTAACGAAGATTGCACGTGTCTATGAAAAGTCTGTGCCGCCAACATATTTATTTATTTATTTATTTGTTTATTGCCTGCAGCATTTCAAGAAACAAAGACGGCTGATTCCAGAGAAGACAGTATGGAAGTACTTTGTTCAGCTGTGTAGTGCACTGGAGCACATGCACTCCCGCCGCGTCATGCACAGAGGTACACACAAGTCTAGTGACACATACATGTAGAAACAGACTTTTAAGGGCACATATTCTACACTTAAGGGACATTTTAGTGCATTTTTGTGTCTTCATTTTAAAGACATCAATGAAATATTGCCTCCCGAAAATTTATTTTTCTATTCTCAATAGTGTACGTATGAAGCACACAAATTTGACTGACCAACTTGAACCAACTGTGAAATATTTGGAAGTCTTTGAGATCTCATGCAAAATTCCAGATTGCATGGATTCCTATTACAATTACTTTTAGATTTTGTCCACAAAAATGTGATGTTTGGTAAATCTGACCCCATCTTTAGAGTTAAAAAACCTGTTTTTGCAGCTTTTACATACTGGTTAAGTATGTAAATATAGTGAGTTACGATTGGCTGACTGCCACAAACTCACACTGATGTTAATCAGGAAGATTTTGATATGTAATATATGAATAACTTGTTGACAAATTAAAGTCGGCACTAAACAGAAGTTTCAATACTCTTTTCTTTCCTATTATGACATATAATAAAGTGAAACAGCCTTTTGAACAAGAAAAAATGTAGGATGGGACTTCATTTTTTCCATCGGGAATTGATTGGATGTTTGGATGGTTGTGGTTTGCTATTGCTATGATCACATGAGTGACAGGTTTCCTGGTGACTTAAATGAACTCTTATTTCATTAGGCTTGGGTTGGGTTCATCTGACCCCAGTCGGACAGATTCCTTAAGGGTTAGTTCTCAGCTTGTGTTCAAGCTGGACAGAGTGCCAATGTTAAAACATTAAAACCTACAAAAAACAATACACATAAACCAGTCAAACTAATCAAATATTCAGTTGTTGGATGACTAGTCGAACATCATGCTGTATCACTAATTGGGACATCATTGACACCCCACTACATCATCCTTGTGTTTTATTGATATTATGAAGAAAAAACTTCTCATCTGTTTCTCATCAGCTCTGAGACGAGACTCTAAGGTCTTTGCTATGCACAAGCTTGACCAGACACACTGCCGAGCGCATTGCATCACCCTCTTGCCATTTGAAAACAAGCAAGATGACGCAACTGTCCATGTCGACCTGAGACCGTCTTCCCCAGTTCCCATGTATTTATGCAACACTTGTCGAACTATTGTAACATACAAGACCCATGTGAGTGTATGTTTCGGTAAAGGTTACAGCAGGCAATGGGTTTACATTCACATCGTTTCCCTTGTTGATTGTAAACTCCTGCGGGCGGGATTTTTCACAGTGGTGGCAGTCGGTTCATATCTTGTTCTTTTTAAGCACCTGGCCTATATGTATATGTTACTGCTGGAAAAGTTCATGTCCAGAGGTGTCTGACATCAAACGCGAGCACATGCTTCCTGCACCGCCATGTCCTGGCTGGTCTCTTGAAAGTCATTGTGATGTGTAATACCTTGCTAATGGTAACCTTTCCGTTAACCTTTCTTAAACGTATCCTAACATTTATATTGGCCGTTTGTTTGCTTTGTGGATTTGAATGAAATGTTTCTTCTGTCTGACTGGTGCGATTCTGTTCAAGAGCACTTTTAATTACCATTGTATATGAAACGTGCTACATGAATAAACTTGCCTTGCCTATTATTGGTCATTGGAACCAAGGTCATTATTTTATTATGATATATTACATTTATATAATATTAAAAGAACAGTACAAATATAAATATTTCTATGAAAATATATTTAAAAATGCCAGGTCTCACAAAATCAGAGCTATTCACCCGACTGGACCAGCAGAAAAATATTATGAAAAATATATATATATTAATCATGTTTTAACTTCCAATCAGAGTACAGTGATGCCAAATCAATTAACCCTCATTTGACCATATTTAAGTTCATTCCCCCACCCCTTCAAAAAATGTGAAAGGCCACAGATTCATGATCAATCACTAAAACTCACTTTAACTCCGTCCACAGACATTAAACCCGCTAATGTCTTCATCACAGCCACTGGAGTGGTGAAACTAGGCGATCTGGGCTTGGGACGCTTCTTCAGTTCCAAAACAACCGCAGCTCATTCTCTAGGTAAGTGCACCTCCCTCCAACCTCCTTGTCTTTTTCTTTCTGTCCTTTGTGGAAAAAAAGAAAAAACAAGGATTGCATGCAGCGGAAAGGCCCTTTAATTACTCAGTAGGGCCCGGATGTGTTTCATTAGGGCTGGCTGCGAGCAGAACCATGTGTCTGTTATAAAAAAAAGCGCCTTCCCGACGGCCCCTGGGGCCAGTTGAGAGCAAAGCGTGCCAGTGGCTGTATCCATTTCATTGAGCAGTTTGGCCTTTCCTGTCGCCTTGACCCCACGACCACGCTCAACACATATGATGTCTGGATGAGTACAGGGTCTTGAATCCCTAACGATGCTAGGCTAGGGCACCCTATGGTGACACAGCAACTTTTGGAGATGTTGCCCGAGGAGGTGCAGGTTTTAACACGCCTTAAATTTGAAATGACCTGTTGTTTAAAATCTCATTTCAAGAGTATACAAATTTGTTAACAGCTTGTCTTCTCCTTTATAGACGTTGTTATTACTAAAAAAGAACATTTTCACCATTAAGATCAGGCTTTTTGTGACTTTTTAGTGTAAAGTATACATATTTCTCTTGTCTAATCCACTCATTTGGCATTAGGAGACGCTAGTATTGAAGAGAGTCAATTATATTTATTATTTATTTTATTTAATGACACAATATAATGTACATTATAATGCAGTGATGCCTAAATTCACTTGTAACACTTAAATGGTTTGTCCTTAGTGTTTTATTTTTAATTTCTATACACAAAATATTATCAAATAATTAAAAATCCAAACCATATCTAGGGACCAAAACATCATAGAGATGCTCTAGCATTATGCTAGTGAGTTTTGGTCGGTCATGTCAAGCTCTCAGTTTATTTATACTGTAAAAACAAAAATGCCTTAAATTAAGTACAATCAACTTGGATGTTTAAGTCATTTCAACTTAAATAAAAATGAGTTGAATCTTGTATAATTAAGTTGAAACTTAACTGATGAGTTAAAGCAATGTAAAAATATGTTTTGTTAACTTATTGATCATATAACTTTTTTACAGTGTATTTAGAATATTAATATGATCATAATTTTGATCTAATTAAGCTTGATGGACTTCTATTTCTGCATTTACAATTATTAGGCTATTGCTGAAAGGTTACAGTAAACACAACACAATTAGCACACTAGAATATATTTAACTATTGTCTTGTATTCACTCTACAATATGAAATGCATTATGTATAGGTAAACTATGCATCTGTGTGTAGGAGTATAAAATTATGCTTTATGTCACCGTGATGATGAGTGTGATGTTGGTGCAAACTCGAAAAAACACTGAAGATGTTTTGCAAGTGTCTAGAAATAACCTCAAGTTCGCAGCGTGTCTAACGTTGCATACCTCCAGCATTCACCTTTACTGAAAACAACACTGTGAGTCAGGAAACGCATGCATCCTGAAAACCTGAACTCACAGCGCCCTCTACAGGACGCGTCGCTCCTAAAGCCAGACGTTCGGCTTCTCTGGATGAGCTACAATCTCCGCAAGAGCTTAATCAGGGCTGTCCTTAATCATGTCTTAATGGCGCCTGCGTCACCTGGGAACCGTGGATCCGTACGACCGCATCATCCATTCGCACCTGCTCCTGGGGCCGGTGCCACACGATATCATTTACAGACTGCCATGTTAGGGATCCCTAACAAGGCTTTTTTAGGACCCCAACATGATTTATAACTGTTAATGCATTGGTGTATCATACCACCACAGTTGCACTTGTCTTTTGTAGAGTTACCTACCTAGCTACCTCCCTACCTACTTATTTATTTATCCGAGCGCCTGGAATTCTTCTCTCGGGATATTTTAGTATTGACAGTAGGAATGTACAAACGAGCATAAAGACACCCAGGTAGGTACAGCACACGTGAGAGAGGGAGAGACTCCTGCGGTTCTCTGTCACCTGTCCCATAGGCTCAGGCTCGCCATACGAAGGCTGAAGGTTGAGCCGTAGCCGGGTATGAAATTCATGAGTGTCTACATGGCAGGTTAAATTCACCCATGGGCAAAGAGACCTTCGATCTGAGTCTCCCTCAGGGCGGGCAGACCAAAGCTTCCCGCTCCCACTCCCGTTCTCTCTCTCTCTCTCCTCGCAATCTCTCCACCTCTCCCCCTCTTCGTTTCTCTCCCTGCATGGGGGGCGGTTTAGGGTGGAGGGTGCAGGGTTGCTGCGGTACGGTTTGGGGGTTGACAGTTCAGCCTGTAATGAGACAAACCACCACGGTAGAACTCTAGGATGCACGTTGGATGGAGGTCCAGGAAGTGCCGTTCCACGGCTGTCAATTCTTCTCTTAAGAAGCCGAGCCCTAGCCTTTTAACTCAGTCTCCGAGTGGCTCTGCAGCCCACAGATACAAACAAAGCTGAAGACTGAAAGAAAGGAACGATAGCTTCCTGCCAGAGGCTTCCTAGCCTTTAAATTAAGCAGGGTGATGAGCTGAAAGGGAGGCTTTTTAACGGGAAATCGGAACAAAAGAAAGTCAGGGAGAGATATAACAATATAATGGATAATTAAAATAAAGAAAAGCAAGCTAATCCCGAAACCCTCGTATTCTGCAGTTAACGCAGAGAGCATGTTAATTACGTGCTAGCGTCTCATCCGTGGGTTTTGAGGTGATGGGGAGATCCGTTCAGACCTCTGAGTCTGAGTTCTTTTAATCCCTCACTTCGCACAGTTTACACTTCTTTCTTTTTTTGTAATTAAGCATGTTTGTGTATTTCTGTGTAATTAGCGTACCGTTGAGAGTCTGTGGTAATCTCTCGCCGTACCAAAAAGGATCTCAGCCCATCTCTCAAAGAATGCATTGTAATGTCATAATTCATAATAATGGGAATGAATCCCAATGCAACTTTCTTTTTTTTTTTTTTGCGTGAATAAGTAATGCACTCTTAATTTGTCGTGCTGTCGGAGTAGTTGCTCTGTAGCGCTAGGCTTTTATGAAACTATTAGCATGAAAGAAGAAGATCCTTTTCAAGTCTCTAATGATGGGTGACGAGGCTCTCCATTGGAACAGCACAACTTTGACCACACTTTTTTCACTTTGTTTCTCAGTTTCTACAGTTGCGGTCAGAATTATTGGCACCCCTGGAAAATATGATCAGAGATGGCTGTAAAAATAAATCTGCATTGTTTATCCTTTTGATCTATCATTCAAAAAAAAATTAAAAACCTAACCTTTCATTGAAGTAAAAGAATGGAAAGTTGGGGGTAAATCACATTATGTAATAAATGTTTTTCTCCAAAACACGTTGGCCACAATTATTGGCACCCCTAGAATATTTTTATGAGTAAAATATCTCTGAAGTATATTCCCATTAATATTTACTTTTCTTTTTTTCTTTTTTTTAGCACACCAGGGTGACTGAGCATGAAATTGTCTAGCTATGACGTCTTGTTTCACAGGAGTGTAAATATGAGGAAACATATTTAAATGTAAATGTAAATATGAGGCCAAATTCCCTTCATCACAATGAGTAAAACCAAAGAATATAGTTTCTCGATGTGCTGCAAAAGATTGTTGAGCTTCACAAAATAGAAAGTGGCTGTAGGAAAATAGCTAAAGCATTGAAAACCCCCAAATCCACCATCAGGGCAATAATTAAGAAGTTCCAATCAGCTAAAGATGTTACGGATCTGCCTGGAAGAGGACGTGTGTCTATATTGTTCTAATGCATGGCGAGGAGGAGAGTTTGACTGGACAAAGACTTTCCAAGGATCACAGATGGAGAATCGCAGAGATTAGTTGATTCTTGGGGTCAGAAAGCCTAAAAAATATATATCAAACAACCGACACATCACCACATGTTGTTTGGGAGGGATTCACATAAAATCCTTCTTGCTCATCCAGAAACAAACATATGTTGTCAGACAAAACAGGAAATTCAAAAGGGACCTTGTTCTGTGTTCAGATGAAACTATAAAAATAGCTTTTTGGCAGAAACCACCAGACATGGTATAAAAAATAAAAAAAAAACAGATTAAAAAATCAAAACCTGACGGCCTCTGCTAGAAATCTTATAATGGGCCGTGGTTGGATCTTCCATCAGGACAACAATCCAAAACAAACATCAAAATCAACACACAACTGTGTCACTGAGCACAAAATGAAGCTTCTGCCATAACCTGACCTGAAGAAAATGAATAGAAAACTGTAGAAAATGAGTGGGGTGAACTGAAGAGAAGAAGCACCAACATGGAGCTGGGAATCTGAAGGATCTCCAGGGATTCTGTATGAAGGAATGGTTTCTGATCTCTTGTTGGTGTTCTCCAAACTCAACAGGAATTATAGAAGATAATTCAGAGCTGTTATCAGAGCTGGACTTTGAAAAAAGTTTTGAATAAAAGGGTGCCAATAACTATGGCCATTGTGTTTTGGAGACAAGCATTTATTTTTATAATGTGATTAACATTTTACACTTGCTCGACCAATTGCGTGCGTTTGGGGGCAAGACTGTCTGTTTGTTTGACCAGTGGCAGATGGAAGGAGTGTTTTGGAACCTGTTTCAAAACAGTTGTAATCTTTCTTTTTTTGCAATTCTATTTAGTGGCTCTAGTGGTGCAGAAATTCACTTTAGGGGTACACAGCACAATATAGTTAGTTATCAAACAATATTATAGTTTTTTTATCTTTAATTGTGCATGCTTATTGTGCCTATTTTTACATTAAGATTAGCTTTGCCATCATCTAACATTAACTTGGTTAATCTTTTAAAAACATAAATCATCCCTAGGTATAATCATGAATTTATGACAGTTGAAATCAATAATATTGACCAATCAGATCCCACTGATGCCATTTGGAACTTCTCACCATCTGTTTGACTTTCCTCTACTTCTATAAAAGAAAATGCTTTTAACGTAGGTCAGTTTGACACACTGGTTGCATCATAGGGCGAGACAGTAGGAGGGAAGGGCCTCGTTTTTGCCTGTATTTTTCTCAGCAAGCGTTTCAACCTCAGCCCCGCTACCCTTGCGCTGTTCGGTGTTGAGACGTTTCACTTTGGCTCTTGTTCTCGCCACCTGAGACTTCTTAACGCTTTGTCAGATCTGAGCTGTTTGTGCCAAGGCTAAACTTTCGTAAACTGTGAGCATTTGTCAGAATGTTTTTTTTTTTTTACTCTATTCTTTTTTCTTTTTTTACCCCTCCCCCCTTTTCTATCATCAATCTTTCACGGTGGATGGCTGGTTGGCCACAGTCACTGAGCAGTAAAGAGCTTGTCACGGCTTCAGGGAGTACTGCGCAGGGAGTTTGACTGGCCTCTTGGGTCCCGCTCTTCTGCCTGATGGCTATTAGTCACTGCCAATTACCCACAATTCTTTGCAGGGCCACAGACTAAGCGACCTGACGCTCTGCTCAGTCTCACGTCTGTCACGGTGCGATTCTCAATGCCTTCCAACATGTGCGACATCATGGCAAGTAATTTGTGTTTACCTCTGGCAGGTTTCCCAAACGTTTCCACTGTCTTCCATTGGTTAAGCAAACAGATAGTTCCACACCCTAATCACTTTATTGGTTATATTTAAAAACATTTTGAAGTAAATTCGAACGACAAGACCAAATCAGTATGTGTTGGTGGCTAGCCGTCATGCATGAGCCCCGAGCTACAGTGTGAAATCATCAGGTAGGACCTCGATTTTTCCTGTGGCAGAACTGGTAGAACCATCAAAGACAGTTTTGGTACAGTGTCTGTTTTGGTTTTATCGAATTTCAAAGACAATCCAACATACAAGAGTGGAGAGAGAGAAAAAACACACGAGTGAATTGATTAAAGTTTCATTTTTGGCTGTGTTGAATGGCTTCTGTTGTAAATCATTGAGGTTCTTTTATAATGAGAGGTGAATGAGAGATTTTAAATCTGCTCGAATGTAAACTGAGATTTTCATTCCCCAAAACTCAAACTTGCAGTCTGAAAGCACCCCCAGATCTCTAAACCACCTACATGCGTTCATGAACATTTACAGCTCTAGGCTCCATCTATAAAAGTTGTTCTACTTATAATCTAAACTACTACTGTTTCCAAATGATGCATGTTTTGTTCATGTTAGTGTAACATCATACATTCCAGTTTCATTGCCAGATTTGAATAAATTGATTTGTGTGTATTAGGTGTATTTCTGTTATGTTTTTGTTTTGTTTTTTAATATTGAAGCTAAATAATACATGTAAATGTAATGTTTGTTAGAATGTTCAAAAGTGGTCGCGTTCGTAGACCAAATTTTGACTACAAAAAGAGAATTTTGAACAGAAGTGTATTTGTTTGTTTTTCTCGGCTGGGTTTATATTGAAATCATGGTCATTTAAAACTGTATGTACTGATTTTCCGCTCAAGAAACCATTTAGGGATGCATGATATGTCGGCCACCATATCAGTATTGGCCGATATGTGTTCATTTTTTGATGTTATCGACCTGGTAAGAAAACTTGGCCTGATATATTAAAGCCGATAAATAATGGATTATTTCCTTCAGGTGAGATGCTTCAGATGAACACTGTTCGCCATTATGGTTTTGAGTTGCTTGAAATATGATTGGAAATATGAAAAAGGAAGCACAAGTCTGTCCTATAGGCTACATAAAATTGTGTTCTTGGGACATGGCTTTTAATGGTGAGACTTTTGTTTTTGTAATCAGGCTCTCAAAAATGATATATAAAATTGGATTTAGATTTGTCAGCCAATATATCGGTTATCGGCTTTCAAATATAAAGAATTATCGATATCGTCCAAAATGTTGCATCCCTAAAACAGTTTTTCTTATTATCAATGTAAAAAACAGTTAAATGTTTTTTCATGATTATTTGTCGAAAAAGAACAGCTTTTATTTTGTAACATTATTAATGTCTTAATAATTTAATGCATCATTGCTAAAAAAAAAAAAAAGTATTAATTTCTTACAAAATTTCTTAAAATGTATTTTCCCCCACACTGTACACACGCATCGCTGAGTTTGTTGTTAGTAACCTCTCTTTAGTCATCTAAAACTCCTCAGTCTGAAACCTTTGTCAATGAAGCATCCATGGATGAACTCCTCGCATAGCAAACCAGACAGCCTAACTCTCTCTCTCTTTCTCTCTGTCTGTCTCTATCTGTCTTTTTTTCTGTTCCAGTGGGCACCCCATATTACATGTCTCCCGAGCGAATACACGAAAACGGATATAACTTCAAATCTGACATCTGGTCGCTAGGCTGCCTGCTCTATGAGGTAAGGTATAGAAACCCATCCCATCACTCCCCCTTCCTCCGTTTATACAGCCCGGCCCTCCCTAACTCTCCCTTCCTCTTCCCAAGCTTCTGCCAGCAACGCTCGTCTCCTTTTGTGAGACGCAATCCTACACCTCGCGGTCTGTCATGAAAATTACAATATGGTTTTGTACTCTTGAGGTAAATGGTCTCTGCGTAGGATACCTGGAGTATGTTCCCAAGCTGATGAGGAAATTTGAATGACATTTACATGTGTTTTAAATAACATGCACCGCTCTTGCTACGTAACGATACTGCCTGCTTTGATTAGACTTTAATAGCATATGCTTCTCGAAGACACAGCAGACCAGGATCCGTTCGACTCGGAGCAGTTTTCTCTTCAGCCCTTAGTCTAAATTGAAGATGAAGTTGCTAGGGGGTCAGTGTTTTTGGGCTGTTCTAAATGTTTGGACCTTTAAAGGAAAGCTCACCCAGAAAATACAATTCTGTCATTATTTACTCGCCCTCATTTTGTTCCAAATCCGTATGAGTTGAAGTTGAGAGCCAATTCATATATTTTGTGAACTGGACCAATGCATTTATAAAATGGATTTGACTCACAAGAATTAGATTAATTTGCGTATTAGACATCACTACTTCTTGCTTTCATAAATGCACCAAGAAGAGCTACGATGGTTAAGATTTTCAGTGAATAACTACAGAGTTTGGACTGTTCAGAAGAATGCAAAGCTTTAGAATTGTATAAACTGTTTTTTTCTTTAAACCATCATATCACCGAATGCGCAAGGTAAATATTTGATTCAGTGAAAGAATCAATGAGTATGTTTTATATATTATAATTTTGATAATTTGATTAAAATTAACAATTTGTTTCGACTAACAGTTAATTTTTTCTCAAACTTGCCCAAGACAATATTTGATGGCCCTTCTGTCTAGGTTGGTGTGTACCTCTGATAAAAATAAATAAATTGAATCCATGAATCAATGGAAGTTTCATTATAGTTAAAAAAGTAGCTTGGATATTTTTCAAAAATTCTCATTTTGTGCTCAATGAAAGAAAGTTTGTCTTTGAAATGACATGAAGGTGAGTAAATAAGAAATTGTGTAAGTTCTCAGGGGAACTATCCCTTTAAACATTAGACGTTGCGTGAGTTCTTGCATAACAGATCTTGCGAAATTGCCGATCTCTGTTCCAAAGTGGGCATTTTGTGTTTTTTGGCTCTGGTTTCCTTGTAACCAGGTGACTGGGGCCACCTGGAATGGGTAGCAACAATCCGTAAATGACACAATGCTTGGTCCCGCGGGATGCACTGGCTACCAAAAACTGGTGTGTATACACGCAAGCAGGCGCAAATTCACACTCGCACAGTGTGGAAATAGATACATTGTTAGTCCGGTACCCGTTCTATCCCTTCAATCCCTTGAGTGTGTTTTTTCTCCACTTCGTCTTTTTGCCTCTTTTTTTAGGGGGAAGCTAACCAGTAGCTACACCTCCCAAAGTGCCTGGGGCTGAAAAACAACCATCTGAGTTCACCGCTGCTCGGAGACAGTGTTTCTTGGCACTAATTAGTCTCCCATAATGCACCAGGCCCATCAGTGTGATCAGTCCGTCCTGCTTAGCAGTGGCCATGGGTCAGCCAAGAGCAGGGAGAAGGCAAACGGGGAACAGTTGTGATCTCTTAAGCTTCTGTTAAAGCCAGGTCCGGGCTCGGCCTCGAACAGATCGGCGCTGTCGCCCCTGGTACACGAAGACTTTCATCTTGTCCCGCTTCCAGCAGGTCACATGACCTGGAGGGGGCGGGGAGCTGGGAGATGATGAATTGACATCTGTTTGAGTGACAGATTTGATGATCGGCAAACCCGTTGGCAATTGCTGTGATGTTACCGTAAAGCTTTTTTTTTTTTTTTTACTTTGAAAATAACTTTGCAGTCTTTTTTATTATTATGAAGTTTTCATTTGATCATCTTTTTACTATTTACTAATTCAAATTATAAGTATATAATTTTTTTACATTTTGTTGAATCACAACATTTTACAACCTGAACTAATCTAAAAAATTAGTTACATGTTAATACGATATAGAGCTGTTTTTTTTCATTTATTTGGCTGGCACCAAACCAGAGACAGACGCGCTAAACACATGTTTATTTTAGGTTTCAGACAAATCAATACATTTACAGTTTGTAAAATACACACTGATGTCTATGGAAGCAGCAATAACAATCCTTTCGATTATAATTGGCTACATATTTATTCATATTAGATACACAATGTATAGTTAGCTACTCTATTCTTCTCTGAGTTCACCGATCACTCACTCATGCATTTCGGGAGACGTGGATGAATTTACGTGATGTTAATCCGACAGATACATTTCTCTGAAATGTATTTGAGTTGATGTTGAGTTGATGTGGCCGTCTGCTCTGTTCTCGCATGTGTCGCGCCAATATTTGAATCTCAAAAGAACGCGCCTTCCGAGGGCGTGGCGCATTAGCGGATAATGAGACACTCATGATCTCTCCCTTTTCAAACAGATTACATAAACACAGAATATTTGTTTTCGTTTTGATTTACATTATTTAAAACCTGACATTTCAACGTTTCTTTAGACAGATGTCTCATGTTTGTGAGACAAGTATTTACTAAGTTAGAGTTTCTTTTCTGAAGACTTTTTGAAGGCAGAGAGAGTCCAGATCGCGCATCATGTTTGTTTTCTTTATTTTGCAAGAAGCACAACAATGTTTTTATTGTGAATTTATTGATAACTTAACAGATTATAATTATGTATAACACTTGCCTGTATGATAAAAAAACGTCAGTTATTTGAGTCTCTTTGGCACTGATAAGAAAAAGTCTATAATTAAAATTTGTTCACCTAAGCTTTTTCTCGTCACCTAACGTTTAGTCTATTATGGGGCAGCCCTAGTATTTTTGAATAATTTAATAGATGGGACAAAAAGATATTCCATCATATTATTGACCCAGGGACTGTACATATAGGCCCACATATTCTTTGTCCAGTATCATCATTTATTTTGGTCTGTGTGTAAACATTGTCTTAGTAGACAATCGAAATCTGTCTGCAGTGCTCCATTGCAGTGCTGAACTGTTGAATTGGTAATTTGCAGACTTGTGCCATCTTCCATTGATCCTCATTGATCTAGTTTGTGTAAAAGGCCTATTTTTGTGCATGTAATTCCTTTATTCTGAGAGCATGAATCTTTTCGTCGATCTGTTATGGGGGATTCGAGGTGGGCGGGGGGCGGTGGAAGCCGTTGAGGTTGCGAGCGAGGCCACGATTGAAAATCATCAATATCTGTGCATTGTATTCCTCCATATGCATCTGCTATTCCGTTTGATGCCGACGCTCTTATTTGGAGCTCATTTGGTCAGCTGATGTTGCTTGCCGCCATCCTGTGATGAATAGGAGGGGTGCAGAACAAGGCCAGAGTTGGGGTTGACTCCCAGATGGCCTTCACGGCAGACGGGACACGTGCTCTCCAATGCGCATCGGTCAATAGCACTGCACTGTACGCCACGGTCCATCTGCATTATTGACAGCTCTCGGCAATATGGAGAAAATGTGTTAAGGGTCATTTGATCTTTTTGGGTGTTTAGTTGGGTAATATTTTGGCCATTCAACAAAGTAGACAAAAAAAGGCCCTGTTTAAGTTTGAGTGATTTTATGTACAAACACTTTTTCTGGAATCCCTTCGTAGATTTGCATATGCTTGTTTCTTTTAAAGGGTTATTTCAGCGATTAGCATTAAGCTTTGTATCAGTAGAAACCCAGGAGTATATTCAAATTATCGTACTTTCTCCCCATATATGACCCTGAGACGAGAGAATTATGTATTTTATTTCTGGAAAAATTCCTCCGATGCCGCAAATATCGTAATTTTTCATCATCGGAGGAGTTATTGGCCAGAGGCTGAAGACTACAGCCAGCAGAGGGTGCTGTTTCCACATGTTTTAAACATCGCACTCGGCTCGCGGAGCTGCGGAGATTCATGTAAACAGAGCGGTGGAGAGCAAAGTGAGTGTTTTATCTCTTCAAATGAACTTCCTATGACAGTTAAGCTTCCAAAGACATGAACTGACCAGACTGATCACGCGCTGTGAATGCAGCCGCGAATCCAGCGATTACCTCAGCTCATGTGATGAATGTAATCCGATCCTGCTGCGATTGTGCCGTGACGCTCAATCGGTTCACTCGCATTATATCGAACAGACACGTTCAGTTTATAATTGTAGTGTCTCTAACTGAACTGATTTTCTGAAAATGAACGCGGTAGGCAAGTGGTCCGCGCCATTGAGTAGGGCAGTGAAAGCAGTGCGTTCTGGGAATTGTTGTCTTTCATCCCCATGAGACAAAAATACATTTTCTGTGTTTTCTCAGTCTAGAAGGCACCAAATTCAAAAATAATTTCACATTTCTACTACATTAATGACCCTGTTTAAATACAGATTAATCTTCCCAGCGCTGAAGTGCCCCTTTAATGAATCGTTTGGATGAATCAATCAATTTACTGAGTTGAATTGTAATCCCCACCACTACTGTTCAGGGATTTCACCTTTCAGTTGACTCCAATATAACCTTGAATCATACCACAAGTTTTTATGGATACTCTTCTATATTTACCTTGCCCAACCATCAAGACCATTTCCTGTGGTTGTATTAGCCTATGATCCCCTAGCCCATCCTTGGAGCACTCGTGCAATCGGTTTTAGTGTTGGGTTTTATGACGCTGAAAATGAAAGGATCGTCTCGAGCTGCCCAGATGGCCCTCTTGGTGTCCTCGCCGCTTCCGCCCCGCACCATCTCCACTCTCTATTAAAGACAGACCGAGTTCATATTGGTAGATCTCTGCGCTTACGGTCTGGCTCGGCCTTTTGAAGTCCTCTTAAAACTCTACTTAATAGCCGTTCTCGAAGGTGTTTCGGATTTATGTTGGCATAAATAAGAGGCAGAGACCATTGCATCTCCCTTCATCGCAAAAACACGAGGCCAGTTTTCCTGCTTCAGGTTTTACAATTAAAACTGTGAAGTCACATCCTCATTTACGACCATGTGTTTTGAGTAGAATATCGGCGATGAGAACTGAATCTGCTAAGTGTCGTCGAGAGTAAGCAGATTAGCATGCGCACCGTGCAAGAAGGGTGTTGCATTTTTGATATGTAATGCTAATGATATTCTTTCATTAAATAAGAATGCTTAGTATGTAGTTGGCGGGATGCAGCATAGCACTTCGTTTCAGAGCTCTGGAAGTTTATATATTCCATTTTTGCTGATTTTTGGGGGGGGAAGTGTTATCCCACACCTGAATAGTAAACATCCATCAAGCTAATTAAACCCACCCCGCATCCTATTCAAATATAGATTACCCAGTATACCTTGGTGTCTTCTCACCACGGATCTCAGATTTTAATTTGATAGCTTAGTGAATTAATTTGGCCCAACCGTGTACAGCTGCGGAATACTCATGTTCTTTAAAGACGCTTTGGGAGAGCGGCGTACGTGAACGGCAGCATCTCAGAAGAACTCTTAACATTCTGATGAGCAGCCGCGCCCATGTTTTGCTAATGATGCATAAAACCGAGAAGCGTTGCACAGTCATTCAGCAAATTTACAAACAACACATGCCTGAAAGTTTTCTTCTACTAAAAGGAGAGGTGATTTTCCCCTTCTCATTTGTTCAAGAGGAAAACCCAGAGAGCTTAAACATCAATGTGTGTGTAGGTTAGGCGTTTGTACAAGTCGGTTTGTGGCATCAGACGGGGACTTTTTCAAGTCGCAGAATATGGATTCATATTTAATTGTGTTCCTTCCTTATGCCTGCACTTCCATTTGATTAATATATCATTAAAGAAGAGTGCGAGAAGGATGAGCAACATGAAATAATGATGGTTTTCTCACACTTGAACATGACTCTTTTCATATGCTACGCCCTCTTCCATGGCTCCTGAGATCCAGGACCTTTTTCTAGGAGTTTAATTGGCATGCAAAGAATTCAACAAAGTACAGAGATCAATATTAAAACAATGATCTCCTTGACTGAGATGTTCTCTATGAATTCTGATACAATAAGTCAGTATTTATTTTCATGTTGTGGCTGATATGTGATCAAAGCATGACTTTAAAATTTGATACTATTTTGTCTAAATAAAAAATAAATAAAACACTAAAAACTGAAATTGATCATTTGAAATGTGAATTTAAGCATCATGACATGATAATGTATGGTTTGAAAAATGGATATTCAATTTGTGATTTGCCAAAGATTATATTTAAAGGCACAATATGTATTTTTTTTGCCACTAGTGGTCGCTTATACAAAACAAAGCCCTATCTTGAATCATGGGAGCTGTTGTCTTCACCTCTACAGCCAGTGGAAAAGAATCCGACAGGACTCGGGCAGAAATCATTGATGAGCTAATGTATTAAAAACATACTAACGTTACTGTAGTCTGAAGCAGGGTGGGGCTGAAAGCCGTTGGAACGGAACACGGCTCGAGAGCAGTGGAGCTTTTAATATGCCGCAGATGACCGCTTCCGCTTCTTCCGCTCATGTGTATGTGGGGTAACCCAGCGCTGTTTTATCATATTAGACACATTTGAGTGTGTTGAAAGTTATGTTATAATGCTACTCTTTGCATTCGCTTGGCGGCTACTATGAGGCACTTGTTGCACATTGAGGTAAGCTAGATCGTTATTAGGCATGGTAAAGCATAAACAATATGGCTGTGTTTTTGAGCTTTATAACAACAATTAGTTTTCTGTCGATTAATGTATCCAAACAGTTGCTCACCTGTCTAATAAAACACATAATACATTAAAGCAACTTTGGTGTTTCCATGGTTTCGGAAATCGAGGGCGATGCGGATATAATGTCTTTGATGACGCACGGACACGATCCGTGTCCTGGTTAAAATTGCTTATTTCTCTGGATTTAAACATTGTTGGAAACTTTTGGGACAATGTAAGTACACAAATCAACAAAATGTTTAACATTGATCTAGTTTTTTTTTAACATTGTTTATATTTTAATATAAAAATCTTATATAATTATGTTCTTATTTTTGTATTTAATTAACTGTGTTTTTAATTTATTTTTATTGTACTTCTAGATGCTCTGTAGCACTTTGAGATTGCAGAAATGTAAAGTGCATTACAAATAAAATTCATTATTATTATTATTATTATATAATGTGACTTTAATCTGAATGTAAATGAGCATGCACATAATTTTTTACCAATATGATGATAAAAAAACCCTCTAATATCGGCCAATGACCAATATGGTACCGATATTTATGTGTCCTTAAGTACTAGGGTTGGGCGATAGACCAAAATCTCAATCGCATCTATACCGGTATATCTTCTCTGTCGCAGTTACACTCGTGACGTTGCTGTGCTACGCGGTCACAAAAGCTTATCGCTTGCATGCATTTTTAAGCATTGCGGTTTAACAATAAGCAACAAAAGAGAACTCATTTCAGTATATGCGCGTGCCGTCTGAGACGCACGAGTCAGTGTTTTCAAATGAACGCAAGGAGGATTCATAATCGTCCGACAACGTTGTTTTACCTTTTAACTCCCTTTTTTGTAAACGCCATTTGACTGAGTAAGTGCACGTTCAACACTGACTCGGTATTTCCGCCTACGGCAAGCGTGACCTTTCCAACGTAACTGCGTAGTACGTATTGAATGTTGGGAATATTGTAGTTTCAACGCTGCCACAGTGGGTCAACTAGTTTTCTATACAGCTTTAATGGTTGAGATATTTGAGGTTAACTCTGTAGTGTATGGAGTTACACCAAATAAAGGAAGTATGGTAGCAGGCCAGGGTGGTCAGGTTGTAGTAAGGAAGGAATCAGAAAAGAGTCTGTTTTTGTCTTCCTGTCTAGGTGGCCATATGTGGTTATGTCTTTCTTAGTTGTTTTCAGTTCCTGTTGTTATGATATTGTGAGCATCTATCTCTGTGTGTATGTGTGTGTGTGTGTGTGTGTGTGTTTGTGTTTCTGAGCAGGCGTGTTGGGTGTGTATTTGTGTCAGCGCAACCACCATGTTGGTGGTTGAGATTCTGTTTAAGTATGTTCCACTGAGCTTTGGTGTCTGTGTGTGCGTTTTTTCCCTCCTCTTTTGTGTGCGCATGTGAGTGTGTAAACGTGTGTGTCTTTCGCCACCGTGCACCGGTAGCCGGAGCCCCGCAGACAGACAGCAGGCCAGCGTGGTGCGGGGTGGACTCCTCTGGAATACCAATGAGGGGAGCTGCTGGGCTCCGGGGGTCAGGGAGCAAGTCAATCATCTTGCCCATCGCCTGGGCGCCCCGAATCAAATTAGCCTGAAAAATTCAGGGGCCGGGAGCACGGGGCGAGCAGCTGTCAGGGCCAAGAGCGCCCAGGCACTAATGAACCAGATGAATAGTGCAAAAACTCCAAAATAAAAACAGGACAGTTGACATTTTTCATCTGTCAGAAGCAGAAGATGCATGAAAATATGGTGGTCCTTGTTTAACCCTTTGCTGGCTACAGCTGCTTCTTGGCCCTGACCCCCCTCTGCGGCCACACTTCCACAGGTAGGCACACCGCATGTAAACAGTCTAAGCCGCGGCTGCGTTTTCATCTCGCTAAATGCCGTTCTACAGTACCGCACATTGCAATTATCTTGAGGAACTCTTCGCAAGAGTGGCGGCACACTGGAAAAACAGATGTTGCTATGAAATGACACTATAGGTTTATCATCTTAAGAAGAAAAAAAACCTACCCTTTTGTTGTGAAGAATTTTGCTCATTGGCAAAAAAAACACACCAAATGTAGTCTGGTCAAAACACACTCATTCACAGAGCCCATTACTGTCTGAAGGATCTAAGGGTTTTCAGTAACAACCTGTGTGTTTTAAGAAACCAATCATACATGGGTGTTTTTTCTTGGTTTTTATAATTTCATAATTTATGTTTCATAAAGTTTCACAGACCAGGCTTAGATTAAGCCAGGATTAGGCCTTAGTTCAATTAGGACATTTTAGTAGCTTTCTTAGAAGGAGAAAAAAATGGCACTGACATATTTTGAGACAAAATATGCAAGTTGCTTTAAGTTCGAACAGCTCAAATATGCATTTTAGTCTGGGACTAGACTTGAGCCTTGTCTGTGAAACCGGGCATAAATCTCTGGGCATTTTTTGAGTCAATAAAAAAATAGTCACAATTTCATCATCCTGCATAATGGTTAAATTGATCATCGCGATTATTTTGTTCAAAATTATCAACACAACGATTGTTGTCATTTTCAAAAATATATTTTTACATTTCATCATAATTATTGCACTTTCACATACAAGCACAAATCAAGGGACTGTCAACTCGTATGCATGGTTTATTTTACCTCATCTATTTATCATATAAATTAACACTTTCTACATTATGAAAACTGGTAAAACAAGAGGCATATCTCAGAAATAGTCATTCCAATAATTACAAATTACATTAATGTTTTTCAATTAAAACAACAGCAAAAAACTATTTGTATTGTCATGCAGAGTTAGTGTATTTATTCAGCAACTACAATTGCAAACAATATAGTCGAGATTCATGTTTGGATGTATTACAATTTATCACTGAGGAAGTGGCTTGTGACAGAAAACTGAATGACACTTATTTAAGCAAAATAGCTCCCATGGAGACGTTTCAGTCTCGTGTTTTTCATCAACAATATTGCATGTTGATATAGTCACCGTTATCATTTAATGATGTTGGTGTCCTCTTGTAATCTGTCTCGTCCATTTTTTTCCTCACGTTGTTTGTTTGAGTTACTGGAACCCCACAAGGAATCTCACAGGCTAACCAAACTCACTCTTTAATGCAAGTTATGAATCCTAAAAATGTCACTTTGGTTATAGAATTCAATTGTAACATTTGTTTATATGTCACTGGATCATATTTTTGCTGCTGTGTGAATGCAGGCATTGAGACTTGGGTGTGGTTCTTTGGACTCGCTCACACACGACACCTGAACATTTTGTTGGTGACTTTTGCTCTGGCACATTTAGTTTGTATATGTAATGTAAAAATAGGCCATGTTACAGAAACATCCCAGTCTTCCCAGTTCCTGCACTGCCGGTGATTAGAGAGGGACTCCCCCTTCCATCCGGCTCTCCCGTTCCTGCTTTGTGTGGAGCGGTGATGAAACCGGCTCTGCTCCATGAGTTCTGCCACTCCGCGCTCTTCTCCTCCGCTCCTGCTCTGACAGCCCAAACCGTCGTTTCGCCTCGCTCGATCACACCCCTCCAACACCCCCACCTCCGTTAACTCTCGCCGTTTCCTCTCTGTCCTTCTATGTCAATTTAATTGAGTTCTCGTCCAGTGTGCTTTGCGGTGTAGTGGTTTCGTGCGAGTACTGTGTGGCTTGCATGCTTGGCATCTGGAAAGCTTTTTTTTCTTCAGTGGTTTTGCTTGGGGCTGTTTTTGCCAGTCTGCTTTTGCAGTATCATAATCTCATAACGTCATCAAAGCATCACCTTCCTGGCTGAGCGGGATTGCACAGCTCCAGGCTAACAGGATGCATTGCATCCATCTCTCCCGTACCACTATGATTTATGACGTCGACATTGTTTTTCATCTTCTGCATTAATTTCACAAAACATCTCCTGAAATGCCATCATCCTTCTTTTTTAAAAGCTTTGTTGTTGCATTTTTATTTTTCCGTGTCGTGCTTTCTTGGGACAGGACATCCATAATTTTCCTTGCTAAGTGTATCAGGCCAGATACAGAAAGCTAATTGGCCATGAGTTGGCGAATGTGGTTTAGAAATGTCAAGTAAATGTATGCGTTGAGATTTATTCAGCCTCAACACACAAACAGACACTTGACACCTGTGGTATGATTGTTTTCATCCTTTAGATGTCAGTTTAATTCTTATCATACAGTTGTACTTAAAGGCGCATTTCACACACAAATTGGTCATCATTTACAGACCCTCATGTCATTGCAAACCTTAATGACTTGCTTCTGTGAAGCACAAAAGAAGTTACTTTGAAAAATGACAACACCATTGCCAAAACAATTTGGATCTGCCAAAAACAATGGATTCTGCTGTCAGGCCAGTAGTTGGCGGTCACTTTATAAAGAAACAATACTCACCTATAGACTGAACACATTATACACATGTGCATCACATCACCATTTTCACAAATTTGTGTTTATGTAGTTTACACTGAGACGATAAAGGTAACGTTTTTCAACAAAGTGCACTTTGAAGCCCATTTTCAAAAGTTTGCTTTTTTAGGCTCCTAAAATGCCATTTGTTGTGTAAATAAATGGCCAAAATGCATAAAAAGATTTCCGTTTTTAGTTAGTGGATGTAACACAGTTTCTGGCAACCTCATGATAATCTTGAGTACCTATAGAGTAGTATTGCACCCTTCATATTTCTGAAGAGTCTTTAATTTTAACATAAAAGTCTCATACGCTGTAACAATTCTTTCCGAAAACTACGAACTCATGAAGGCGTGCAGTGGGCGGAGCTAAAGAGTCACAAGCACACACAAACACACACAATACATCATGGTATTATCCCTGATAGTGTTGTCACAATACCAAAATTATGACTTAGATACAATACCAGACTAAAATACCTTGATACCGATACTAAATCGATACCACGACCAAAAAAAAAACCCCATTAAAAGTAACTGAATAATATGACAACAGAATGTATTATTCATTGTTTTATTTATTTTTTAACTAAAAACTCACTTGGCCAGCATGTTCCTGCCCTGGTTTTTGACCATTCCTTTTGCAATAATAATTATATGCCAGTGTGAACATCCTTACTGAGATGTTTGCAACAATCACATTATCAGACTTGTTAACATTCATTAACCTTTCACTTCTGAACAGGTTGGGATCACCAAAATCTTATTTCATGATGCAAGTAATTTCATAATTTTTAAATGTAACTTTGTAATTACAATATAGATTTTAAATTTTATCTTTGTTTTTAAAAATAAGCACAAAAAATATCCAAATTACAAACAATATCACAAAAACAGTGCTTTATTTTTCAGCTACAGGAGGGCTATATATATATATATATATATATATATATATATATATATATATATATATATATATATATATATATATATATATATATATATATATATATATATATATATATATATATATGCTGCTTAATCTTCACTCCATAAATTAACTATACACTGATTCTTAATAAATATATTAAAGTTATTTAGCCAAGCATGGGGTGGTTTTTTTTATTTTTAATTGTTTGATTAACATTAAATCACACAGAATATTAGGTCTGGCTTAAGACCTGCACGAACCCAATTTCCTCTTTCCTCACAACCAAAAACACACTTCTTGATGTTGTTGATTTCGTGGTCTAAAAACAAAATGGCAGCGCTGCCGACGGCTACTGTAACCCGAACGAAGCTCGTTGATCTTACTTTCGCTCTAGGTGATGTTCGCCCGCGCTCATTCGGGAGATGAGCCCATACAAGTAATTCCACCCTGTATGACATCATACAGGGCCATACGTCCAACTAATTTTTTGACATTTTGGCCATGTTTAGCATGAGAATCCAGTCAGAATAAATGAAATGGCTTTAAAAACTGTCTCTATGAACATCTTAACCGTATTAACAGGAATTACCCTATTAGCCAAATGTATCGGTTTTGTTCTCGGCTAAATGAAAAGTTTAATTTCAGCTGTCTTCAAAATATCTTTGTATGTGTTCAGCAGAACAAAGACAATGTTTTAGAATGACACAAGGTCCAGTAAAGTTTATTTTTTGGTGAAATACCCATTTCAGAAATACAACTTAACTGTGAAACTGCAAGTTAAATGAGTTCAAAATATCACATTTGTCTCCACACACATCCTTTGAATTCTATATGAATGTAGCAAGAAGTTAAACTGCCTACAGTTACAGCTACAGTTAACTATATTATTCTATATATTACATTTAGCAACTATATTGTTCTGAGTGCACTGTTAAAAAGTTTCCAAAAGGAGGTTTTTGCAGTGATGCCATAGAAGAACCATTGTTTTGTTCCTCAGAGAACCTTTCAGTGAACAGTTCTTGAAAGAACCATGTTTTTAATGATCTAAAGAACCTTTTCTGCAATGGAAAGGTTCCACACTCTTAAAAATAAAGGTTTGCAGCGATGCCAGGGAAGAGCCATGTTGGATTTCTCAAAGTGAAAAGTTTTAGTGTGAAGAACATTTTATCACTCCTTAAAGAAACAATAAAGAACCACAATAAAGAACCTTTTGTGCAGTGGAAAGGTTCTATAGATGTTAAATGTTCTTCATGGAACCATCAATTCCAATAAAGAACCTTTATTTTTAAGATTGTAAGAGTGTATAATATCATTTATGCAATGCACAGCTTCTTGAGAGTGACTTGATGCATGCTCTATAGACATGACTCTTAGCTTTTTGACGTCTCGAGCAAACAGATGGCAGTTGTCTGCTGCCATCTGTGACGTGGGACACCGTAGTCTCTTCCACACACAGTCGGCCCTTGCTTGATGAAGACTTAGTGTGCACTGCAGGCTTGTGTATGAGATATGTGGGTACTTGCATTGGAGTCAATTGATTACTTAACCTCCAGGTGGGAAGTCTTTTAAGAGAACAACCATGAAAATGACAGTAAAATATAAGTAAATGTTTGTTTTTTATTCATAGGAATGCATTTTCACTACTTATACCTTTTGTTTTAATGAATCAAATTAAAATGATAATGATATGAACCCTAACAAGTTGTTCCATAAGAACTTGTAACCCATTTTTTAAGCTAGCGAGATGTCTGGAACCACATCTCTCTCTGATAGCCACATTTATTTTCCTCTCGCATAGATGGCTGCCTTGCAGAGTCCGTTCTACGGGGACAAAATGAACCTGTACTCGCTGTGTAAAAAGATTGAGCAGTGTGACTACCCCCCACTACCGTCTGACCATTACTCTGAAGAGGTATGTTTCAAGCTTCAAACATTTTAACACACATCTCTGGTATTTTATTCTTGTATAGGTACATTCCAAAAATGCTGGGTTGGTTTCAATTTTTTGATCATATTTGACCCAAACATGGGTTGAAACAACCCACCATTTTTTAGAGTGTACAGTCACATTTACTGTTGTTCAGCAAATTTTCTTGGGCGAAATCCAGTCATTCCTATAGGTATACTTACATTTGGGAATTTTGCATGGGGGTGAAAGATTTCCACACCCAGATTTTGCAGATTTGCAGCATTGATCAAGTTACTTCCATGTGAGCCGTTCCATTTCCGTCTGAAATGTTGCTAATGTGCCTCACTAAGAGCTCAAGATATTTTGAAGAACTGTTTTTGTCCCTATATTGAAAGCCAATCGGGTCCAAAACAACAAATGGACCCCGTTAACTTTCATTGAATGTACAAAGAAACCGGAGACGTTTTTCAAGAACGGGTTGAGTAAATGGTGACCCCAATGATCAGAACTATCTCTGTTACACCCCTTACTTGTGATCAGCGTGTTCAATACTGGTCCATCAAGCAGACCATCACCAAACCAGCATGTGAATTTCCAGCATGGAAAAGCGCTGTCGGTCTTTCCTCGTAACGTGCCGGCACTCTCTGATGTCAACCATTGGAGTACCCATGAAATCTTCAGATAGATCCGGCACGTCTGAACAAAGCTGCCATTATTATTATTTACAAGCCTGGCACGACTCATCCTTCATTCAGCACTTCCTTCAGCTTTCCAGTGCTGCAGGAAGGTCTGCCTCCCTCCCTGTCTACATGTAAACAATGCTCCTGAAGGCGAAAGGCAAAAAAGTGTCAGCCGCTCATCTTTGGTGTGTCATTTACCGTCTCCTTGTATCTCACCTGACAGACAGCCCCTCCTTAAAATGGGGCTGCGACCATCGAACCCCCCGCGTTTCTCTCGTGCAAAAGCATGAATATTTTACATATCTGCATCCTTACTCGCCCCCACTGCCGCCGCCCCTTATTTCTTCTCCACTAATTCTCAGACTGTCTGCATTTGCATTTCACATGCCGGGCTGATTAGGAGACGCCGCGCCATGCAACAGCAGCCAGGCCCCGGCAAGAGAGGCGGTTGCCATGGCGATCCGACACAGGGGCATCTTCTTTCCTTCCGCTTTTTTTTTTCCCTTTCCCCCCACTTTTAATGATGCTGCTGCTGCTTGCCTGGGCTCAGTTTATTTCTCAGTGCAGCATCGCGACTCACATTCCCGTCCCTGACTTGCGGGGACTGTATGTTTGTGTACTTTGTTTGTGTGTAGAATGTTTGTAGCAGAGAATTAGCAAACATCCGCAGGGCCAGAGGGCTTCTTGCTGGAAGTTACATTGCTTGGAGCCTTTCCCTCGGCTCTCCTGTTCTCTGAGCTCTGTTCTCTGAAACGCTTGCCATTTTTGTCAATCATCTTGTTTGTCTTAAACCAATGACTAATACAGAGCTCCAGACTAAACTGTTGCAAATGTGAAAACAAAATATCGATTTTTTATGTTTCGTATTTAATATTATTAATATAATTATATAAGATTTTGTGTATTTTTTCCCCCTCAAAATGTAAAATAATAAAATATAAATAGGAAATCCATATACATATATATTAGTGCTGTCAAAATGCGAACATTTTTACGTTACAAATATTTATCGCAATTAATGCAGCATCAGTTTTTTTTCTCTCATCCTTTGGCTGTGCGTACTGTACATGATCACGCTATCATTCATTCAAGTGCTATTAAATCATTCAAGCGCAATAAGATGCAAAAAAGAACTTAACTCTTTACTGGCGCGCGTCTGTGAAGTGGCTCAATGCCATTTCAGACAGCACTGGAGCAGCGCATTGAGTTCTCTTTCACGCTTGAATGGACAAAAACACAAAATGATGGCAAAACTCCCGTTTTGTGGAGTATCCTTGTATCCTTTAACTCAGTCTTAAATGAGTTAAAAAGTGTTAATGAACGCAAAGAGATGTGTGTCAGAATGCGTCATGTACGTCAGGTCTTAAAGTGACAGCAGCCTAATAAACCCGCTGCTGTCTGTCATTAATGTAAATCAAAGAACAAAAGACAAAGAGAAAATCCCTCACTGCTCTTGACGGACTAAGTTTGTAGCTTTAATAAGGGTTCGTCTATATTTCATTTATAATTTATGCAGTGAAGACTGTGACGTGTTTGATAACTTAATTCAGTTTCTGTAGATTTCCTACATGTTCGACCTACCTAAAAATCTTAAAGCCCTGATTATAAGGTTACATGGGTCAAAAACAATGAGAACAATAACTTTATTTGTGCATTTTTGCCGGGCTGGTAAAAATATGATATGAACATTTTGGCTGATAAAATAACCGATAATTCTTATATTTGAAAGCCGATAACCGATATATTGGCCGATAAATCTAATTCCAAATTTTTATATCATTTTTTTTTTTGCCTGATTACAAAAACAAAAGTCTCACCATTAAAAGCCAAGTCCCAAGCACACAATTATGCTATCATTATAGTTGTATGTAGCCTATATGACGGACTTGTGCTTTACCGTATTTTCCTTTTTGAAGTGACTCCAATCATATTTCAACAGCGAACAGTGTTCATCTGAAGCGTCTCCGCTGAAGAAAATACTTTATTTATCGGCTTTAATATATCAGACAAATTTTCTTATCAGGCCGATAACATTAAAAATGAACATATATCGGCCGAAACCGATATGGTGGCCGATTATATCGTGCATCCCTAATCTGAACCGCCCCACCTGGAAAAAAGACCAGTGTTGAACCCTGATATATTAAAGGCACAGCTAAATATTACATATATTACAATGGGTTCATGTGAAGATTGTTTTATATTTACTCAAATTAAATATTGTTATATTTTTTTTAATAAAAATCTAAAATCTGAATGGCTAAAGTTGAGGGTAAAAACAAAATCCATGTAAAAGAGAAATTACTATTGGTATTGGAAGTAAAAAGATGCCATAAAAAGAATATTTAAATTATACTGTCTTTATGATGTTTCTACATTTATTTTGGAGATTAAATGTGAAAGTATTTCAACATAAAATTATATTTAAAGCTTTAATGTTAGGTGCGATTATTCGTGAATAATTACAGTATTTTTTTTATTTATTAGTTTTGACAGCACTATATATATATACAGTATATGTATGTATGTGTGTATGTACATATACACACTATCATACAAAATTTTGCTTTGTATTATGGATCTGTATTATGAATTAACATTTTTCTTTCTTTTCTTTTTTTCTCCCATAAGCTGAGAAAACTGGTAGATATGTGCATCAACCCCGACCCAGAGAAAAGACCTGACATCACCTACGTATACAGCATCGCCAAGCACATGCAAGCCATGACGATCGCAAACTGAGTTTGCTTGCCTGATTCCTCTTTCTTCTACTTTGAAGACCTTCATCTGGCCCACCAATGTCTTTTAAAGCTCGTTTTGCTCCATCGTAATGAAACCTGGCATCTTTCAGTACAAAACACACAACGTGAGGCACAAAACAAGCCCTTTGGTTTACCACAACAACATGAAAAAGACACACACAAAAAAATGACCTTGACCTTTCAGTATAGCTCTGCGAAGAAGAAAATGGGAAATTAAGCAGTGTTGTAAAAACTGGTTTGACTTGATTTTAGCTCTTTTCGATGCTGGTTCGGTGCGAGGATTGCTTATATACCTCCGCATTAGCACAAAATTTAAGTCTGATATGCTTTTCGCAATCCCGTCCAAGAACTTTTTTTATGAGAAAAACATCTCTATAAAAAGAGAATGAAAATCCCCCTTAAAAAGCAACTAAAATTAAAACGTTTCGGAGATCTGTCGTTCTATCAAAAGAGCATGATATCATAGTGGCATTTGTCACTAGTCCAGAACTATCTAAACCTCAGCAGTTCGTTCTTGCATCTTGCTGAGGTGCCAGAAAAAAATGCACTCAACCAAAGTATTTTTTACATTTTATTTTTGCCTTTAAACGTGTTTATTGCGATTCTTCTTGCGATTTAAGGCCTTGGACCTTAAAATGCATTCAATAAATCATTGATCATGACAATACGGCGCATTCGCATCCGGATGCGGATGAAGTCCGTTTTAAAAAGCAGATTCTTCCCAGTATCCGCACCTTTACGGCTGACACTTGAACTTCAATAAATGATTTATGCAAAGGCCTCACTTGCATTGCAGTAACTTATAAATATTCACACATTCTCTATGCCTTCATAGTGCCTTGTTCTGAAAAAGAAGAAAAAAGCGCAAGCAAACAGTGCCTTTCCTCCTGTAAAGAGATTACAATTACATCACTCAATTGGTTTACATGCATCACAACCGGTGTGTATAGCATCCTGAAAAGAAGTTCGTTTACAAATGACTGGCCTTGTAAAATTCTGCTACGTTCACGGAAACTTTTGACCTCTTCCAGACTGTAATCTATGTGCTCCTGTGCTGCTTTCCAGAACGTGGCTTGTGATCTTTGGCAAACTCGCTCTAATATGAATTACACGAGCGTATGAAGTTATACTATACAGACAGCAGCTATTATGCAGCACCTTTTGATTTGCTGTGATAGTACCAAGTATAAAATGGTATGTTGTTTTTTTTTTGTAACTTTAGTCGAGAGCATTTTTAGTGTTTACCTTTTTCTTTTTTATGTATTTTGCAGTAATCACCTTTTTCTTTCGGCTTACGTTAACACGATAACAGATTATGCTTGTTGCCTTCTAGATAATAGTATGTATTTATCTCAACAAGGCACGCGAAGCCTTCTCCAGCGAGATCTGGATTCTTTTACCGCGGTAAAGCACACATGAATCGGACGCTCACGGTCTGCCAGACTGTACTCTCTTTTCAATTTGGGAGGGGAAGGAAAGGCAACTTTTTATTTATTTGTCTTTTTTTGACGGTTTATTTGAACGTGTTTAACATTCAAGATGCACATTAATTCTTTATATGCTAATTGAAATGAAAAAATAAATAAAATGAGATGACTTAAACCATTTCCTCTGGTGTTTTTGATTATTTATTCAAGTTTGCTATCCGTAAATTAGCTTAACTTTTTAGCCACAAAACTCTAGTCTTTTAATTGCACATGCCAATCAATCCCCCAAAGCGTCGCCCACTCGTATTTGCTTGTGTTTATTTGTATTCTTTCAGCGACTGTCTCCACTTAGCCCCGAGCTTTATTAGCTGGCAGGGTGTCGCGCTCGTTGCCCCAGGGTCCACGTCCGGCTTATTCCCTCCAGGAAAGACTTCGACAAGGGGACTATTTCCTCTCATTCTAATGAATTCCTCAAGGAGAGTTCAATTTCATCACTGGAAATTGCTCCCTTGAAACTGCCAGAGCAACGAAAACAAACTTAAGTAAACATCGCAATTGATATCTGGCTTGTTGTTTCCAACCTCTTGTAAGCTGCCATCTTTACCCAGACTCGTACAGTGTCGATATTAGTTATGAAAAAGGGCTCCTTTATGTTGTTTGTGCACTTAGTGTACATTTTTGATATTGGAAAACAGATGTAGGTATCCATCTAGTGGTGATACAGTATAACTGCATTTCACTGACTGACAATAACCTCCTTTCTGTTGTACAGCTCACATATTGTTAGATGAGAGGAATTGCTTGAATGTTTAAACATAATAATAATTTGTTTTATGTATATAGCGCCTTTCTAGTGCTCAAGGACGCTTTTAAACTGCTATTAACTTAATATGAGCTGTGGGATTTAAGGGCAATAATCATTGAAAACCTGAAAAATATCCAGAGAATATCCAATAATCAGTATTTTCTAGCCCTAGAAATGTCATTTTATAGAAATTAATAGCTTTATTCAGCAGGGATGCATTAAAATGTATTAAAAGATATTTATTTTCAACACTGATAATCATAAATGTTTCTTGAGCATAAAATATTAGCATATTAGAGTAATTTTTGAAGGGTCATGTGACTGTAATGATGCTGAAAATCCAGCTTTGATCACAGGAATAAATTATATTTTTTATATATTCAAATAGAAAACAGCTATTTTAAATGGTAATAATATTTCACAATATTACTATTTTTACTGTATTTTTTAATCAATTAAATTTAGCCTTTTTGAGTCTTTCAAAAACATTAAAAACTTTTAAATAGTACACTATTTCATATTTAATCATTTTAATGGCTAACTTTTTTTGGAAGCCAATTTATGACTGAATCGTTCTATTTTTTCCCCCAATGTATTTGTTGTTAGGTTCTCAAATGTATGTGAAACATTATCAAAATGATTCAACAGGAAAGGCATTCAAAAGTTCTTCTAATTTTGTGATGGCATGACGTATTTCCTAACGTCCGACAATTGCATCAGTCAGCCTGAAGAAATTGAGATTTTTTTGTTCGCTGTTCGCAAAACATGTTCCAAAGTAGTGTAGACCTGTTATTGAACAGTATGCTAGTTGTTACCCACTGATCCGTTTTACACTTTGTCGGCAGACTGCACAGACACTGAGAGATGTCACTACAGAAGCCGAACTGACTCAGATGTTTTACCTTTTGCACCAAGGCCAAATATATTCTCTTTCCTTAAGATCCAGGTGCTTGGTTCAGCTCTCTATATCTGTCTGTTGCCAGAGGGACCAGCACTTGTAACGTGTCCCTTCTGCATTGGCAGCAGATTCAGCTGCTGGCAGCATTTTCATAGATTTTTTTTCTCTCTTTCTGTATTTCGGCAAGAGAAACGTGCCGTTTCTCTTTAGGTCTGGTTCTTGAGGCGAGTTTCGCCGTTTGAAGTGGCCGGGAAGCTGACGCTTTATTGGCCGATTGTGTGGTCAGCAGAGAGCGTCAGCTTTTGAGCCAAACTTTGTCTAAGTTTGGAGCTGTGAGTGCAGCAGGGACAACAAATAAGTCCTAATCGGGGCAAAAAACCCAAGTAGACAGAATCTGGGTTCCTCAATGTTGGTTTCCCCCAGTGGACACGTATGGAGGAAAATAGCTAGCGCATCTCAAGATTTCTTTTTTTTTTCCTTTATTGAAAGGATTTGTGCTTTGAAACATGAAATATCAATAGCGTGCAGGTTTGAAATAGCTTGTGGCGCATTCTTGGCAACTTTAAACCAATTAGTTTGTGAGGGGAAGAGAATTATCAAGGGATGATCTCCAAACATCCACCATTCAAAATGTTGCTCTTTTTTATTATTATTATTTGAAAAGTTTTCTCCGAAATGCTATATCTGGCAATATCTGAGAACTGCGGTTTGTAAGGAGAAAAAGAACAACAGCGAGTAAACTCTGCCTTATGTATTGTTAATGATTCTGTTTTTACTTTCCTTTTGTTCTTTATTGGGTCATTCTACAAAACACGTTCCCTCATACATGCGTGGTAAAATGACTTTAACAATGAATATCTGATTCCAGCTTTTATTGTGTTACCATAGACGTTTTTCTACATGCATCAACGAATATATTTCTCTTTTCCCCCCATTTTTTTCTTTTTTGGTGTCTTTCCACCTTGCTATATTGGCAAATATGCACATTTGTATAAATAAATAAAAAATATATGTTAATAAAAGCTAACTTTTTGTCTTTTTTTATTACTTTAACATTTTGATTGACAAAATGTATTAAATGGAAGTTATTCATCAATTCCGTAACCATTTTGTTTGGGATTTGTCTGGGATAATCTTAACATCTTAACAACTAGGTTTGGGAATTGCAAGAAGCTCCATGATACGATATTATCACGATAATTAAAACTTGCTACCAGTTTTGGGGAAAGTTACTTTGAAAAGTATAGCATTACAATATTGCATTACTCGGTTAAAAAGTTACTAATTTCGGTTCTTCGTTACTTTTTAAGAAAAGTAATGTTACGTTACTTTTGCGTTTTTCTCACCTGGGCTGGGCTTGTTTGTTTTTTCTGTATTTTTATAACAAAAAAAGTTATATTTTTGTGCAAATGTAAAGACCCTTTCACACCAAAATTGAAATAAGCCTCAAGCTGCGGTAAAAATGCAAATTCACGTGTGTACAGCAGCTCACACAAACCTTTTAACTCTTGCATTCTGGATAATGGCATAATAGAAAACTAAAAATCTAAAGTCATTTTTGCTCATAGTTTAACTGAAGGTTAAATGCATAAAAATATTTGTTTTATTTAATTAATGGAGGTTTGCATAATATTCTGATTTTGCATTTAAATGATTTTATTCATTTTGAGGAATACAGAATTTTTTTTTACAAGTGAGATTAGTAAATTGTCACATTTAGTCTAGAACTACAATTAACATAATGTTTACTCATAACGCCTCTGAATTTATTCAATTTTTCTCATCATGGGGACAGGAGAGCTGTCAGGCAAATAAATGTGAAAAAGTAACTCATTACTTTACTAATTACTCGAAAAAGTAATCTGATTACATAACTCAAGTTACTTACCCCCAACACTGCTCGCTACAATAAACGTTATTCAGAGCAGTGTCATGACCGGTATGAAGGCGAGGCTGTGAGGGATAGACTTGACATGTTTTCAATGGCATCTGATGTAAAAAGCTGATGTAGATCACATATAATTTTCCACAGCTCATGTTGTCAGGAATTTTTTGTTTACTGAAAGATATTTTTGCAGTGTTTCATCAGCAGAACAATCCAAAAAAATGCATTAAATAACTGTACAACCTACTCAAGAGATGTATGTCTATTCCTCACAGCCTTTTCTTTCATTTGTGTTTAAAATCAATTATGGCACTGATGTGAATACGTCTATATTATTGCAATTTTAAACATGTATGTTATATTATTGCGATATATTGTGATTTATTACCTTTTTTTCAACTGCAAATGTCCCCAAAAGAGAACTTTCCTCACATATTTTTGTGTAATAAGATAGTTCTGTCTCTTCATTTCACATCTTCATTTCCACATCCTCCCAATATTTTTAATAGAAATTTCAGTTGTTAAATAAAAATGTTTGTGCATTCCATACTCATTTCACTGTATTATTTTTTTACAATAATTATTATTTTGAGCAGTTTTTCAAACAACATAACTAACACCCTAAAGAACAAGTCAAAGGTGACATTAGCTGCGTTTCCATTACCCAAACTGAAAATCCGGCCAATGGAAACTTCGGGGAAAATAAATTTTTACGCTCACAGGAGGTGGTTTTTCAGGCAATTCAAAAAAGGAATATTTCGCAAAACTGCAATGGAGACAGTTTTTTCCGCATCTACATGTAACCTGCCGTACGTAAAAGTCACATGCGTGATTATTCTGAATCCACAGTTCCTCACACGTGGCTGCTCCCAAGTATAAGGGCTTTCTTTTCCATTAATGCTTGGATAACACGTCTACATCTCCTTTGATTAATAATAATGGCTAGTGTGGCGGCTGTACAATACGTAAACCTACCAGCATCTGTTGCCATGGAATGACATCACCAGAGGAAAAAAATGTGTTTTAGTCGCATACCATCGGTGAATTGAAATGTCGTCATTTCGCAATCGTTTTTTAGAAAACATTTAAAAAATATTGCAAAAGTTTTGTGCAAAATCTTTAATGGAAACCAGGCTAGTTATAGGAAAATACATCAATTTGCCATTAACTGCACATATATAACTTGGGTGCTAGTAGTTATTTTGGTTGTGAAATAGCCTACACAAAAATTTATATAACCAGTATCACCAACCATATGTAGGGATGTGACAGTGAGGAAAAACAACACCGATAAAACCAGTACCATGATTTTAAACCCGACAGTAAAATGCGCACGGCCGCTCGGGCATTCATAACGGAGTGTGCATAGCGAGTGTTTTCGTTAAGCTTTCATAGGCATGCGCTGAAAATGCCCCAGACTGAACACGCACCATGAATGACTGACAGTGCAGCCATTATTATCTTAACTGTTTAAAGCCTTACTAGGGACAGGTGTTGCGAATTAGCCCTGGCTATAAACACTGTGGTACATGCATCGGATTGTTCTTTGTGAAAATCTATGTCGATTTTGTATCTGTCCCTATTCAAATAAACAACAAATAAATAAATAAATGTGTGCGCACTGTGCGGGCCTGAATGAATGGCCGTGCTCATTTTACTTTCGGTTTAGAATTAGCGCCAATATGGGGGCGGGAATCTGAAATCTGACTTCTGCTGCATTTGTACTGCGACTCTCGTTCGGCTCACACTGTATTGAGCAGACACGTTCAGTATTTAATTGTAGTGTCTGTTCTCTAATTGAACTAAATTATTTTATTAATATTAAAATCAAAACGACGGTGGGGGCGAGTAAAGGAATCCCCCCGACTATTGCAACAAGCCTAATGTAAAGGTAATGTAACAGTTTTTTTTAACTATCCTTCTTCGCACTCGAAATTCACTCCCTGAAAATATCAAGACTTGGTGTCCGTGTATCGATACAGTATCTCCTTGCAATACTATGCTGTATCGATTTCCCTCCCAACACCTAATGTCAACTGTTACCATATTTTTTAATAAACGATTGATAATATAATGGAAGAATTTGTTGTAATATCCCGTTTTCTAAAAAGGAAAAGGAAGCTTCACCACAAATTATACTCCAAAAATATAAATCCTTTTGCATTTTTTAAGGTGTTATTATTTTCTAATATGCATCTTTTATCTTAAAGTCTAAATGAAATGGCAGTTTCTTCCCTATTGTGATTTAATATATCTGAGTAAATCGTCTATAATAAACACTGCAGCATTCTGTAAAAATATAAGAATTGTCCATTTTGATTTCATGGTGACTTAAACAAGATGCAATGCGTTGACTTAATGTTTAAAATCGTATCAAAATTGACATTAAAAATCATGCTAAAATAAAAAGGCATGTTGTTTTCATTACTTCCATTTCAGATTGACAATGAACTGACAGTTTTAGGAATATTATGCACACACAAGCGCATACACTACTGTTGTTCATGTTCTCCATGTATTGTTTTTTTGGGTGTTTTTTTCAGAGGATGCATGGGGAAATACATGGTCATCTGTGGTGAACCTTAACAAAGTTTAAAAAGGCTATCCTCTGAGCGGGACCCATAAACCATTTGAATAGCATCCCCTGGTATTTTTAGCTCTTGTTGCCCAGCCAAGGAAGCATCTCTAGAAACTTTTGGGGTTTTTCATGAGCTAACTATTGGGAACAAATGCTAGGTTGAGGTTTCAAAAGAAATCTGATCCAGAGAGTGTCTTTACAGGTGGTTTTTACCCACAGCTGCTTTGAATTCTGAAGCCTTTCCAACCAAAATGTCACATCCCATCCTGTTGCCTTCCTCCATCAAGCTGCGAATGAAAAAAGAAGTAAATAGACTTGCTTGAGTAAGCATGAAAAGAGAAAATGTTTGCCAGTATTTTCCTTTGGACTCCAATCTGGAGTGTAAAGTAATTAAAATCATTCTGAGTCTGAAGAAATAATTAACACAAGATACAGGGTTCATCCTGCTGTGTTCGTAAATAGTAATGGTGCATCATTGATGTGTGATTTTTCTTTTGATGCAAATCAAGTCTGCAGTACATTTAACTGATTACATGTGTTTGGTTATTAGGATCACTGTAGTCATTCTCGCAGTTTTATTACACTGTGCTTATAGTAGGAAAATCCAAGAAAATCTGAAAGTCAATTCATTGATCCTTCCCTCGGGTCATTTTGACCCGAAACCCATTTTTAAACAATTTAAAAATTTGAGTGTTCATTGGAGTGGTCCAAGACCTCAGGAGTTTTGTTCCACTTGAACCCTGAGTACACACACAAAAAAAGACTGGATTCGAGGATGTGGTTATAATAATAAAAAAGTAACAAATCCTTCCCTCTCGTGTCAAATTGACCCCCATAGGAATGAATGAAATGCAAGGAATGCTTCAGTTCACATATAAAACCTAAAAAATGCTCAAAATTAAAACTAAAAATGCTAAAACAAATGATTTTATAATGTCTGCATGTGTATCTGAATGCATACTGAAGAGATAAACTCGAGGAATGACTTTAGGACCCAGCAGAACAGCTCATTTGCTCCATATAGGGCCATCTAGTGACAAGAGTCATTAAATATCATGTTATGTTATAATTTTTTTCAAATTGTGGATATATTATATTTACATAAGCTTCATCCCTCCCTCACATTCTGTAACAGATCCTTCCCTTGCGGGTCAAAATGACCTTTTTTTCCAGAAAGTTTGTATATCTTATCTTGTTTAATTTTTTTATGGAGATTTTTATTTCACTTCAAATTAGTAGATTTAATCAATAAATAATTGAATCTTAATTTTGTTTTAGTCCTAGGTTTTGTCTCGATTAAAATATCCTCTAAATTATAAACATAAGCATTGTTTGTGTTTGTTTACTCGTTTCATTTTTCTCTCATCATTTTGTTCACATTCTTTAAGGGATTTAAATCATTAGCATTTATTTGCATTTATGTTGATTTTTGAATTAAGCACAATCTTGTCTGGATATGTTCAAACCTTATGATAAATGAGCTTGCTGTAACAAACAAGATGTTATGCGGAATGATTATGGAAAACGTATTGTGCTGCCATGTCATAAACATGTCAGATGTGATAATGTGATATTCTCTTTCAAGTGTTATTACCCTAACTGCTCTGACATGACTTCTGCTGCCTTTGAAAGGTCTGCGGGGCTTATTCTTACAGAAAAACTCCTTTAAGCCAGCACATTTGCTCGTTGCCTCATATCCTGTGGAATGGCACAGCACTCCTGGATGCCAACCACTACGACCCGATCCTTTAGACTGCGTTCGCCTACGCATTAGAGCCCTTTGGACTCGGGCTCCCACCGTTTTCCAGTGCTGTAATGTTGTGCAGGTCCCTAGTAAATCAAAAACGCTACCAGATGCAGGCGTCCTCTGAGCTTTGCTTCCCCAACCTCACTGAATGAAATGCTCTGTTTTGGAGCCTTGATTTACGCGGCGAGCGTGCGACCACAGGCATTCCTGCATAAACCTGTGGCCTCGCTGCACGCTGAAGCAAAAGCCCGCGTCTGCCTGTGCGTTCCCACGCTTTCCTCTGTACTGCATGCCAGCGGAGGCTGTACCGCTGGTCTCCGGTCATTACGAGAAGAAAGACAGGCCGCAAAGCAGGGAAGGCTGAAATTGTCGGTGCTGAGATGCTTCTCATTGTCTGATGACCTTGTTGTGTCCTTCTCTTACAAGAAAACAGCTTTGAAATCTCTCATGCATCACATTCAAAGTGGTTTGGAGTTGACGGCGATGCAGCTGGAGATGTAGCTTTTGTGTACTCCATCACAAGCAACAGCAATAGGCTATATATGTTTAGAGGTGAAACATCTGTTTTGGACAAATTCCTTTGCCCAGAGAATGTTGGGAGCGAGCTGTTGTCAGCTCTATTTGTTGACAGCTTTTAACGCAAGAGAAGACATCCTGTGCTTTAAAAAGTGGTTTGCTCTGACAGCAACCAAGCAACAAAGTGGCATGACCTGCCGCATCTGTGAAAACACCTTGTTTTTTCTTCTAAATGACAAGCATATCTATCATGAAGGCGGGGGCATCATGTCGGACTAGTCTCGACGCAGGCTTCTATCAGCCCCACCTCCGTGTGGCAGGGCCAGAAAAAAGTGCGAGGATGCCAGCCTGGAGTTCCGTCTGCGATTAAGCAAGCAGACAGCATTCATTTTGAGGGAAAACGGCAAGGGAAACGGTTGCGGGAGGATGGAGCTGCCTTTTCCTGACAAACGGCTCGGTGTGTTCTTTCTCCAACTCTCCGCAAGTTTTTTTTTTCTTCCCCAAACAACACCTGTCACGCTGTTACTGTAAAGTCCAATTAACACAGTCGTCCTAGACGCCCTCCTTCCCTCCCCTGCTTCCTCTCTACCTGTTCTTGTCAGCCAGAGCTCAGGCTTTGTCTTAAGACCAGCCCTCTAGGAATAAGGAGAACAATAATGTGTTGGCTCTTCATTGCAGGTGGTAATTACTGAAGGATATTTGTCTGGTAAAATGCCATTGAAAATATGTCGACAGCAAATTTTTTTGCACCAATTAAAGATTTTTTTTTAAACATTTATACCGTTTTCAAGAACATGTGAAATTACTACACTGTAAAATATGATTATATGATCAATAAGTTATGACAATGTTTTTACATGGCTTTAACTCATCAAAATAAGTTATACAAGATTTAACTTATTTTATTAAGTCAGTTTAATGTCATTTAAGTTGAAATTACTTAAACATCCACATTGATTGTACTTAATTTAAGGCAGCGACTTTTTTTTATTTTTCTTTTTTACAGTGTATGTAAAATTAAAGTGATATATAATTTACAGATCCTGCTTTATTTGGTTATTTATTTTATTTTATTTTTTATATTTGGTCACATTTTAGTTTAGTGTCCAGTTCACACTATTAACTATGACTTGTGCCTCAATAAACTCCTAATTACTGCTTATTAATATTTAGAAAGGTAGGTATTAGGTATGGATTAAGGGATGCAGAATAAGGCATTAATATGTGTTTTATAAGTACTAATAAACAACCAATGTCCTAGTAATGTGCATGCTAATAAGCAGCTAGTTAATAGTGAGAATTGAAACCTAAACTAAAGTGTTACCTTATATTTTATGTTTTATATTTATGTTCATGTAGATATTTTTTTCTTGCATGTTGGATGCACCTCATGAGACAAACGTTTTTCAAATATTAATAATCAACGAAACGTTTTGTTTAAATATTTGTATTTTAGGTAGCATTATTATTTTTTTATATGATCACCCCGTTTAATCACCCTGATATTTTTTTTACTTAATTGTAATATTCATTTTTAGTGTATATAAATGTATTTTTATTACATTTTTCGTTTTCTAAGGAAAAACAGAACGGACACCTGTAGTGTATAAAGATAAACCTCACATCTGAAATCGTTCTGTGAAATTCTCAAGGTCCATTCTGTGAGCTCTGAGGTACTGCAAGTTAATACATTTAGATTTCAGCTAAAAAAAGTGTATCACTCTTTATGACATTTTGAGGTGTTGAGTGTGAAATGCATGTAATATGCATTTATGCAAATACATGAACATGGAAATTATTCCTTGAATTCATTTAAAGGCCAACATTTGCATACAGAGTCATAATTAACTATTTACAACTTCGGTCCCAATGAGCATACTGAATGTGAATATTTCACTCAATGGTCCACCCCCTTCCAATTAAGTATGCTGCATGAAATCGCTTCCACCGCACCAGAGCCTCGGACTCAACGTGTTTGTTTGAAATGATCCAGAGAGTGCAAAGTTTGGAAGCGAGGCACGAGAATCGACTCTCAGCACCTAACCTTTCTGACAATTTCCCCTGTGTGCATGCGAGAACGGGAAAAAGTTGCCCTGATTAGTTTACAGTTTGCTCAAAAATCAGCATAATAAAGCATTTGAATAGGATGAAGAGATCTAACATCCTCGACTTGTTTACGATTGCTTGGCGGAGATGCCACGTCGCCTCCTCTCTGACCCTGAGGCACGGAGTCACTTAATGCACTGCCTTTCCATTCTGCGCTCCCGTTTCGGCGGCAACCAGCAGCGAGGGAGTTCCCGATGGAGGCCGGATAGAGCGCAGCCCCTCCAGGCAGTCCTGGGGTGCAGTTACCCCCGGCATGCATCTCTGCATGGTAATGAAGACGAGATGCACCGCCATGAAGTAGACTGAGGAGCAAGGCTACTCACCAAGGACTGACCCGTGGTTCAGAGGACAGGAGACTGGCGCAGTGGGAGAGCCCCTTCGCCACAATGATCAGAGGAACTGCGACGCTGAAGGCAGCGCTGAAAAAAAAACCCAACTGATTAGATGTTGCTGTCGCCCATGCAGCTCGCTGGAAAGCCTTTTTCTTATTCTGGGGCTTGTTTGTTTCTTGCCCCCTCTAAGCCTTTTGTCATCCTCAGACAGCGACGGATGCAAGTTCTCTGTGGTGTGGGGCTTTGCTCGTAATTAGCTGAAAGTTCTCAGAGACTTGACAGGAAGAAAGTGTGGCAGAAGCTCAGAATGTTCGCTTGTTTATTGTTTCTATTTTTTTTCGCCCCAAAATCTTTGAATACATCAAAAACTCTTTCGCTCCCAGACTTTAAGACTGATTTTGAACTCTTTATTTCATCAGGAGCGCAGAGTTTTATGGTAAGTTACAGTATCAAAAGTGTGTAAACTGAACAAGTCCTTTTCGATCCAGAAAACACAAACTTTCCTCACAAGAAGTTATGGTGCACAACTCCACACGTATTTCCTGCACTATACTGGATCGCATTTCACATGGTTTACGCTCGGTTGGTAGTACTGCATAGGGGCTATCGTTTAGGGCGTGTCCACCAAAGCATATTTTTCCAATTGATTTCAATGGGATCACCACGTTTAATAAAATGCCAGGAGCGTAATGAGGCGCTGAGCATCTATTTCACGCTGAGCACTCTGCATTTTTTCAGGTCACAGAGAGTTGAAAGCATTCAACCCTGTTCAACCTTGGAATAAAACCAAGCGGCAACCTCACGTGGTCTCTCTTAAAGCCAACATGGATGTGACTTAAACTGAAATTTTGTCTCCAAAAGGGAGCAAAATCTCATTGATGTGCTGCCAAGATGGATCCGCCCACTTTAGGTTTCAAAAATGCTCTTCAGAAACCTTCGAGTGACGTCACGGACATTACGTACATTTTTACTATCTATGGATGAAATGCTCCATTCATCACTTTCACTTTTCATCCAGCCATCAAATCACAGTGGAGGAGGGGCGGGACAAATACAACACCGACCAACTGCCACATTCTGCCTGTACAACTACAACAACAAGCTAAATTATTTCAAACAAGAGCCAGAATAAATACTTAACATTGTATCTTTTTATATAGAAACAATACAGAAACAAACTATCAATGAAATGAGATACTAACACTTCTGCGGATATTCCATATCATAGGAAGTAAAGCACCTCAACTGAAAAAGCGTTGCCCTGCCAAAACGCCATCAAGTTTTCAGCTGGCTAAAAAATGCTTTGTTGGACATGCGGCCTTGTATATTCTGACATGCCTACATCTTATTTATCTGCTTCTTCGGTTATACAAAGGTCCTGAGCTGTCAGGTGTGTTCATCTTATATCTTTCTTACTACTTACTGATGCAATATGCTGGTCTTCATGAGTCTATGCTAAAGCCCCAGTGAGGGATAACCTTACCTTCCTTGAATCCAGATTTTGATGGCAAAAGGGCTTCTATATTTATAATCACCACTCTAAAAAAAAGATGGTTCTTAAAAGGTTCTTTACACATAGTGACAGTTCTATTTAGAACCATATAGTCTTGAAGAACACTTTATATGCTGAAATGGTTCTTTGTGTTAAGAGTATAGGGTCCTTTTTTCCCGCCCTTTTCTTTTTCAAATCTGTAACTGTCAAAGCCACCTCATTACCGATTTTCTGGACCTCAGCTATACAACTACACCGACTGTTAACACACTCTCAACAGGTAAATGATTGATTTCTTAAAATATCTATACATTTTAATGTTAATTTTAACTGGTTTTCCTACCAATCATGTTGTTTTTCTATTTTTAGTTTAACAGAACATGAGCAGCTCTGCTCAATTAAGGATAGGCTATTTCCATATCCACTAAGTAACAGATATTGAAATTATTCTCCATATTGTTCGATTTTTTTTCATGAATATCACTTTTTCCTTTTAACATTGTAAAGGGCTGACATAGTTTCCATTTTTGCTTATTTGGGCCTTCATAAACATAATTGTTTTTAAATAAACAAATGGAAGAGACTCACTATAACTTTAAACTCAATTGTGTATTTCAGAAGCTGTCACATCTCATAAACTCATCACCTGCATAGAGAAACTGCCTCTCAAATACACACATAATGATGGATGTAAACACATCATAGAGGACTGTGAAGATATTTCACTGGAACTTGGTGTTTATTACGTATATCATGTTGTGTAAATTGTTATTTGTGTAGGCCTATTCAGCTAACAACAAATTTTTGCTGCAATTTAACATGTCAATAAAAAAATAAAGTACCTAATTTACACATGTAAAACCCAGCGGCCACAAAATATTATAACATTTGGCAGATAGTGGGTAAAGGTTATTTATAACAACATTAAGGTCCTATACAGCACCTTCAAAGCATGGTTCTTTATGCAACCTTATAAATATGGTTTTATTTAGCACCAAAAAGTGTTCTGCTATTGTTACATGCCAAAGAACCCTAATTTGGTAATGTTTATAACCATTTTTCTTAAGAGTGAAGGGTAAGTTTTAACTCTTCTAAGGTGACCCTAAGCAGCTTTGTCAAAATAACAACATTCATCCATCAGCAAATAATGCAAGGGAATGTCAGCATGCGCTACTTTTTGTACAAGAATTCTGACACTTCCAAAACTGAGGGCTCTTATAGTTCTTAAATAGGGACTGGTGTTAAACTTTTGGTGTTACAGAATGGACTACCCAGGGTCTAGAAGGTGCTCCAGGCATGTACATCAAGAGAAGAAAGGGCATGCCTCACTGTGAATGTGTGATATTATGGCCAGGCTCGGCCACCGATAGAGGCCAGTCCGTACCCCGACAGTGCAACCTCCGGCACAAAGGATGGTCCTGCCGAAGCTTTCCGGCCCCATTAGCACCCGAGCGTCAAGGCAAAGCTCCAGAACCTCATTCATTATTCATCGGCGCGCAGGCAGAGGCCCTGATAAATTCTCACTTTAAGTGACAATGAGTGACAGAGCCTGGGGTTTTTTATGGCCATCCCCTCCCTGCCGCCAGTGGCGCGCTGGCCAAAGGTCCAGCCTGATCCTCCGCTAATGACCGGCATGATGTATGTGCAGCGAAGCAGAGGCTGACACCGGTGCTCTACCGTCCCGCTCCCCCAGTCCCACACCGGGGGTAAGCTCCATCCCATCCCGGGAGCTCAGCAGGCCACGGAAACTCCTCATTAGCTGGGACACACAGAGTTAACCTGGAGGGATAGTGGTAAAGGTAAGAGAATGGAGGGTGAAAGGGGGGGTTTTAGTCATGGTGGTGGGACAGTCATCTTATTTATACACCATCTTGGCCTGGAATTGCAATGCAACACCCTCACATGGACCACCTACCCTTACTTTTTGCTCAACATTTAAGCCCCACAAAATGTTTAAAATACCATTTATTGTTTAGAAATGCACGACCTTGTACAAGCAGACAATAATTAACATCTCAATGTGAATATTTAGGTATCCATTTTCTGTGGATTTCTGTAGAAATGTTCTGTGTATCTGTAACAATATGGTGAGTATTGACTTGCTCAGGGTTTGGTATTGAAACTTCAAAGGCATTTCAACATTTTATTCTATTTTAACTTTCAGCTGGTGAAGGGAGGGGTCCTTAGCCTCTGTTTGTATCTGTACGTCTCCAGTGATATCGATTGAATTGGATTTTAACCCCTCTTCTTTGCGCTGCACTGAAGACAAATGCTTTCAGTGGAACAAAGGCTGCATACTGTGTGTGGCTAGCTTTTTGAGAGCCAAGTCTCTAGGGTGCAGCCATCTTTCCAAAAAAAGATATTTCTCTGGAGAATGCTTTGCCATTCCAAGTTTCTGATGTAGTCCTTGCTCCTTATTATTGTCTTTGTTGTAATGATGTTGTTTTAATATGTGAACTTATTTCCTAGGGTATCTAATTGGGAAATAATAATTGGAAAATAGACAAGGCCAATAAAAACTACATACAGTGATTTTTCTACTTCCTATTTTGAGATTTGCTAGTCAATGTAATGCAGTTTACTTTTTCTGAGTAAAAACATAAGAATTCAGAAGGTTTCACATGCTAATCAAGTTGATTCCATAAGCTGATGTTTATTAGCTTTAGCCATGACAAAGAACAAACACATTAGCTTACACTAGTCTTTAGCAGTACCTCATTAGGTCGGTGTCTCTGTTTCATCTATGATAGGTCATCCACCAGGAGCTTTTTATTACCAATTCCTTCGGGCAGCCAGGGAATGGTCTCCCAGTGCCTCACTTAATTTGCTGGCACTGATGTCTTATTCTACTGATTAGTAAGATAAAAACATTTTATAACAAGCATGTACTTTCCATTAACATGGAAAGACTTGGGTAATGTTGCCGCCAAATATTTTTGAAGTATCTTCATCTATAGCCCTATTTACACCTGGTATTAAGATGCATTTTGTTCAAAGTAGACGAGGGAGACACATTCCCGTTTACACCTGGTGTTAGTGTTGTGAAAAGTCGGTAACAAAATTTTATACCAACATTTCCCTCTAGTATTTATAGTGCTGTTGAATGGATTCTTAAACAACTCTGATTGGCCATCATGTTCACATGCTCAAAATATATGTCTCTATCATTGTAGCCAATCAGAGACATGTATGTTGAGCATGTGAACACAACAGCCAATGATAGACATATATGTTGAGCGTGTGAATTCAATGACCAATCAGAGACATGTATGTTGAGAGCGTGAACACAATGGCCAATCAGAGACATATGTTGATAATGTGATCACAACAGCCAATCAGAGACATATATGTTGAGAGCATGAACACAATGGCCAATCAGAGAAATATATGTTGTGCGTGTGAATGCAATGGTCAATCACAGACTTATATGTTGAGTGTGTGAATGCAGTGGCCAATCAGGGAAATTTATGTTGAGAGCGTGAACACAATGGCCAATCAGGGAAATATATGTTGAGAAAGTGAATGCAATGGCCAATCAGAGATATATATGTTGAGAGCGTGAACACAATGGCCAATCAGAGATATATATGTTGAGAGCGTGAACACAATGGCCAATCAGAGATATATATGTTGAGAACGTGAATGCAATGGCCAATCAGAGATATATATGTTGAGAGTGTGAACACAATGGCCAATCAGAGATATATATGTTGAGAGCGTGAACACAATGGCCAATCAGAGACATGTTGAGAACGTGAAGGCAATGGCCAATCAGAGATATATATGTTGAGAACGTGAACACAATGGCCAATCAGAGATATATATGTTGAGAACGTGAACGCAATGGCCAATCAGAGATATATATGTTGAGAGCGTGAACACAATGGTCAATCAGAGATATATATGTTGAGAACGTGAATGCAATGGCCAATCAGAGATATATATGTTAAAAGCGTGAACACAATGGCCAATCAGAGATATATATGTTGAGAGCGTGAACACAATGGCCAATCAGAGATATATATGTTGATAACATGAACACAATGGCCAATCAGAGATATATATGTTGAGAACGTGAACGCAATGGCCAATCAGAGATATATATGTTGAGAGCGTGAACACAATTGCCAATCAGAGATATATATGTTGATAACATGAACACAAAGGCCAATCAGAGACATGTTGAGAATGTGAACACAATGGCCAATCAGAGATATATATATGGAGAACGTGAACACAATGGCCAGTCAGAGATATTTATGTTGAGCGTGTGAACACAATGGCCAATCACAAACATATATGTTGAGCGTGGAAACACAAAAGGAGACTACGGAAAACATACGGAGAGCAGCATCTTTAGTTTTTGTTCTAAAAGCCACAAGACAGAATGCTGTGAGTTTAAATCCCATCTGGCCAGCTTGCTTCCCATAATGTTTAGACATTAGGTCAGAAAGGTGGTATTTTGTGTGTCTGTTTGAATGCATTTGTCCATATGAGCATTTACACTACGAAAGCAATCCGGTTAGAAATGCATTTTTGACTACCTCTGGAAGTGGTCGAAAGTGGACAAGCTCAAAGCGTTTCAAACCCCGTTTACACCCCATCGTCCAATCGACCAAAGCGGATCCTAATACCAGTTGTAAACAGAGCCTGTAGTATTGCAGTTCTTTTGTCTAAAAGTAAATACATATTATTAGCGGGAATACGCTATGATTTAATTCTTGATTCTGAATTGATTCAGGTTGTTTAATAGTTCATGACAAATTTTTCTTAACTGTACTAATATCAATATTCACATCCGTATCTGACACATGGAATTTCTAATTATCAATAGAAAGTTAATGAATTACTTGCCTTCTAGACAAAGAAAGAATAATGTTATACCGAATTCTTGCTTTTGACAGACAGATTCCACCTTTACTAGAGAGAGAAATGGGGAAGAACTGAATGAGTGGCGCTGCCTTGTCAGAAGATATAGAAGATGAATACCTCTGGAGAGTCCGCTAGCCTACCTGCTGTTTGCTGTTTGGTCAGGAATATTATAGTGCAGCCCAGGAGAGTGCAATAGTATGTATATATTTAAAAATAGATGTATACATCAAAGTGCATTCAAGATCTTTGGAATCCCTTGTGGCGTATTCTTTGCCTCTCATTCTTTCTTTCACATTCAATTGCTCTTTCTCCATTTATTTGGTCCTAGAAGATCTAGAAGTTTGAATGCTTTGTTGGATTGTGCATCTTGATTAGCGCCACACATGAATAAGGTTTGTCATTGTGCAGGGAATGATGGAGTTGACATGAATGTATCCTTTGATCTGGAATTTTAATGACTGCCTCTAGTTTTTGTTGAATGGTTTTCCGAGGTATGCCGACAATGAGGCACGCTTGGTTTCCATGTCTAACTGGTCAGCTATGCTCGTCCTGTTTATCTGTGGTGCCTGTTGCTGGTCTCAATGCACTACAGCTGTGTTAATGCTTTACCGAGGAACTCTCCAGCTGATTGGACATTTCTTGGCCCTCGAAACTGTGCCTTGGCTACCTCCTTTGAAAATTCAACTCATTTTAGCGATACACAAGCCTCGACCGTCTGTGCTAATGAGATTCCAATTGCCTTGGGAACCAATATGTACACAATGTGAGTGTGTTTAGCGCATTACAGTCATTTTTATTTGAATGTGTGGTAACTGGCATATGCTACAAATGCTGGTAATAAAGCTTAGTTAACATTTCTTTAACATTCTGTAACATTTCCTCACCAGTGGGACGCCTAGGTTAACTTCACTTTTATATAGCTTATATATATATATTTGAAATTCTCAAAACTCAAAATTCATCCTGAGAAAACCATTTTGAAATTTGACATTGTATTAGCTTAGAAACGGTACTCTAAATTATTTTAGTCGGCTCCTCCCTTGTTGGGCGTCGTCATGTTTCATAATTTATAATCAAAACCATTTCTAATCTTGACCATACACATCGTCGGAAAGGTCTTAGTCTCAAGGTTCCATATTTTGTGATAGAATTGATATTTGGCAGAAATGCATTCATTTGTTACAGGAATGCCAAAATTCTATGGAATGTGGGAAATTTTTGGCATCACGCCTAAATAAAATTAATGAGAACTTAAATTTTTGTGGTATCAACTTCAAATTTGGAACACAACTTGGTTAGACATATGGGTTGGATTTTATAGTAATTTTAGGTGGGGATATTTTATAAAATAAAATGTTTAGTACAGTACATTTGATTTACAGTAAATTTTAACTTCTTTAAAACAAAACAAAACGTAGGTCTTAGTCCCCAAAGCATTCTTGAATTACAACCATTTAGGTTTGGATAGTGCATTTTCACATCCATTCTCAAAAAGTGGGGTGGCTGTTTTTTTGTTCATATATGAGACTTATTTTCTCTATTTGATCATTAAATATAACTTTTGATGCATGTGAAGAATAGCATCTATGCAATACACAATATTTCCCCATCTTGTCATCACTCAACATGTTCCTTCTGTTGGTATTTAACACCTGCTTATTTGTGTATATGAAGTGTAATTTGCCCATGTTAAAATGTGCAAGCAGGTCTAGATACATAATGACACTTTGACAGGTCTGTATTTCCCCCCTTGTCTGTTTCATAGCATGTAGCCGTTCAGAGGACAGAGGAAGGTGTTTTAATGGCTCTTTATCATCATATCCACCCTGGTGAGAAACAGTGAAAGTTCGTATATGTAATGTCACATTTATACCTCTCTTACTGTGTGTGCAGGTGGAACAAGATAAAGACAAACACATCACACACAGCCCTCTGCCCTCTGGTGCATCATGGGAGAGGAGAGGGCCTTCAGGGCGTAACTCCGTCGCTTTAGGCTGTCCTTGTTAGGAAGCTGTCAATCAAAAAGAAGACCCCGCGAACTTGCCTCACCATGTTGTAACCTTCGGGAAGAGAGAGAGACATTGAGGAACGAATATAATATATATTTCCTGAGGAAGCCGATTTAAGCCCAGTCCTACTTAATAAGCACAGGCCTCAAGAAGAGAAAACGTGACTGGTGACCCTTTAAAGGGCGAATGTCGGTGGTTCATGCCGACATGTACTGTAAAACCCACAGGTCACCTGATTTCTTCTCAGTGGCAAACAGGCAAAATTAGTCAAGGTAAGTATACAGACACAGTCATGGATGCACACTGCCATCCAGTGGTGGAGGATGGAACTTCACTCTATCTTTTAGGCCTTTTTCTAGGGGTGAATTCAGGTTGATTGGGACACTTTTTCCAAGTCATCTCAATGGCGAGAAGTATCCCAATCACCAATAAGATTTCAAGTGAAGGGTGTAATATTTTTATTGTAGTTCATTAAAGGCAAATAGTACTGAAGACGTTTAGTAAATGTATGAACTTTTTCAATTTTCTGTTGGACTGTGCATGAAATTAAAATTGAAGGATTTTTTTCTTTTGCTTTTAGTATGAATATGTTATCCTTACTGTTATCTATAAGCCAGTGTGCTCCTAACCAATGACAAAACTCGCATTTAGGAGATGTAAACATTCAAAACATGTCTCTCACTTCTGCCAATAGGGATCAATGATTTTGATGACATCACTCTGCACTTCAGCTTTTCATCAGATTTTCTGTCCAATTAAATGCCCTCTAGGATCTAAAGCTCCCTGCCCCGATATTTATAAACAGGCTAAAATCGGTCACTTGTTCACACATTTACCGTTTTCTACATGGTTAATGGCACACAGTGCACTAGATAGGGGATAGGGAATGATTCAGATGATTTAAATATGCTTTCCATTGGGGCAAATTAAGTCTGGTTTAATGTTAGTGTCAAGCGAATCACCACAGCGCGCACAGTCTGCTCCGGTCCAGAGACACGAGAACACGGGGTGGATCATATGCGCGAGTCAGCGCGCAGACCAGAAAACGTATCGGACCCATTTGAATTCTGCGCAGAATGCTATCTTTTAAAGCGATATGGAGGAGAAATCGTTACAGAGTAGGAGGAAACTGCGGCTTATCCGAGCTCAATGAGACTGGCTGGGCTTTGATATAAACTAAACGCTATTGGCTGTTTTAAAAATATGGGAGGAGCTGTTCGATAAGTCCCGCCCTGTCTTCCTGTTTCAGTGGAAATTACATCAACACATTGAATAATGCTGTGCGTTTCAAGACACTACAGTGGGCCTTTAAAGATGCAAGCAATGATTGGTTGAGTGACAAGTTAGGTTAGTAGGCTGACATTTGATGTTGTATGCGACATATCAGGACTAATTAAGGTCTATATATTGTTAATATTTCATAAAATTAGAGCATATTTCTAGCCTGGTCCTACCAGACTAATACATTTAATTTGTACAGTGAGTCTGGCCACTCTCCATTGACATGAGTTAACTTCGTTGAAGGCGGGAACTCTGAAGTTTAAAACTATTGGACCTGCCCAGAGCCACGTGACGTATGTCATCTCAAACTAGCGCACGACATCAACGTCAGCATTCTCAGCCACGCCCTCTGTTCACTGATTGGACCGGTTAAAATTTTACCAGAGAAAACCAGAGAATATGGCCCTGTCCCAAATGGCACACTTCATGTGCACTTTCGGTCTTGTGGACTTACAATGGTCGGTGTGTGCGCATGTCTGTTAAGTCCACAAGACCGTAGGGTGTCCCATTCATCATTTAAGCTTAAAAAGGGTGCTCGTGCTTTGCGGCTGCTATGCGCCCTCGATGCGCACTTCAGCTGAGCCCGCAAGTTCGCGAGCTACGCAGAGGACTTCTACCCGGCAGTCGAAGCGACATTACGTCGTGAAAGTGCGGACTCATGAAGACTGTGAGGGTTTAGGGTGCCATTTGGGACAGGACCTATATTGCAAACCCAGACGGAGTACTGAAGGAAAATTAAAATTGAGCGGAATTGCATAGGAGGGCGGAGCTAGGCTAATATATTTTCTACCTTTGATGTCACATCTCATGATATCTGTGGGATAGTTTATGTTTTTGTGTATTTATGACCTTTTTTCTTCTATCAAAAGTAAATGATAACCGCAAGGTAGTGTCATCTGCTAATTAGCGTTGTCACATGCCATGCAATTGCGGATTGCCCGAATTAAATTGACAGCTGCATTATGGAATTTACCTACATGCTTGGATTAAAAAATAATTATACAAACAAACTCTGAAAATGTCATTGGTATTATTAGAAACAGATGTCCACATGTAGGAACTTTTGTTCCTGTCAAACATTTTATTGAGTGAGGAAGTGAAACAACTTTTGTCCTCACGTCACTGCCTTTGTTCTTGTAAATGAACGAAACCTAAGCTCCTTTGAGAAAGTAAAAAAACACTGAATGCAAATGTGCGTCCAGACATTTTTAACACAGATAATGTGGTAGGCCTACAAAAATATCTCACATACTTTATCTCACACTATCACATCTATTTTTTCATTTCCATGTACTACTTACATTCTTCTAAACAAGGCCCAGTTATTTGTTCCACATACAATGTTAAATAACACATAAATACTAAGAAACTAATAATTTTCAAATTTTCATTTTTTTGTATGATATTTACAGTAATTAGATGCTTAGGGTTAATCTGTATTGTGTGTTGAATATGGAGATATTTTGTTGCCATTAATATGAAAGGAATGTTCTGGATTTGATACAGCCATGGTCCAAATAATGAAATATATATATGATAATATGGTAAAGATAAAAAGGTATTAATAGTGTTTGCTAAGACTTTGCATCTGTTGCTCATATTTAGGGAAAGGCCTCGTCTGTTGTTTTTATTATTGTTTGAAAAATTACTATACGCATAAAAAACAAAAGTGCAACATTAAATTCTCCTCGACGCCTCAACCAATGCTAATTTAGGAAGCTAAAGTTCATCTATACTTGCTAAATGTTTCAGTGACCAGCGCAAGTTATGTAATCAGATTACTTTTTTCAAATAACTAGTAAAGTAATGCATTACTTTTTCAAACAAGTAACACAAATTACTTTGATTTCACATTTGGTGTGAAAGGGCCAAAAATATAACTTTTTCTATTAAAACGTTACCTGTTATTAAAAAAACCAAAACAAGCTAGTCCAGCCCAGGTGAGAAAAAGTAATGCACAAGTAACAACGCATTACTCTCCAAGAAAAGTAACTAGCACAGTTACTTTTTTAGGAAGTAACGCAATATTGTGAAGTATTACTTTTACAAGTAACTTTCCCCAACACTCACTGACTTTTTCCTACATTGAAATGTGTTATTAAAAGCAAGTCAAAGTAAAATAAATGACTTTATTAATGACTATTTTATGGCTTTGCAATAATATAATAAAGTATATTAATACTGTACATTAATATATGCATGTAATTTTTCTCTATTTGTTTTAATATGATACAGGATTTTATATTTGAAAAAAAAAAGACAATTCTTTTGACAGAAGTCATCTGCATTGTTATTTGCTGTTATGACTTCATGGCACTCAGGTTTTGTGGGTGTCCCAGCGCGCATTTCACTCCTCGTCATGACCTCCATTCTCCACCTGACCTCATAATGATGCCAGCTGCATTGTCAGGAACCTCCAGATGTCTTTTGTAGGTAAGAAATTAAGTATAAAAGTAAAGCCCTCCCCCCAGAAAATCTGACAACATAAAGATAAGGGGTAGTTGTGGGATCAAATAGCTGTTTTAGACAACTAAACATTTTCTACAGTGGAAATCCAAAGATTTCACCATGGAGAAGCAGAGCAAAGAGGAAGAGCTCATGGTTTGCGTAATTCTGTGGTGCTGTGTTTCTCAGGCCTGCCTCTCCCGCTCACACTGCAGCTGCAGCACATCAGGTCACGCCCCTTCATTTTCTCATACTTAAATGCTTCGTAGTTTAAAAATAGCTGATTTCATCAGCTGCCGACACATCAGTGATCAGGAATCTATGTGGTTCTTTAAATAAGAATAACCAAGCTGGTAGAGTTTATCAGCTGACCATACAATGGGGGAATAGCTATACATTAATAATATGGGATATATTAAAATAGTGTTAATACTACTAATAATTATTTTCATGTATCCACAAGGCCTGGTTTCACATACAAGGCTTAGATTAGGCACTACACTACAAAATCTCCTACTTAACTTTAATCTTGCACACAAAAACATTATAAAACACTTAGATTTAGCATTTACTCTTACTTTTTAAGTGCCAGAGCAAAGCATGCTGGGAAATAGAAATCTCAGCCCAGTTTCAGTTAAGTTAGTCTAAATTAAAAGAAACAAGTTCATAAAACTCAAAACAATGAAACAATTCAGATTACTTAAAATGTCTCAGTTTTCAGAACTCAAAAGAAAAAGAAAGTCATAAATACTTATAAAAGTTAATTTGATTGAACTCATTTGTTTAAATTGAGTTGCCGCTACTCTAACCATTTCTTTTTGAGCATTCAGCAGTATTTCAATAGTAATATGTAATTCTGAAATTGCGTATAAAGATGTAAGTAAATAAGTGTAATTATTTCGGCACACTATTTTCTGCATACTGTGATTTGCGGCGCATTAACCTTAATCTGGCATACCATATCGCACAGCATTGGGATGCTTAGCACACAACTCCATGCCCCTGAGATGTTTATGCAAGCAGGCGGTACACCATTGTGTGGACCAGTGCCAGACAGCAATGAAACATGATAAATATGGTTGCAAGTGCAACAAAGATTTCTTTCAGGTCAGAGGGCTGTTTTTGTCCTGAAGCAGTCCCGCAAAAGGTTGAAAGGTTGAAAAAAAAAACAGGGAATTGTAACCAGCAGAATTAATTGGTACATGTGTAGTTATTTTCTGTCCACACACAGGTTAGACCGAAAACTGTGATCAAATGACACTTAGCTTAGCATAATTTAAGTAGCCTAGAATTTCAGTGTTCTTTCCTTGCACTTAAAGCTGAATATTAGTGCTGAGAGAATTTTCTTCGCGCAGTGATTTGCGTGGTGGGAGCGGTGGCACTGCTAAAATGTGTATTAGCAGTGTTAGCATTACTATTTCTGTTGCAACTTGAGGTTATAAAGATTTGAGCTGAACTAACATCCTACATTGCTTGAGCTTGAGCAACAGACGTAATAACACCAGTATTTTTTATTTAGTGTGTTTTTAACACCCAAGGACGCTTTACTAAGATAGGTTTAAGGAACAGAACCAACTAGCAAAGCACAATACAATGATATTTTTAGCTGAAAGGCCCATGATGTATAACCGTTTCAGCATCCTGCTGACTAACAGAGGATCGAATACAAGAGATAATACATAGGTGGAAAAAAAACACCTTTACCACTTTACCAATGTGATCATTAAATGAAAGAGTGCATTTAAGAAGACGAGCAGTCGTAGAGGACATTTAAAGTCACCAAATCTATCAATTGGCCAGATAGTTTAGACACAACAGATTTAGAACTAATCAGCATTATTTCCGTTTGACCAGTTACATTTAAGGCGGTTTGCCTCCAGCCAATGCTTGAGATCCTTGATGCAATTTGTTAATGAGTTGAGAGGTGTGCTAAAATAAAGCTGTATGTCATCAGTGTAACAGTAGAAGTTATTTGTCTGATTGGTAACATAAAGAGTGGAAAGAAGAGGGCCCAAGACAGAACCTTGAGGTACTCCAGAACTGATGGATTTGGAGGATGATTTGTGGTTCTGATAAACAACAAATTGTTGCCTCCTTGTCAGATAGGATGAAAACTAGTCAAAGGCTGACAGGAGTATCTCATGACTAACAGTTTCAAAAGCTAAGCTGAGGTCTAACAGAAGGAGAATGCTAAAAGCGCCAGCATCAGAAGCTGGGAGGAGATCATTAAGAACCTTGACCAGGGCTGTTTCAGTACTGTGTAACGAACGAAAACCAGACTGGAAAGGCTCATAGAGGTTCTGTGCTGGCTTGTAACTGGGAGGCAACAACTTTTTCTAATATCTTGGAGAGAAAAGATAGGTTTGAAATAGGCCCGTAGCTACTTAGAGATGAAGGATCAAGACCAACTTTTTAAGAACAGGACTGACAATATGAATGATACCTCAAATCACAAGGCTTGTTGAGTAGAAAGGCTAATACTTTGCAAATGATAAAATATCAGAAAAAGACCATAGACTTGTATTTTATTCTTTTAATGATTTAAAATCCCTCAAAAATGTCTTTACTGCTGAAATATTATAATTCGATTTCAAATTAACAAATTAGGAATCGAATTTGAGTTGGCTCTACTCAAAAAAGTTCATTATTTTGAGCATTAATGAATTGGTTTGAGTAGAGCCAACTCAAATTAAACAAATTAGTTCAATCAAATGAACTTTTATGAGTATTTATCTTTTTCTTTTGAAAACCTGACACATTTTAAGTAATCTGAATTGTTTCATTGTTTTGAGTTTTATGAACTTGTTTCTTTTAATTTAGACAAACTTAAATGTAACTGAAACTGGGCTGAGATTTCTATTTCCCAGCATGCTTTGCCATGACACTCAAAAGGGAAAGTAAATGTTCAAATTAAGTGTTATATTATGTTTTTTCGTGTGCAAGATTAACGTTAGGGAAGGGATTTAGTAGTGTTTAATGTTTTCTTATGCTAGTTTAGAAGAGTTTCTGTTGTTGTTGTTGTTTTTTGTATGTTTACCATCATGGAGTCGCCTGTCAATTGCGTCATATCTGCGTTACCCTCGTTTCCGGTTTTATTTTGCAGAAAAGCTTTACTCTCACTGGAGTGTGAACAAGTGTCACAGCAGCCAAGCCAACGCACAGAGTAACGTCATAACATCATTTTCAACATACTTAAATGTATCTAATATGATAAACAGAGCTGCGTTACCTCATACTCATGACCGGAAAAGCGGATATTGCGCCGGCGACGGTGTCCCGTCATAATAAAAGTCCCGTTGCTCGCGAGCAGTGTGTTTTGTGTAACAATCGCTTTGGTGGCCTTGCTCAGCTCCACAGCACTCGCCCCTGCTCTGCTTCATACTACAGTAACATTAATAACCCCATCCGTGAACATGATTTCTGCCCGAGTCCTATCCCGATTCTTTTCCACCGGCTGTGAGGTGAAGACCACATGTCCCAAGATTCTGCGCTCAAACTTGACGTCATCAAACAACGCCTTTGTTTTAAACAGGCGCCCTCTAGCGGATGGAAAAGTTGCATAGTGTACCTTTTAATTAACTTTGTAAAGCTAGCCACGTATCCAGTACTAAAAATATTTAGGTTCACAATTTTAATATAAATGTTTGAATTAGCTTACTCAAATATTTGAAGTTAAGAGCAATTAAAATGTATGAGTTCAAAATAAAAACTTAACTTTCTGAAATTTCAATGTAACCGATTTTCAAAAAAAATTGTAACAGGCGAAGCACTGCTACTTAGGTGCAGAGATATCACACAACACATGCACAACATAGGCTGGTATGTTGACGGAAGTTTGGGGATTTCATGTGTTGCATGACATCTCTGCGCCCAAGTAGCTGTGCTTCGCCTGTGCTTCCCCATAATATAGTCCCAGGTTAATATCTGCCATAATTGTACCATAACCAGTAATTAGATCACTTTCGGGACATGCTAGCTGGCAACATAGGATTCCATTCATTATGCTAAGCTAAGCTAGCGGCAACCCTGCAAACTAAAACAATGCATGCACTGAGACAAAATGCATTTGCCCACATATCTAAATGTAGGAAAGAAGTTGAATAAACCCTATTTCTAAAAACGGTGGTGTGTTCCTTTAAGTGTTGTTTTTATCCATATTAACTCCTAACTCCAGGAGCTATAGCGAGATTTGCTACTCATCTTTTCTTCAGAAATGCAAAAATATACTTTTGTTTTTTTCATCGTTAAACACACAATCACAACCACAGTCAACAAAGTTGACACCAGGTGCTAGAATATGTTGCTGCAATGTGCCACTTTTGCAATGTTTTTAGCAAGTGGGTCGATAAGTAAGTAAAGTGTTCTTGCTTCACCACAGTACTAGAATTAATCATTGGCTATAGGAGTTTGTATAAATGTGGGTGGAGTTTCTAATTGTGTACCCTATTTGCTTGTGCAAAATTGCAAATGTGCTTTTGCTTCAGGAAGTGGTTGATCACCATTTGACGCAGTCAACTACCCACCACCTACTATTGATTGTGTTTGAGGTTACTTTTTTACACTTTCATTAACATACATTTTCTTTAGTTTGGCCAGCTGTAATGTGTGTTTTAGTTTCAAGTGATGAAAGCAGATATCAGAGCAGATATATTTAGCCAAAGAAGATTCACACTATACTTGGAAGGAATGGCACAAGTTTTAGCAGGAAGTTGTTTTTTATAGTCTCAGGCACAAATCTTCTGAGCATTAAGTGATGTGAGTGACAAAAAAAGGGGGAAGAAATGATTCATTTTGTCTATGGTTTCTCTTAAAGTACTAATGAGAAGTAGAGAAAAGAGGAATTTGCACACCAATGTAATTCTCACAGTACTTTTGTCGCATTGTATTAGATTTGGTCTTGAATTCTCATCTTGAGTAATCAATCTCTTTGAATTCTCTTTATTGACAATCGATCCCTCAGATATTTGAAGTTCATTTCTATCTTACTCTGGTATCTGTTCATACAGTCAGTAGGTTGTCACTTTAAGGTTTCATCTTTGCACGCCTCTTTGTCTCTGTGCTACTTCCTCAAACAGGCGGGAAACCAAAAAAAGAGAGGAGAGAAAAAAAGAACAGGCAAGGAAGTGGTATCTTGCAGTGCTGCCTACATGCAGAGGGCTTGGAAAGTGAGAAATAGTCAAGAAGCAACTCAAGTTTTGTAAGCTGCACGAGAGAAGTAAATGTCTAAGTTTGATGTCACAATTGAGTCATTTATGGATATTTAGAAAAAATATCAATATCACAATGTTTAATGAAACTTGTGAGGCATTTTTCTTCAGTTTGGCATTTTAAGCATGCAAATCAGCGCATTAAAGATATTCATCATACAAAAAGATCTTTAAATACAATATATGAATTGCATTTATGCTATCATACTTCAGTTAAAGGCTACAAACACCCGAAAGAGCCACCACTTTAGCCATGACTGTATTCACAAAATGCCTTCCAGTACCGTATCGTTTTTATAGTTACAGTTTAATAAAACCATTAAAGACACAAAGTGACAGCAAAATGTTATTTAAGAAAACAATGGTAAAATCTACAAAACTTGGTATTACAAAGGAGGAGGCAAAGTCACATCACTGGGTTTGGAGTTTATTAATAGTCACCATTTCGAACCGAAGACAAATTCTCAGTATATACCGCTGGTATTATAAAGGTCGCAGGCACAGAGGTGAAGACTTAATTTAAAAGACCAGAGTGTTCGCTAACACCCGCCTTGCTCACAGATCATTAGTTTGTAACTCCATCTAATTTCAATCGACCCATTCAGGGCTGCGTTTCCCAAAAGCATTGTAAGCCTAAGTTGATCAGAGAACAATTGTCAGCAATTTCCCAAAAGGCTTGCGATGATTTTGGGAAACATGGCCCAGGCTAATTTGCGGACAATATCTGGACCAGGTAGATTTTTTTGCTTGATTTTTGTCCCCCTCACATTCACACTTTAGGATCTCATTATAAAATCAATAAGAAAACACTTATCGTCTTATATTATGTAATATTTATTGGTGTAATTTGTCTTTGTGTTGATGATATTCTCATCCAAAACATTTTTACATGGCCCCACCCTCAGGAAAAACCCAGAGAAATGTTTCGGGTACCGTATTTTCATTAAGGTTATAAGTTGGCCTTAGTGAACATCCCAATAGAGTGGTGCAGATATGACATCACTTTGTTGGCCAACCGGCAGTTAGCATCACACTGGTTCCCTCGAGAAAAAGTATATGTCTCTGCAGGTTAGTAATAGGCGTTACCTCATCAGTGGGCGTGGCCATAAACAGAGGGCCGTTTTCCACTGTGTTAACTGATTTGCCCACATCATAGTGTGGGTAGGGTTTAGGGGTGGGGTCGGGTCGGGTGAAGGGGATCATTTTCATTGCGTGATTTATAAACACCCATCAGTTTGAAAACACCCACTAATTTAGAAATGCACACTCTTGTTCCGCAGAGACCTCATATTCCAAAAACCCGTAAGATTTTTCCATTGGTTTTTGTATAATCACAAAAACAAACTCTGTGATCAGCAAAAATGTATTATACACGTTTTGTCCATCAAGATATTTATGAATTTTGAAGCCTAAATGCAGTCGTCAAAAGCTAAAGCTAGGCTATAAAGGAACTACACCACGGTCCCACAAATTAAACGTCACGGCCACTAAGTTTCCGACAACTTTTTATCGGAACAATAGTTATCATCTAAAACATTTTACCAGAAGGTTTGAGTTAGACTAGTTTATAAGAGCACAATTGTATGCATAATGAGGCTGTAAAAGCGGTTGAGGCTGAGTTCCTGTTCATCCTGATGACATTCAGTCTCCTCGACAGCCTCTGTAGTCCCATTTAGCCACTTGTTAGCAACCACCCTTTTCAAGACACGTAACAGCTTAAAATAATCACGGGTGGGGTAACGTTAATACTGATGTATTTTATGTGGAAAAATAAACTGTGAAAGTGTCTTGACCAAAAACCAATGGAACCAGAGTGCTAAAATGCTAACGCACTTCCACACTTTGGTCTACAAAAGTGATGTCATACCTGCTCCACTCTGGACGTTTACATGATGGCAAGTTTTTATTTGGTGACAACAATGTTGAAAACGATCCCCGTTCACACGGATCCGTGAAAACTATTTAAAACGCTGTATTACACTGCTGGACCAGTAGATGGCGATGTCACTTTGTAAAAAAGAGAAAAAAAAAGTTCAATAGTTTTTAAGGCACGTTGATGCTCGTGGGAAGCGAAGGCTGGCCCGTGTGGTCCGATAAAACAGACGAGCTACTGTAGCTCAAATTGCTCAAGAAGTTAATGCTGGTTCTGATAGAAAGGTGTCAGAATACACAGTGCATCGCAGTTTGTTGCGTATGGGCCTGCATAGCCGCAGACCAGTCAGGGTGCCCATGCTGACCCCTGTCCACTGCCGAAAGAATCACGTTTTTTTTTAATAACATGTGGATGGCCGAGTGCATCGCTTACCTGGGGAACACATGGCACCAGGATGCACTATGGGAAGAAGGCAAGCCGGCAGAGGCAGTGTGTGGACTTTGGGCAAAAACCTTGGGTCCTGCCATCCATGTGGATGTTACTTTGACACGTACCACCTACCTAAGCATTGTTGCAGACCATGAACACCCTTTCTTGGTAACGGTATTCCCTGGTGTCTGTGGCCTCTTTCAGGAGGATAATGCATCCTGCCACAAAGCAAAAATGGTTCAGGAATGGTTTGAAAAGCACAACTTGTTTGAGGTGTTGACTTGGCTTGGATTCGCCAGATATATATAAATGGACTAGTATAGAATAATACAGTACACTATTTTCAAAAACTTGCAAAAGTGGGCAACGTTTATTCAGCAATGTTTTGGCTCATGGGACAGAAACATTGCTGAAATGTTGCTAATTTCTCTTTACTAGTATATATTACGCTTTAATAAACATCTTTTTTCTACATATATATGTATAAATGGAGTAAAATAAAGTATATATGAAAAAATATGTATTTTAACTGCTAATTACAGTCCTTTGAATTTGACAAGACTTCCAAAATGGCTGATATTTATTGTGCTAATACTGTGTCAAGCTAATTTAATTACTTAGTATCTTCACTGAACGTGGTTTTGGTGAAGCTTTTATCAGTGAAGTTATGTAACATTTCTTGCTTCATTGATGACATTTGTCGTGAAGGTGATTTTAATTCAAAATCCACATCTTCTGCTCTCACTATTGATGCAGGTCGTCGTCGTCAAAAAAAAGCAAAAGCAAAAATGAGAATTTTCTCTCATTTCCCATTTGAAGGACATGACACCGTGCAAGGCGAGAGATGTGTGGCGTAGATGAAAATGCAACTTCCTGTAAAGAAAGGGCCTTAACGCAAAGCTGAAGGGGAGAGTGTCTCTGCTGTCTCTAGACACAAAAAACTGCTTAAGGATTTTTTTTGAAGGTGAACACTCACCGGCAACAGGACCGACTGATTAGACGCTTAAGAACACGTAAGATTATATGAAAACAGAGAAAGATACCAGAAAGCCATTACACATTCTGATGGTTAACCCCAATCTGTATCTGTTTCAAATAGGACATATGGTGTCTTAGACGAGGCGTTTGAACCCTTGGATATGGCGAGATTTTTTGCGCTAGGGCCCTTGGTTTTGGCCCTATGCTTGGTCTTATGTAAGTACATCATTTTGTTTTTAACTAATATATATTTTAATTTACTTCTGTTTTTTGTATCATGTGGCATTTTGCGACTAATTTTGTGAATTAAGGGTGTAGATTCATTCATAGTTTGGTCCAGTTTCTGTGTTGTGTAATGTTACATCTCTCTGAAATTATAAATATAGTTTATTGAAACTTATTTACCATCACTAGTCATCTGTTGAAGTATTGAATTTAAAATTAATTGGTGAACGAGTGTCCTCGAATCTTGACGGATGTCAATGATAATTACATTTTAGTGTGTACATGCAGGACAAACTATTTTTCCACCTGAGTTTGTATTTGAAGTATTTGTATGTGTAATTATTGGCAGTATTATTATTTTACTGAGAATCGGCGTCATCATTGACTAAGAAGAAAGGGAATTGTCTTTAGACTGCCGAAGTGAGAAGTTGTTGCTTCGCAAAGCATCAGAGTGAAATATTGCAAAAGAGTTGTTTGCAAAACGTTTAGTGAGAGTTTTCAAAAGGGTCTGTGGCGGGACACTGGATGGTGTGTTGGGTTGTAGTTTGTGTTACCTGGTAAAGGAGCTGTCAAAGATCAGGGGTTCCTTGGGCGTGTCCCCTCAAGCTAGCTTGAGCCTCTGCTAGATTTGACCGGTGCAGAGGCCGAGCTGTCAGTCAATCATCCCTGCTTTCATCTGCTACATTTTGATGGATGTTGTTGACAATCTATTTGTTATTTTATAGAGTTCTGTCCTGCTGTCTTTTGCTAAAAGTAAAGGTTCTTGGGTTTTTCTTGTGAAGAACCGTTTTTGACTTTCTTTAGATATTTGGAATTCTTTGTGGGAAAGTTGCATCAGCCTGTAAAACCCTTTTTGGGTAACTGAAATATAAGTATAACTGAAACTTATATTTTCTTAGCAAATTACTTTTTATTGAAAATAATGTACATAATATAAGGTTTTCTTAGTAAATTATATTCATTATAATAGTAGTAATTAGTAATTTTCATTAAAAATGTAATTCACTAAGTAAATTCATATTCTAATGCAGTTCCTAGCCTTATAATATAATATAATGTAATGTAATGTAATATACTATAATAATATAATATAATATAATATAATATAATATAATATAATATAAATCTATATTATAAGGATAGAAACTTTCCTTAACAAATTAAATGTTATTAAAAATATAATATTTTTGATCTGACTCTTTTGGGTGTCACATTGCGTGCTGCTCTTGAACACGATGCCTTGCTGCACAGGCCCCTGACCACTTCCTCGTTCCATTTTGAGCCGGTTTCTATGCCTCGTAAATCTGCCGGCTAAAATGGTGCTCGCGAGACTGAAGACGTGCCGTGGCCTGTGAGCTGTGTTGCATCTAAATGTCTTTTGACTAAATATAAAAGTGCTGTGGGTTGAGACCGGATAAGAATTCTTGTGACTGCACTGTACATGCAAATCATATAGAAAAGGAAGCCAGAGTTTGAAAGATGGGCCTATGTTTGAATCAATGCTCAGGGGAGTATTCATGAAATCAGTATGTGATGTTGATTTTCAGGCTTGTCTGTACTTTTATTTAAAGGGTTAGCTCCGTCTGAAAATGAAAATTCTGTCATTATTTACTCACCCTCATGTCGTTCCAAACATGTATGACTTTCTTCTGTGGAGCATTAAAGAAGATATTTAGCGGTATGTTCATGCTGCACCTTTAGTGAAAGTTAATGGTGACTAAAGGCTGTTAAGCTTCAAAATGCCTAAATGCATCATAAAAGTTGTGATGTCATCTACAATAGTTTTTGTGTGAGGAAAATTTTCTTAAAAGAATTAAATCTGCATGCAAATCTGTCATGACTTGAAATATACTATGTGCGTCACTGACTATGTTTACTCTTTCCCGTCATTTGTGAAAAAACGTTTTCCTGCCGTTGATGGAATTTTCTGGCATTCCATGTTTTCACCGTTATAAGCTTTTACACATCTTCTGAGAGAGTACAGCATCTCCTGATCAAAACACATGTGAAGAAGAAGCAGAAACATGCAATATCATATGTAATCATATACATATTTAAGATGCGGTCATAAACAATAAACAGCATAAAAATCAAAACAGCCTAATGTTACTGCTATAGGACTGTGAAGCTTTGAGGATGTTGATGGACTCGATTTACATCTAGGTTTTGATCATCATTGTGAATATGACCAGTAGTATTTTACAAAAACTTGTTTTCTCAGCTTTTTGCTCAAAATGTTGCATTTTTAATTAAACTTATCCACATTCAAGTGTTGATAAAAAAAAAGAATGCATGAAGCTAGAATAAAACAGATTTTTTTTGTTCGTTCAAAAGCAGAGGATCTGTTCTTTCTTTTGATATGCGTGTTCAGATATTCATATACAACAAAATATTCTGGAAGCCATGACATTTTTGTGAAAATTATCAAAAACGCTGGCAGGGCTGGCAACTTTTGGAGTCAGGTAAAAAAATGCCGGGGAAAGAGTTAAATAGACTTTTACTGTATTGTGCTTTTTTATGTCATTTGTGGAGCTTGACAGTTCATGGCAACCAGTATCATAAACATCCAACATATAATGTTATGGTCTGCAAACAAACAAAATAACAATACAGATTTAGAATGACATTCTGGTGACTAAATTAGGACAGAATTGTCTTTTTTTGGTGAAATGGCATTAATCAGTATTAATAGATATTGAAGTATGATATGAATATGAAGATGCAAAACTGATGGACATGTTGGACATTACTGTGTACGGTCCAATTTTTTAGTGACAGAGCCTAAAAATGCATCTGGTAGCATCTAATTGAACTGTGAAAAATATTGTACAAATATGACCAAATCAACCTGACTCCATTCACTGTTCACAAGTTTTTAAGCAACTTCCAACTTTTATAAAAAAATTCAACTCATACAAGTTAAACAAGATTCAGCTAATTTTTATGTCACTTTAACACAATTTAAGTTAAAATGACTTAAACATCCACGTCGATTGTACTTAAAAATTTAAGGCCCCAACTTTTGTTTTTTTACAGTTCACAGGGTCAAATCAGGTAATATGATCTCCTTAAGGTATCAACTGCACATTGTGTGTGAAACCACGGAGGTAACAATTAAATAATTGTTTCAGCATTTCCTTCTCAGCTTTCATGCCTGTTTACACTTTATCGACCAACTGCTTTTCTAACATTTGTTAGACTTTTTGTACCAAGCTGATCAGAGTTTTGTTGTTCATAGACACATATAATATTATGATCAAGTGTTTTCATTAGATGAGCGTTAACTTCATATCTGCATCTCATAAATGCGGCCATTAAGGCTTCCGTTTAAAGCCATATAGACTGTGTATTGAACTGTGCGGTAAGCATTTGTCACATTGCATTGACCAAATGTCCCACCTGCAATATTTTTGGTTGTGGCCGACCGGTTGGCTTCATTTGTCAGAAGAGTAAAAAACTGGCACAGTTTAGTTTATTTTTTATTTTTAAAACCAACAATTATTCAGAAAACATTCAGTTGAATTTAAGTTTAAATGAATTATCATAGGTGAAAACATACAAGATACATGACGCAGCTTTGGTGTTAAAGCTAAAATAGTGATTTTAATTAGCATACAACTTAAGTGTGATTCATGGTATGTCGTGCAGCTTAAAGGCCTTTAAATAGTTTTCACCAATTCTACCAAAAAAATCTACACGAAAAATGAAAATTTTAAGTAAAATGAATAATAATACACTTACATTTTTAAACGGTGCCTGCAGTGTTAAATACACACTTAAAATTACATTATTTATTGTAACAAGCCAAAACAATGATACATCACTGAAAAAAATATTTTACAAAGTTGGTGAAAGGAATTATTTGAACGTTGATAGATTACTGGGCCTTTAATAACTGTTCATGTGATATTGGCCATCATTACTGAGTCTACTTGATATACAAATATCCGTGTTTGTGGATATAGTGTAGTTTGAAGGTTTCGATAAATCTTTAAAAACAGGTTTTTAGGTCCTTTAGGTTTATTCAAACTCCACTACGATCATTGTGATCTGCTTGACATAGAATGTTTTTTAAAGGATTCCTCTGAAAACTAGATAATAGTGCATTTAAAGTCTTTGTTCTCATGCTGTCATGTTCCATGTAATGGGTGGACCTGCTAAAACAGCCACGCTCAAAATGCTCGCACCTCAAGTTGTGAACCAAGTCGAGCAAAACCACATCCGGCAAAGAAAATAAGTGAAAAAGTACTGCTGCTGACGTTTCGAGGAGTTAAAACGCCAGTTATGACAAGTTAGGGAAAGTATCGGGAAATCATTTAGAATGCTAAAAATTATATATCTTGGTTATCATAGAATTACAAACCACCAAATCAATAGTATGTCTTGACATTACATTAGGTAGATGCATTGATAATTGATGAATTTGCACTAACTATTTAGTCGACTTGCATAATGATGTAGCCAAAGCTCTTGTGTAAATGATAGCGAGTTGCATTGACATAATTCGCATAGATATCTTATAGATATCTTATTATCTACCCTCCTCCCCCACCCACACAAGTACATTTTACCCCTCCCCCTTCCTCAGACGCACTGTATGTGAGTGACACGACCGTGCATTGGTGAACAGAATGAAAAAGAAAGCAAAGTGCCTTGAGAATGGGGGAAGGGTTTTGTCAAGCTACAGGAAGCTGTGGTTGAAAAACTGAAATAGTTTGTTTGCACCCCGCGTCTCCATGGCAGCCAGGTCGCGCCACATACAGACCACTGCTAGTAACTCCCTTCCTTTTTTCTGCTCAAATCTGATGGTTTTACAAGGAGCCCATCTTTCACTCTGGTTTCAAAGAAATGAACTGCTGAACAAATGTGTGAGTGTTTCGTGTGTGTGATAGTTGACTTGTTTCTAAATTAAACAGCTTTTCGGTTGTCAACAAACTTCATTTTTTATTATTATTATTTTTTTTGGTTTCACTTTATATAAATGGTCCCCTTTAGACATTCTGTGTTGACTATAAGTAATGTTTCACCTACTCTCACTATCATTAGTTGAGTATTAGTATTAGAGTAGTAGTAGACTTTTAGGGATAGACAATTAGGGTTAGAAAATGTCAACATATTCTAACCCTAATTGAATTAGGGTTAGAATATGTTGACATTTACTTGCATACAGTCAGTACAACGTCTGTTGGGGAGCATCAAAAGAAGACGTTTTGCTAAATGATTTCTCCTAAGCTGTCAAATACAGTCTGCATTGGTAGATATAAACCCTAATGCTCAAAATAATGATTTGGTTTTGGTAGAGCCAACTCAAATTAAACAAATGAGTTCAATCAAATGAACTTTTATGAGTATTTTAAACTTTCTTTTTCTTTTGAGTTCACAAAACAACACCAAAAAAAACATTTTAGGTAATCTGAATCATTGTTTTTAATTTTATAAACTTTTTTCTTTTAAGTTAGACAAAATGAAATTGAACTGAAACTGGGCTGGGGTTTCTATTTCCCAGCATGCTTTGCCATGACACTCAAAAGGGACAGTAAATGCCAAAATGAAGTGTTATATTATGTTTGTTTGTTTTGTACAAGATTAATGTTAAGTGAGAGATGCTAAGCATAGTTTCGGTATGTTGTTGTTTTTTTGTAGGGTTACCATCATGGTCAGGAGTGGAGCATTAGCTTAGTTTGAGAACAGATATATGTTACATTTATTATATAGCTGTCATTAATCAGCAAGTGCTATGCTATGCTTAAGGCTATCAAAGCATTGTGTTACCCATTAACAAGGTAGCATTTATTGAATTAGCTAGTTAAATCAAGTCACGTTTCCATTTCTATTTTAAGTTAAATGTTGAATTAACTTACTCAATTATTTTAAGTTCTGTGCAATAAAAATGTATCATTATAAAATACAAATCTGCAAGTTCTGCTTACTTAAACTTTTTTTTGTTGTTGTGTTTTGCCAACTATTTGGGTTTATAGTGGTTTATACCGTCCAGTTTTAGGGGACAAATTTCTACAAATATCATCCAGGAATTATTTTCTAAAAGTTTTAGTCTATTTTTGAAATATATTCAGTGTTGGGGAAAGTTACTTTTAAAAGTAATGCACGTTACTCCCTAAAAAAAGTAACTAATTGAGTTACTTTTTATGGAAATTAATGTTACAAGTTACTTTTGTGTTACCTATTCTCACCTGGGCTGTGCTTTTTTGTTTTTTAATAACAATAAAAAAGTTATATTTTTGGCAAATGTAAAGGACATTTTAAAACAAAAGTGAAATGAATAATCCTCAGGCTGAAGGAAATGCAAATTCACACCTGTACAGTTGAGGACGCAGGTAAAAGAAAAACTTTCAGCTGTTCTGTCATTCTAAATTGAAGAAGAATAGGATGCAGGAGAAGAAATGTAATGTTTATCTAAAGTCATTTTTGCTTATTAGCATGGTTGAATTAAATCATCAAGGTCAGCAGGAAAGACTATGGTTGATAAAGTGAGATTAAGTAAAAATTTAATATATTTATTTATTCCAGGTTTGCATAATATTCTGAGTTTGCATTTCACCGTTTTTATTAATTGTGAGTAATACTGAATCTGTTTGGTTTTTTTTTTCAAGTGAGATGAGTAAAGGTCTGCTCACATTTACTCTAGAACTACAATCACCATCATGTTCACACAACGCCTCTATACTTACTCCTGATTTCACTCAACATTTAGGACAGGATAGGAGCTAACGGTGAATAAATGGGAAGTAACTTCTGTTACTTATTTGAAAAAGTAACTCAAATAGTTTGTTGTAAATTCAAAATCCGTTACTTTACTAGTTACTTGAAAAAAGTAATCTGATTGCATAACTCGCGTTACTTGTAATGCGATACCCCCAACACTGAATATAGTGCTGTTGTAGTGAAAACTGAGATTGGCTTCTATACTGTACTTCTACCTTTTAAGATATTACAATCAATAGAGGACTAATTTCAAAGTGTACAGCTTGCTAGAGAAAATTGCTGCTTTGGTCTTTTGTATTTTTAATTTTTTTTTTTGTATTGTATTTATATCACGTAGTGGACTACATCTAAAGTGAACTAGCCTTTTCTTTTAGCTTCCACCCCCTTACTCACAGAGATTACCTATGATGGTAATGATTATCCTCTTTTGACATTGTGACGTCCCATGTCTTTTATGTTGACTTGGAGGGTTGTTCACCAAATTAAACTTTATGATAGTGGTGCAAATTCTTCTCTCATTAAAAATGGCTAATGCTAAAGCTAGTACAATACTTAATAAAATGAATGCTGGCTTCTATACTTCTATCTTTTATCATGCAAGATATTTATCAAAAGAGATTTCATTTGAAAGTGTTCAGCTTGCTGGAAGCTTCTTTGACCTTTTGTGTAAGTTTGTAGTTCTTTCCTGTAGTGGACTGTCTAAAATGACCTTGCTTTTCCCTTTAGCTACAGGCCCCTTACCCACACTCACAGCTCCAGAAACCACCAAAACATCATCTGTAAATGGTAATGATTACTTCTTTTGACATGCTCTCTTGCAGCAGTCAGTGACAAGTAAGAACGTAGGAGATGATGAAAAAGAGAAATCATTTTTTAAATCTACTTTAAAACATGTGGCAAGTTCTTAGATTTAGACATTTGTAAGATATTTATCAATAGAGATTTCATTTGAAAGTGTACAGCTTGCTGGAAGCTTCTTTGACCTTTTGTGTAAGTTTGTAGTTCTTTCCTGTAGTGGACTGTCTAAAATGACCTTGCTTTTCCCTTTAGCTACAGGCCCCTTACCCACACTCACAGCTCCAGAAACCACCAAAACATCATCTGTAAATGGTAATAATTACTTCTTTTGACCTGCTCTCTTGCAGCAGTCAGTGACAAGTAAGAACGTAGGAGATGATGGAAAAGAGAAATAATTTTTAAAATCTACTTTAAAACATGTGGCAAGTTCTTAGATTTAGACATTTGTAAGATATTTATCAATAGAGATTTCATTTGAAAGTGTACAGCTTGCTGGAAGCTTCTTTGACCTTTGTGTAAGTTTGTAGTTCTTTCCTGTAGTGGACTGTCTAAAATGACCTTGCTTTTCCCTTTAGCTACAGGCCCCTTGTAGATTTAGACATTTGTAAGATATTTATCAATAGAGATTTCATTTGAAAGTATACGGCTTGCTAGAATTCTTATTTGATCTTGTGTGTAAGTTTGTAGTTCTTTCCTGTAGTGGACTGTCTAAAATGACCTTGCTTTTCCCTTTAGCTACAGGCCCCTTGTAGATTTAGACATTTGTAAGATATTTATCAATAGAGATTTCATTTGAAAGTATACGGCTTGCTAGAATTCTTATTTGATCTTGTGTGTAAGTTTGTAGTTCTTTCCTGTAGTGGATTGTCTAAAATGACCTTGCTTTTCCCTTTAGCTACAGGCCCCTTACCCACACTCACAGCTCCAGAAACCACCAAAACATCATCTGTAAATGGTAATGATTACTTCTTTTGACATGCCCTCTTGCAGCAGTCAGTGACAAGTAAGAACGTAGGAGATGATGAAAAAGAGAAATCATTTTTTAAATCTACTTTAAAACATGTGGCAAGTTCTTAGATTTAGACATTTGTAAGATATTTATCAATAGAGATTTCATTTAAAAGTGTACAGCTTGCTAGAAGCTTCTTTGACCTTTTGTGTAAGTTTGTAGTTCTTTCCTGTAGTGGACTATCTAAAATGACCTTGCTTTTCCCTTTAGCTACAGGCTCCTTACCCACACTCACAGCTCCAGAAACCAGCAAAACATCATCTGAATACGGTATGATTACAGTGACAAGTAAGAATGTGCGAGATGATGGAAAAGAGAAATCTTTTGTGGCAAAACACGTTCTTAGATTTAGACATTTGTACGATATTTATCAATAGAGATTTCATTTGAAAGTGTACAGGTTGCTGGAAGCTTCTTTGACCTTTTGTGTAAGTTTGTAGTTCTTTCCTGTAGTGGACTGTTTAAAATGACTTTGCTTTTCCCTTTAGCTACAGGCCCCTTGTAGATTTAGACATTTGTAAGATATTTATCAATAGAGATTTCATTTGAAAGTGTACGGCTTGCTAGAATTCTTATTTGATCTTGTGTGTAAGTTTGTAGTTTTAGAGTGTTTGTAGTTCTTTCCTGTAGTGGACTGTCTGAAATGACCTTGCTTTTCCCTTTAGCTACAGGCCCCTTACCCACACTCACAGCTCCAGAAACCACCAAAACATCATCTGTAAATGGTAATGATTACTTCTTTTGACATGCTCTCTTGCAGCAGTCAGTGACAAGTAAGAACGTAGGAGATGATGAAAAAGAGAAATCATTTTTAAATCTACTTTAAAACATGTGGCAAGTTCTTAGATTTAGACATTTGTAAGATATTTATCAATAGAGATTTCATTTGAAAGTGTACAGCTTGCTGGAAGCTTCTTTGACCTTTGTGTAAGTTTGTAGTTATTTCCTGTAGTGGACTGTCTAAAATGACCTTGCTTTTCCCTTTAGCTACAGGCCCCTTGTAGATTTAGACATTTGTAAGATATTTATCAATAGAGATTTCATTTGAAAGTGTACGGCTTGCTAGAATTCTTATTTGATCTTGTGTGTAAGTTTGTAGTTTTAGAGTGTTTGTAGTTCATTCCTGTAGTGGACTGTCTAAAATGACCTTGCTTTTCCCTTTAGCTACAGGCCCCTTACCCACACTCACAGCTCCAGAAACCACCAAAACATCATCTGTAAATGGTAATGATTACTTCTTTTGACATGCTCTCTTGCAGCAGTCAGTAACAAGTAAGAACGTAGGAGATGATGAAAAAGAGAAATCATTTTTTAAATCTACTTTAAAACATGTGGCAAGTTCTTAGATTTAGACATTTGTAAGATATTTATCAATAGAGATTTCATTTGAAAGTGTACAGCTTGCTGGAAGCTTCTTTGACCTTTTGTGTAAGTTTGTAGTTCTTTCCTGTAGTGGACTATCTAAAATGATCTTGCTATTCCCTTTAGCTACAGGCCCCTTACCCACACTCACAGCTCCAGAAACCAGCAAAACATCATCTGAATACGGTATGATTACAGTGACAAGTATGAATGTGCGAGATGATGGAAAAGAGAAATCTTTTATGGCAAAACACATTCTTAGATTTAGACATTTATAAGATATTTATCAATAGAGATTTCATTTGAAAGTGTACAGCTTGCTGGAAGCTTCTTTGACCTTTGTGTAAGTTTGTAGTTCTTTCCTGTAGTGGACTGTCTAAAATGACCTTGCTTTTCCCTTTAGCTACAGGCCCCTTGTAGATTTAGACATTTGTAAGATATTTATCAATAGAGATTTCATTTGAAAGTGTATGGCTTGCTAGAATTCTTATTTGATCTTGTGTGTAAGTTTGTAGTTTTAAAGTGTTTGTAGTTCTTTCCTGTAGTGGACTGTCTAAAATGACCTTGCTTTTCCTTTAGCTACAGGCCCCTTACCCACACTCACAGCTCCAGAAACCACCAAAACATCATCTGAATACGGTATGATTACAGTGACAAGTAAGAATGTGCGAGATGATGGAAAAGATAAATCTTTTGTGGCAAAACACGTTCTTAGATTTAGACATTTGTAAGATATTTATCAATAGAGATTTCATTTGAAAGTGTATGGCTTGCTAGAATTCTTATTTGATCTTGTGTGTAAGTTTGTAGTTCTTTCCTGTAGTGGACTGTCTAAAATGACCTTGCTATTCCCTTTAGCTACAGGCCCCTTACCCACACTCACAGCTCCAGAAACCACCAAAACATCATCTGTAAATGGTAATGATTACTTCTTTTGACATGCTCTCTTGCAGCAGTCAGTGACAAGTAAGAATGTAGGAGATGATGGAAAAGAGAAATCCTTTTTTAAATCTACTTTAAAACATGTGGCAAGTTCTTAGATTTAGACATTTGTAAGATATTTATCAATAGAGATTTCATTTGAAAGTGTACAGCTTGCTGGAAGCTTCTTTGACCTTTTGTGTAAGTTTGTAGTTCTTTCCTGTAGTGGACTATCTAAAATGACCTTGCTATTCCCTTTAGCTACAGGCCCCTTACCCACACTCACAGCTCCAGAAACCAGCAAAACATCATCTGAATACGGTATGATTACAGTGACAAGTAAAAATGTGCGAGATAATGGAAAAGAGAAATCTTTTGTGGCACAACACGTTCTTAGATTTAGACATTTGTAAGATATTTATCAATAGAGATTTCATTTGAAAGTGTACAGCTTGCTGGAAGCTTCTTTGACCTTTTGTGTAAGTTTGTAGTTCTTTCCTGTAGTGGACTGTCTAAAATGACCTTGCTTTTCCCTTTAGCTACAGGCCCCTTGTAGATTTAGACATTTGTAAGATATTTATCAATAGAGATTTCATTTGAAAGTGTACGGCTTGCTAGAATTCTTATTTGATCTTGTGTGTAAGTTTGTAGTTTTAGAGTGTTTGTAGTTCTTTCCTGTAGTGGACTGTCTAAAATGACCTTGCTTTTCCCTTTAGCTACAGGCCCCTTACCCACACTCACAGCTCCAGAAACCACCAAAACATCATCTGTAAATGGTAATGATTACTTCTTTTGACATGCTCTCTTGCAGCAGTCAGTGACAAAAAAAGAACGTAGGAGATGATGAAAAAGAGAAATAATTTTTTTAATCTACTTTAAAACATGTGGCAAGTTCTTAGATTTAGACATTTGTAAGATATTTATCAATAGAGATTTCATTTGAAAGTGTACAGCTTGCTGGAAGCTTCTTTGACCTTTTGTGTAAGTTTGTAGTTCTTTCCTGTAGTGGACTGTCTAAAATGACCTTGCTTTTCCCTTTAGCTACAGGCCCCTTACCCACACTCACAGCTCCAGAAACCAGCAAAACATCATCTGAATACGGTATGATTACAGTGACAAGTAAAAATGTGCGAGATGATGGAAAAGAGAAATCTTTTGTGGCAAAACACGTTCTTAGATTTAGACATTTGTAAGATATTTATCAATAGAGATTTCATTTGAAAGTGTACGGCTTGCTAGAATTCTTATTTGATCTTGTGTGTAAGTTTGTAGTTTTAGAGTGTTTGTAGTTCTTTCCTGTAGTGGATTGTCTAAAATGACCTTGCTATTCCCTTTAGCTACAGGCCCCTTACCCACACTCACAGCTCCAGAAACCACCAAAACATCATCTGTAAATGGTAATGATTACTTCTTTTGACATGCTCTCTTGCAGCAGTCAGTGACAAGTAAGAACGTAGGAGATGATGGAAAAGAGAAATCCTTTTTTAAATCTACTTTAAAACATGTGGCAAGTTCTTAGATTTAGACATTTGTAAGATATTTATCAATAGAGATTTCATTTGAAAGTGTACAGCTTGCTGGAAGCTTCTTTGACGTTTTGTGTAAGTTTGTAGTTCTTTCCTGTAGTGGACTATCTAAAATGACCTTGCTATTCCCTTTAGCTACAGGCCCCTTACCCACACTCACAGCTCCAGAAACCAGCAAAACATCATCTGAATACGGTATGATTACAGTGACAAGTAAGAATGTGCGAGATGATGGAAAAGAGAAATCTTTTGTGGCAAAACACGTTCTTAGATTTAGACATTTGTAAGATATTTATCAATAGAGATTTCATTTGAAAGTGTACAGCTTGCTGGAAGCTTCTTTGACCTTTTGTGTAAGTTTGTAGTTATTTCCTGTAGTGGACTGTCTAAAATGACCTTGCTTTTCCCTTTAGCTACAGGCCCCTTGTAGATTTAGACATTTGTAAGATTTTTATCAATAGAGATTTCATTTGAAAGTGTACGGCTTGCTAGAATTCTTATTTGATCTTGTGTGTAAGTTTGTAGTTTTAGAGTGTTTGTAGTTCTTTCCTGTAGTGGACTGTCTAAAATGACCTTGCTTTTCCCTTTAGCTACAGGCCCCTTACCCACACTCACAGCTCCAGAAACCACCAAAACATCATCTGTAAATGGTAATGATTACTTCTTTTGACATGCTCTCTTGCAGCAGTCAGTGACAATTAAGAACGTAGGAGATGATGAAAAAGAGAAATCCTTTTTTAAATCTACTTTAAAACATGTGGCAAGTTCTTAGATTTAGACATTTGTAAGATATTTATCAATAGAGATTTCATTTGAAAGTGTACAGCTTGCTGGAAGCTTCTTTGACCTTTTGTGTAAGTTTGTAGTTCTTTCCTGTAGTGGACTATCTAAAATGACCTTGCTATTCCCTTTAGCTACAGGCCCCTTACCCACACTCACAGCTCCAGAAACCAGCAAAACATCATCTGAATACGGTATGATTACAGTGAAAAGTAAGAATGTGCGATGATGGAAAAGAGAAATATTTTGTGGCAAAACACGTTCTTAGAATTAGACATTTGTAAGATATTTATCAATAGAGATTTCATTTGAAAGTGTACAGCTTGCTGGAAGCTTCTTTGACCTTTGTGTAAGTTTGTAGTTATTTCCTGTAGTGGACTGTCTAAAATGACCTTGCTTTTCCCTTTAGCTACAGGCCCCTTGTAGATTTAGACATTTGTAAGATTTTTATCAATAGAGATTTAATTTGAAAGTGTATGGCTTGCTAGAATTCTTATTTGATCTTGTGTGTAAGTTTGTAGTTTTAGAGTGTTTGTAGTTCTTTCCTGTAGTGGACTGTCTAAAATGACCTTGCTTTTCCCTTTAGCTACAGGCCCCTTACCCACACTCACAGCTCCAGAAACCACCAAAACATCATCTGTAAATGGTAATGATTACTTCTTTTGACATGCTCTCTTGCAGCAGTCAGTGACAAGTAAGAACGTAGGAGATGATGAAAAAGAGAAATCATTTTTAAAATCTACTTTAAAACATGTGGCAAGTTCTTAGATTTAGACATTTGTAAGATATTTATCAATAGAGATTTCATTTGAAAGTGTACAGCTTGCTGGAAGCTTCTTTGACCTTTTGTGTAAGTTTGTAGTTCTTTCCTGTAGTGGACTGTCTAAAATGACCTTGCATTTCCCTTTAGCTACAGGCCCCTTGTAGATTTAGACATTTGTAAGATATTTATCAATAGAGATTTCATTTGAAAGTGTACGGCTTGCTAGAATTCTTATTTGATCTTGTGTGTAAGTTTGTAGTTTTAGAGTGTTTGTAGTTCTTTCCTGTAGTGGACTGTCTAAAATGACCTTGCTTTTCCCTTTAGCTACAGGCCCCTTACCCACACTCACAGCTCCAGAAACCACCAAAACATCATTTGAATACGGTATGATTACAGTGACAAGTAAGAATGTGCGAGATGATGGAAAAGAGAAATCTTTTGTGGCAAAACACATTCTTAGATTTAGACATTTGTAAGATATTTATCAATAGAGATTTCATTTGAAAGTGTACGGCTTGCTAGAATTCTTATTTGATCTTGTGTGTAAGTTTGTAGTTTTAGAGTGTTTGTAGTTCTTTTGACATGCTCTCTTGCAGCAGTCAGTGACAAGTAAGAATGTAGGAGATGATGGAAAAGAGAAATCCTTTTTTAAATCTACTTTAAAACATGTGGCAAGTTCTTAGATTTAGACATTTGTAAGATATTTATCAATAGAGATTTCATTTGAAAGTGTACAGCTTGCTGGAAGCTTCTTTGACCTTTTGTGTAAGTTTGTAGTTCTTTCCTGTAGTGGACTGTCTAAAATGACCTTGCTTTTCCCTTTAGCTACAGGCCCCTTGTAGATTTAGACATTTGTAAGATATTTATCAATAGAGATTTCATTTGAAAGTGTACAGCTTGCTAGAATTCTTATTTGATCTTGTGTGTAAGTTTGTAGTTTTAGAGTGTTTGTAGTTCTTTCCTGTAGTGGACTGTCTAAAATGACCTTGCTATTCCCTTTAGCTACAGGCCCCTTACCCACACTCACAGCTCCAGAAACCACCAAAACATCATCTGTAAATGGTAATGATTACTTCTTTTGACATGCTCTCTTGCAGCAGTCAGTGACAAGTAAGAACGTAGGAGATGATGAAAAAGAGAAATCATTTTTAAAATCTACTTTAAAACATGTGGCAAGTTCTTAGATTTAGACATTTGTAAGATATTTATCAATAGAGATTTCATTTGAAAGTGTACGGCTTGCTAGAATTCTTATTTGATCTTGTGTGTAAGTTTGTAGTTTTAGAGTGTTTGTAGTTCTTTCCTGTAGTGGACTGTCTGAAATGACCTTGCTTTTCCCTTTAGCTACAGGCCCCTTACCCACACTCACAGCTCCAGAAACCACCAAAACATCATCTGTAAATGGTAATGATTACTTCTTTTGACATGCTCTCTTGCAGCAGTCAGTGACAAGTAAGAACGTAGGAGATGATGGAAAAGAGAAATCCTTTTTTAAATCTAATTTAAAAGATGTGGCAAGTTCTTAGATTTAGACATTTGTAAGATATTTATCAATAGAGATTTCATTTAAAAAAGTTCGGCTTGCTAGAATTCTTATTTGATCTTGTGTGTAAGTTTGTAGTTCTTTCCTGTAGTGGACTATCTAAAATGACCTTGCTTTTCCCTTTAGCTACAGGCCCCTTACCCACACTCACAGCTCCAGAAACCAGCAAAACATCATCTGAATACGGTATGATTACAGTGACAAGTAAGAATGTGCGAGATAATGGAAAAGAGAAATCTTTTGTGGCAAAACACGTTCTTAGATTTAGACATTTGTAAGATATTTATCAATAGAGATTTCATTTGAAAGTGTATAGCTTGCTGGAAGCTTCTTTGACCTTTTGTGTAAGTTTGTAGTTATTTCCTGTAGTGGACTGTCTAAAATGACCTTGCTTTTCCCTTTAGCTACAGGCCCCTTACCCACACTCACAGCTCCAGAAACCACCAAAACATCATCTGTAAATGGTAATGATTACTTCTTTTGACATGCTCTCTTGCAGAAGTCAGTGACAAGTAAGAACGTAGGAGATGATGAAAAAGAGAAATCATTTTTTAAATCTACTTTAAAACATGTGGCAAGTTCTTAGATTTAGACATTTGTAAGATATTTATCAATAGAGATTTCATTTGAAAGTGTACGGCTTGCTAGAATTCTTATTTGATCTTGTGTGTAAGTTTGTAGTTTTAGAGTGTTTGTAGTTCTTTCCTGTAGTGGACTGTCTAAAATGCCCTTGCTTTTCCCTTTAGCTACAGGCCCCTTACCCACACTCACAGCTCCAGAAACCACCAAAACATCATTTGAATACGGTATGATTACAGTGACAAGTAAGAATGTGCGAGATGATGGAAAAGAGAAATCTTTTGTGGCAAAACACATTCTTAGATTTAGACATTTGTAAGATATTTATCAATAGAGATTTCATTTGAAAGTGTACGGCTTGCTAGAATTCTTATTTGATCTTGTGTGTAAGTTTGTAGTTTTAGAGTGTTTGTAGTTCTTTTGACATGCTCTCTTGCAGCAGTCAGTGACAAGTAAGAATGTAGGAGATGATGGAAAAGAGAAATCCTTTTTTAAATCTACTTTAAAACATGTGGCAAGTTCTTAGATTTAGACATTTGTAAGATATTTATCAATAGAGATTTCATTTGAAAGTGTACAGCTTGCTGGAAGCTTCTTTGACCTTTTGTGTAAGTTTGTAGTTATTTCCTTTAGTGGACTGTCTAAAATGACCTTGCTATTCCCTTTAGCTACAGGCCCCTTACCCACACTCACAGCTCCAGAAACCAGCAAAACATCATCTGAATACGGTATGATTACAGTGACAAGTAAGAATGTGCGATATGATGGAAAAGAGAAATCTTTTGTGGCAAAACACGTTCTTAGATTTAGACATTTGTAAGATATTTATCAATAGAGATTTCATTTGAAAGTGTACAGCTTGCTGGAAGCTTCTTTGATCTTGTGTGTAAGTTTGTAGTTCTTTCCTGTAGTGGACTGTCTAAAATGACCTTGCTTTTCCCTTTAGCTACAGGCCCCTTGTAGATTTAGACATTTGTAAGATATTTATCAATAGAGATTTCATTTGAAAGTGTACAGCTTGCTAGAATTCTTATTTGATCTTGTGTGTAAGTTTGTAGTTTTAGAGTGTTTGTAGTTCTTTCCTGTAGTGGACTGTCTAAAATGACCTTGCTTTTCCCTTTAGCTACAGGCCCCTTACCCACACTCACAGCTCCAGAAACCACCAAAACATCATCTGTAAATGGTAATGATTAATTCTTTTGACACACTCTCTTGCAGAAGTCAGTGACAAGTAAGAACGTAGGAGATGATGAAAAAGAGAAATCATTTTTTAAATCTACTTTAAAACATGTGGCAAGTTCTTAGATTTAGACATTTGTAAGATATTTATCAATAGAGATTTCATTTGAAAGTGTAATGGCTTGCTAGAATTCTTATTTGATCTTGTGTGTAAGTTTGTAGTTTTAGAGTGTTTGTAGTTCTTTCCTGTAGTGGACTGTCTAAAATGACCTTGCTTTTCCCTTTAGCTACAGGCCCCTTACCCACACTCACAGCTCCAGAAACCACCAAAACATCATCTGTAAATGGTAATGATTACTTCTTTTGACATGCTCTCTTGCAGCAGTCAGTGACAAGTAAGAACGTAGGAGATGATGGAAAAGAGAAATCCTTTTTTAAATCTACTTTAAAACATGTGGCAAGTTCTTAGATTTAGACATTTGTAAGATATTTATCAATAGAGATTTCATTTGAAAGTGTACAGCTTGCTGGAAGCTTCTTTGACCTTTTGTAAGTTTGTAGTTCTTTCCTGTAGTGGACTATCTAAAATGACCTTGCTATTCCCTTTAGCTACAGGCCCCTTACCCACACTCACAGCTCCAGAAACCAGCAAAACATCATCTGAATACGGTATGATTACAGTGAAAAGTAAGAATGTGCGAGATGATGGAAAAGAGAAATATTTTGTGGCAAAACACGTTCTTAGAATTAGACATTTGTAAGATATTTATCAATAGAGATTTCATTTGAAAGTGTACAGCTTGCTGGAAGCTTCTTTGACCTTTTGTGTAAGTTTGTAGTTATTTCCTGTAGTGGACTGTCTAAAATGACCTTGCTTTTCCCTTTAGCTACAGGCCCCTTGTAGATTTAGACATTTGTAAGATTTTTATCAATAGAGATTTCATTTGAAAGTGTACGGCTTGCTAGAATTCTTATTTGATCTTGTGTGTAAGTTTGTAGTTTTAGAGTGTTTGTAGTTCTTTCCTGTAGTGGACTGTCTAAAATGCCCTTGTTTTTCCCTTTAGCTACAGGCCCCTTACCCACACTCACAGCTCCAGAAACCACCAAAACATCATCTGTAAATGGTAATGATTACTTCTTTTGACATGCTCTCTTGCAGCAGTCAGTGACAATTAAGAACGTAGGAGATGATGAAAAAGAGAAATCCTTTTTTAAATCTACTTTAAAACATGTGGCAAGTTCTTAGATTTAGACATTTGTAAGATATTTATCAATAGAGATTTCATTTGAAAGTGTACAGCTTGCTGGAAGCTTCTTTGACCTTTTGTGTAAGTTTGTAGTTCTTTCCTGTAGTGGACTATCTAAAATGACCTTGCTATTCCCTTTAGCTACAGGCCCCTTACCCACACTCACAGCTCCAGAAACCAGCAAAACATCATCTGAATACGGTATGATTACAGTGAAAAGTAAGAATGTGCGAGATGATGGAAAAGAGAAATATTTTGTGGCAAAACACGTTCTTAGAATTAGACATTTGTAAGATATTTATCAATAGAGATTTCATTTGAAAGTGTACAGCTTGCTGGAAGCTTCTTTGACCTTTGTGTAAGTTTGTAGTTATTTCCTGTAGTGGACTGTCTAAAATGACCTTGCTTTTCCTTTAGCTACAGGCCCCTTGTAGATTTAGACATTTTTAAGATTTTTATCAATAGAGATTTAATTTGAAAGTGTACGGCTTGCTAGAATTCTTATTTGATCTTGTGTGTAAGTTTGTAGTTTTAGAGTGTTTGTAGTTCTTTCCTGTAGTGGACTGTCTAAAATGACCTTGCTTTTCCCTTTAGCTACAGGCCCCTTACCCACACTCACAGCTCCAGAAACCACCAAAACATCATCTGTAAATGGTAATGATTACTTCTTTTGACATGCTCTCTGCAGCAGTCAGTGACAAGTAAGAACGTAGGAGATGATGAAAAGAGAAATCCTTTTTTAAATCTACTTTAAAACATGTGGCAAGTTCTTAGATTTAGACATTTGTAAGATATTTATCAATAGAGATTTCATTTGAAAGTGTACAGCTTGCTGGAAGCTTCTTTGACCTTTTGTGTAAGTTTGTAGTTCTTTCCTGTAGTGGACTATCTAAAATGACCTTGCTTTTCCCTTTAGCTACAGGCCCCTTACCCACACTCACAGCTCCAGAAACCAGCAAAACATCATCTGAATACGGTATGATTACAGTGACAAGTAAGAATGTGCGAGATGATGGAAAAGAGAAATCTTTTGTGGCAAAACACGTTCTTAGATTTAGACATTTGTAAGATATTTATCAATAGAGATTTCATTTGAAAGTGTACAGCTTGCTGGAAGCTTCTTTGACCTTTTGTGTAAGTTTGTAGTTATTTCCTGTAGTGGACTGTCTAAAATGACCTTGCTTTTCCTTTAGCTACAGGCCCTTGTAGATTTAGACATTTGTAAGATATTTATCAATAGAGATTTCATTTGAAAGTGTACGGCTTGCTAGAATTCTTATTTGATCTTGTGTGTAAGTTTGTAGTTTTAGAGTGTTTGTAGTTCTTTCCTGTAGTGGACTGTCTAAAATGACCTTGCTTTTCCCTTTAGCTACAGGCCCCTTACCCACACTCACAGCTCCAGAAACCACCAAAACATCATCTGTAAATGGTAATGATTACTTCTTTTGACATGCTCTCTTGCAGAAGTCAGTGACAAGTGAGAACGTAGGAGATGATGAAAAAGAGAAATCCTTTTTTAAATCTACTTTAAAACATGTGAAAAGTTCTTAGATTTAGACATTTGTAAAATGTTTATCAATAGATTTTTTATTTGAAAGTGTACAGCTTGCTGGAAGCTTCTTTGACCTTTTGTGTAAGTTTGTAGTTCTTTCCTGTAGTGGACTGTCTAAAATGACCTTGCTTTTCCCTTTAGCTACAGGCCCCTTGTAGATTTAGACATTTGTAAGATATTTATCAATAGAGATTTCATTTGAAAGTGTACGGCTTGCTAGAATTCTTATTTGATCTTGTGTGTAAGTTTGTAGTTTTAGAGTGTTTGTAGTTCTTTCCTGTAGTGGACTGTCTAAAATGACCTTGCTTTTCCCTTTAGCTACAGGCCCCTTACCCACACTCACAGCTCCAGAAACCACCAAAACATCATCTGTAAATGGTAATGATTACTTCTTTTGACATGCTCTCTTGCAGCAATCAGTGACAAGTAAGAACGTAGGAGATGATGAAAAAGAGAAATCCTTTTTTAAATCTACTTTAAAACATGTGGCAAGTTCTTAGATTTAGACATTTGTAAGATATTTATCAATAGAGATTTCATTTGAAAGTGTACGGCTTGCTGGAAGCTTCTTTGACCTTTTGTGTAAGTTTGTAGTTCTTTCCTGTAGTGGACTGTCTAAAATGACCTTGCTTTTCCCTTTAGCTACAGGCCCCTTACCCACACTCACAGCTCCAGAAACCACCAAAACATCATCTGAATACGGTATGATTACAGTGACAAGTAAGAATGTGCGAGATGATGGAAAAGAGAAATCTTTTGTGGCAAAACACGTTCTTAGATTTAGACATTTGTAAGATATTTATCAATAGAGATTTAATTTGAAAGTGTACTGCTTGCTAGAAGCTTCTTTGACCAGTTGGCAGCAAAAGTCCACCGGATGATGCGAAAGAATTCAGAACAGCTATTGTAGTTCAGGTTTATCACTGAAAATTGTATTGTACTTTCTCTACTCTTTAAAGAGACAGCGTTTTACTTTGGGGGCTTGAGCGGAACTGGCAGAACGGCAGTTTATTTTAGTCCTCCTCAGTTTTGTCTAAAATCATCCAGTTTGAAATGTTGACTACAGACTAGGGATGTCACAAGTACCGGTACTTTGGTACCAAGTCAGTACTGAAATGTGACGATACCAGCATTTCTGTAGTACCTGTAGTACCGACTCCCGAGTATATTCGGTACCCGCAGCTGCGTTCAGTCGTTTCCATGTTAATCTAAGAGCAGGGCTCCAGACTGTAGCCGATTATATATATATACTAGTGTATGTGAATATTAAAATACAAAATACTATTTAAATATAACTCCTGCGTGTTCTGCATCACTGTGTGAATGACGGGCGCCGATGCGCGGGCGCGCACGCGCCACTCGTTTGCTGTATTTGTAGTCTCTGCTGTGTGTCACTATATTGGCGCTTTTCCACTGAATGGTACGGCTCGGTAAAGCTCGCTTAAACAGTACCACCTTGATTGGGGTTTCAAGCGTGCCGTACCGATACTAAAATGACGTGTAAACACTGCAGATCACTGAATGGTCAGATAGAGTCATTGGATTTGCGACACCAGACCTGCTAGCAGTATCAGCCACGGCAGTATCGTTCGCACCATCATACGTCTTGCTTAAAAGGAAAACTAGTTAAAATAACAAAGACACCATACCTTCGATGGGCTCCTGTTTTGCGCGTTTGTTTTTGTGTCGCATTTACGATGATGTCGCGGCAGTAGAGGCAGCTCAAATACAACGTTATCCCACCCACTTGAAGTGGTACTACTGCAGTGGAAAAGCAACCGAGCCGTGCTGTGCAGAGTCGAGCCGTACTTCGCAGTGGAAAAGCAAACCGAGCCGAGCCGTACTGCGCAGTGGAAATGCGAGCCGAGCCGTACTGCGCAGTGGAAAAGCAAACCAAGCCGAGCCGTACTGCGCAGTGGAAAAGCAAACCGAGCCATACCACGAGCACGAACACATGAACCGTCACTTCATGAGCATTTACCGTTCAATTTGAAAAAACTGCCATATCATGAATACAGACTCAAAGGTCTTCACGGCAACCCGTCAGAATAAAAGTTTGGTGTAACGTGAAGAAATTGACAGAATATTTTAGGCTACTGTTGTACAGTAGATTTACCTATGGCTCTATGTAATAATATTACATCTCTACTAATAATAATAATTATGCCTAGATGGTTGGTCTTTTTTTTATAAACAATGTTTAATTTTAAACAGCATACAGCCTTTAAATGTTTAAGTATTATTTACTTATAATGCGTATCATCATAAATAATGAACTCATTCAATTTAATTACATTTTTGAAAAATAGCTAAATAAAATAAAAATAAAAACATTTTGCTGTGGTGCCGAAATTGGTACAGAGTACCGTAAAATGTTATGGTATTGGTACCAACTACTGGAATTTTGGTACCGTGACATCCCTACTACAGACACAGAGGTTTTTCAGATTTTCCTTTGGGGGGCGTTCTCACTATATTTACGATTTTTGAAGCCTATAGCCACTGACTACAACGCACTGGATCCTTCACTGGAAACCGAAAATAACTCCAACTAAACCTCCGCATTTTTAAATGTTGCACCAGAGGAACAATACAAGTCGACACCATTGTGACTAAAAGTTTGCTAAGAAGTATTTCCTACTAAAGCTAGGTGATATTTGACTCTGATTAAGCATGTCTATAGCATACAGGTGGGAATTGCTTTGGATGGCAACATGCCCTGTGCAAAAGGGAAGATAACAGCCTGTTTTATTTAATTTTTTATTTAATAGGCAGCCAAGTTTTATTGACAGTACCTGTTGCCAGTGGTGAAGTACCTCTTTAATAAATATACACTATCATTCAAAGGTTTGGGACCAAAGGATGGCATCCTTGCTGAATACATTTATCAGTTTCTTTAGTAAAACTGGTTAAATTCATGAAAATGCATTTATATAAAAAAATTGCCTACTCATTTCTATAATTTAGCTTGTTGTGGTTGGTACTGAATTTGGTTTATTAATCTTGTGGAAAAGGTGTCAACTTTTTGCATAAGGACTTTTTTTGGATCTAGTTTAAACTATATGATTATGTCAAATAGGTTCTACTGACTCATCACCCACCAACAATCAAACGCAATCACCTCCTTCCTCATCTGACTCTACAGGTAACCACCCAACACCCATCACCACATCAGATACACACTCCAGCATTACATCACTCTATCAATAATTTCCACTCCTGACCTCTGACCTCCATCCTTTTACCATGCTGCATTGCAATCTCACCACCACTATATCTGTCCTTCAAACTCACGTCACCATTGTGGTTTACAGTAGCTGCAATCATGGATTAGTGTAATGGGTAGTGTAATCTAGTTTTTAATCTAAATAAATAGTATTTTTGAATTTGAATTATGCGCATATAGTACTGGTAACAGGTGTTTCGTGTTTGGTGAGGTAAGTAGCTGCACATCATGCAGTAGTTTAAGTGTAATCACCCTTTGATTCCTAGAAAGAAAGAACAAAAGTTAAATTGCATTATGCGATTCTGATTCAGTTAATTAATAAAGTTTCATCTAACACTTTCTACAGGTGCATCAGAAGGTATGTGTTGCTTTTTACCCATGCTATTTCTGTTATGCTGTTGATGCTTTCAGTCGATTATAGCTATTGGTTATATGTGTGTTATAATATGTGTCTCTTAAATAAGCTGTACTTTTGGGTCAGAAAATCCATATATGAGAACTTGCTATGCTGAGATTTATTTTCATGGTGTCAATCCATCATTACAGTCAATCCCACCAATTCATCAAACACACCTGCACCTACCACAGAAGGTAAAGCTGACTTCACCTCATCAATCTCACACTCTTGCATTGTTATCAGTCTCTCACGCACAATCTCTCACACTCTGACCTCCATCTTCCCATCATGCCGTGCTATAAGCAAGCACACCATCACAGAACACGACCATTTGTATGGTACCATTTGTATCTGACCAATCAGAGCAGAGTAGACCAATCACAACAGACTGGGCCATCTGACCAATCAGAGCAGAATATGTTCTCAGAAAGCAGGGGTTTATCAAACCATTTAAAACACTTAGAGAAAAGAGGTGATGCACAATGTATATTATGAGAAACTTAAAGTTTTTGTAATTAAATGGCCATATAATTGTGCAGAAAAACCTTTCCTTCTCATAGAAAACACTTCCCTTTGGAAAAATAAGCTGTTTACTCTGTTGATTCTCATAAGTGATTAAATTACTCAAAGTTCAGCAGTGCATAATATAGTTCCAATGATGTTAATTAATACAGTTTTTATCTTGCACTTTCAACAGGCTCAAAAACAGGCAACGGTAAGTGTCACTTTATTTCTGCTATGCTGATACTGATGCCTGATTTAAACTTGTGGGTCAGAAATATATATGATATGCTTGCATATTCTTTCATGGTGTCAATCCATCATTACAGTCACTCCCACCAATTCATCAAACACACCTGCACCTACCACAGAAGGTAAAGCTGACTTCACCTCATCAATCTCACACTCTTGCATTGTTATCAGTCTCTCACGCACAATCTCTCACACTCTGACCTCCATCTTCCCATCATGCCGTGCTATAAGCAAGCACACCATCACAGAACACGACCATTTGTATGGTACCATTTGTATCTGACCAATCAGAGCAGAGTAGACCAATCACAACAGAACGGGGCATCTGACCAATCAGAGCAGAATATGTTCTCAGAAAGCAGGAGTTTATTAAACCATTTAAAACACTTAGAGAAAAGAGTTGATGCACAATATGAGAAACTTAAAGTTTTTGTAATTAAATGGCCATATAATTGTGCAGAAAAACCTTTCCTTCTCATAGAAAACACTTCCCTTTGGAAAAATAAGCTGTTTACTCTGTTGATTCTCATAAGTGATTAAATTACTCAAAGTTCAGCAGTGCATAATATAGTTCCAATTATGTTAATTACAGTTTTTATCTTGCACTTTCAACAGGCTCAAAAACAGGCAACGGTAAGTGTCACTTTATTTCTGCTATGCTGATACTGATGCCTGATTTAAACTTGTGGGTCAGAAATATATATGATATGCTTGCATATTCTTTCATGGTGTCAATCCATCATTACAGTCACTCCCACCAATTCATCAAACACACCTGCACCTACCACAGAAGGTAAAGCTGACTTCACCTCATCAATCTCACACTCTTGCATTGTTATCAGTCTCTCACGCACAATCTCTCACACTCTGACCTCCATCTTCCCATCATGCCGTGCTATGATTGATTCTGATTGGCCAATAGCTGTGTTTTATACACGATAGAACACGGCTATGGCTTCACCCAACGGTTCTGTGCATCACGGCACAACACCCTTAGCAACCACTCTTAGCAACGTAAACACATGTTTGTTCTCACTGATATTGTTTATTGAAGCGTACTGTATTATGTAGAAGAATATTGTGATTAAGAGATCGAGTGAGTGAGTGTGTATTACCTGCATTCAGATTTAGCATATTCCTTCAGGTCAGTCCGTTTCAATCCGTTTGAATGTCTGCTGCAATAGTGGGGTGCAGTTATGATGTCACTTTGTAGGCCAATCGGAAGTTAGCATCACACTGGTTCCCTCGACAAAAAACCAATAGGATTTTCCCAAAGGCTTTTGGATCATTCAAAAAACAAGCACTGTGATCAACAAAAAATATATGATACTTGCACGTTTTGTCCATCAAGATAACTATCACATATGAACACAACTTTTATGTAATTAACTATACTTTAAAATTTTAAACCATATAATAAGCATATACATTTACAAAACACACAGTATGTATCGAAATATTTATATATATATATATATATATATATATATATATATATATATATATATATATATATATATATATATATATATATATATATAATCAAAACCATTATCCATTAGTTTACATATACGTGTTGACTATGAACAGATTTGAAGCTGTAACGTTGCCTGTCATTCAATATGAAAACACATTTGAATTTGATTAACTAAATGTGTTCTTAATCTATGGTCTTAATAGCGGTCTCATCTCGTGCGCTTTCTTCCCAAGCGCAGCTGCATAGCAACCATTCCTGAGGTAAATAAACTAAAATATAAAAAATGACAGCCCTCAGCTGTTTTTTAACACTTTTAATTTGTTTACATATTCATAAAATATTCGAATGTAACAGTTATTGCCATGACCATTCACAAGTACTCTATATAATAACTATGAATATGCATATGCAAACTCCTCCATCGCAGAGCTGTTTAAAAACCCCTCTAACGGCTCTGCTCCATCGTTAGTTCAGACAGGTGATGCGACGTGCAATGACAGTTGGGTGATTTTTACTCTCCACTTCCTGTGAAGTGATGTATCGATGTTCCCTTCTTCCCTACGCCGTTCGCAGTACCGAACAAGAACGGAACAGAACTGAACAAGTTCGCTCCCTTTCCTACGTTCCGCACCCATAAAATAGAGTCTATATGGGGAGGCTGCAGACCTGGAGCAAGACAGTTCTATGGCCCAGGCAGTTTTATGCCCCTGTTGTTCCTGACGCGACCAGTAGGGGGATATACGGCGAAATAACATAATTAAATCGAGGCTCGAAACTCTAACAATAAGTTATAATGTCCATAGACATTGACTAATTGCATGGTTTTGTGATACACAGTGTAATGGCTGTACGACTTGAGCAAGCGGCAATAGCAGGAGAAAACCTAGAGTTAAAAATACAGTTATTGTGTCACAAAATGTAGTTTTGAGAGTTTTTCAGGCAAGAATGTAGTTGTTTAAAGCTCAAGTAGATGGCTTATTTATAAAGATAGCGCTTATTTGAAAATGTGATCTGGCGTTTTCAGAGTTGTGAGATCTAGGCGATCATTAACCCCGGCGGGAGTAGCCTTTCCTCGGCTAGCCCTTCTGACGTCTGCCGCTGGATCTGATGTCTTTGCAGTGGTTAAACATGATACATAGTTGTCTTTTTCTACAGCAAAAATCAGTGTTGAAAGTAAAACATTTTTTTTTTAGGATTCTAAAAAATGTTTTAACTGTTTTCTACATTAGTAATAATCATAAATGTTATATTATAATGATTTCTGAAGATCATGTGACTCTGAAGACTGGAGTAATGATGCTGAAAATTCAGCTTTGAATCACAGAAATAAATTGCATTTTAAAATATATTCAAATAGAAAACAGGTATTTTAAATTGTAAAAATATTTCACAATAATACTGTTTTGCTGTATCTTTTTGTATTCTATTTATCAAATAAAATGCAGCCTTGGTGAGCAGAAGAGAATTCTCCTGATATGAAACATACAGTGAATATAACTAGGCTACAGTAGATCATATCCTGCTGGTACCCTGTTTGTCATAAATTGACATCTCAGGAAAATGTTATGGGGTTTCTAATCAACCCCATAACAAAATATGACTTTCTGGGATTGTGATAAAATCAAAACCTACTGGAAAGAGAACACAAGCTTGAGGGTCGAGATGGCCGTTGCCATCTTAGCAGCGCGTCATCAACCGTCACTCCCGGACAATAGAAAATGGGCAAAGAGGCGGGAAATGGGCGGAGCTTTGGTGACGCAATGACTAACAGACAACAGATAAATGGCTATCCACCTGCCACTTAAAGTGGCCACGCCCTTAATTATGCAGCACTATAAGGCTTTATTTAATGTAAACGAATGAGTTATAAAAAAATGTACCCCCCTCGCAGATGTCATGAAGGGCAAAATTAGCCATTTAGACAAAAACTACAATTTGTACCAGGCTGTAAACATGTTTTTTTTCTGCTGTAAAGTTGGGCATTTTAACATGGGGCTCAATGAGATTCTGCTCCCTTCTGCAGCCTGTCCCTAGTGGCCAGTTGATGAACTGCAGTTTAAGTCACTTCCGTATTGGCTTCAAGAGAGATCGCGGGAGGTTGCCGCTTGCTTTAAAAAAGATTACACCACGTCATCACTAAGCTTCCGACAGCTCTTTCAGTTTTTATCTAAAAACATTTTCCCAGAAAGTTTGAGTTAGACTAGTTTATTAGAGCACAATTGTAAGCATAATGACGCTGTAAAAGCGGCTGAGTTTAACGTTACCTGTTCGTCCTGATGATATTCAGTCTGCTCGACAGCCTCTGTAGTCCCATTTAGCCACTTGTTAGCAACCGCCTTTTTCAAGACACGTAACAGCTTAAAATAACCAGGGGTGGGGTAACGTTAATGCTGATGTATTTTATGTGGAAGAATAAACTGTGAAAGTGTCTTGAGCTTGTGTTCACCACCATTTAACCAAAATCCGGAAGTGCAAAAATGCTAATGAGCTTCCGCGTTTTGGTCTACAAAAGTGATGTCAAACCTGCACCACTCTAAATCTTGTCCTTTTAACAGTTTACTGAAAGCGCTAGTCAAATTATTTGTCAGTTGCGTCTTGTTCCCGTGTTCACCACAAATTTCAGTCCAATATGTCTTCGCTACTGACCGACTCACTCAGACAGACTTTGCCGACTTCTAATGGTGTAATAAAGTAACTTCTGTTGCTGTTCACGGTCAGGGACTGTTTTTTAAAACAAGTATTTTCAAGGTGATAAAAGCTAAATCTATAGTTTTAAAATCTTATTTTGGAGCTTTAAATATTTTCATTCATATTAACATATTTTAAAATACATCACAGATGCACTAATAATCAATGAATGGTATTTATTATGGTATTTATTAATGGTATTTAATGTTAAATTCATTATAATTGAATATTTGAACAATCCTTAATCAATTATTCAATTCAATTTGATGGAATTTTACTATTAATTGAAATCGTAAATCATAAAAGGCATTTTTATTGTATATTATATTACCTTTTATTGTTGACATGCAACAAGTGGTGGTATTTTGTGAAAATTCAGATAATTTAATATGACTAAGCCTTGTAAAATATTTAATGTTATATCAATTAAATAAAATGTAGCTCTTATTATTATTATTATATTTCATTCATATTTATATTGAATTATTCCATATTATATTTAATCTTTCTTTGTATTTGTCCATAAATGTAACATTTTATTTGATTGAATGATCATTATCATGAAGGGACCAGTTCTACACTGAACCTGACTCTCACAGTCTCACCCTCACACACCCCCTTGCTACAACACACATCAGGTAACAGTTTTTGTTTTGTTTTTTGTCTTCAACCTATGACATTAGCATTTTGTTGAGCTTAGCAGTTTATGTGCTTATTTCCAGTTGACAGAACCTTTTTATGATTCATAAATAAGAAATGTGAATTGCTTGAAACTACATAACAACCCACATGAAATGTAATAATACTGATGAAGTTTTAAGGATTTGTGAGTTCCCAGCATGCATTTCAGCATGAATAAATTGTGCTCTTAACTGTTAGGATTATAGTACATTTAAATACTGAGTAATAATAATTAGCTACATGTACTTACTATAGGATAAGGATTAACCCTTAGTTGCATGCAGTTTATAATTATTACTAGTGACTACATGTAACTTGTGTTACAAAGACAGTGTTACCAATGATTGTTTTGCTGTTTGCTGACTTTTTTGACTTTTGATGGTGTTTTGTCATCATTCTTGAGGTTTTTGTATCAAGTGTCTATACAACCTTCTAAAACTAATGCTGCCTTCATGAGCTATCAGAAATGTTCTACTTCCCATTGTAAACACTAACGCTCAAAATAATAAATTGGTTTTAGTAGAGCCAACTCAAATTAAACAAATGAGTTCAATCAAATGAACTTTTATGAGTATTTATACATTTCTTTGTTTTTTCTAAAAACGTTTTAAGTTATCTGAATTGTTTCATTGTGTTGAGTTTTATGAACTTGTTTCTTTTAATTTAAGCCAGGTACACACTGTGTGATTTTGGCCACGACAAATTTTGCAAATCCTAAAAGATTCCTCTGATATAGGCTAAAATCTGAGGTCTTTGATCGTTAATTTGACATGTTCACCGGCAGCTGTGATCAAATTTGACCTCAGACGAAATTCTGGCAGTGTCAGAAGATTTGGGGCACAATCCTGCAGTGTGACTATTCCTACGATGACCATCAAATGATCTTCGTTTTTCAAGACAAACCATGACCAAAATAAGCGCTAGAGATTTCTTTGTAGACACCATTTAAATACCGCATGTAATGCAGCTCACTGTCACCGAACGCGTCATTCATTGATGATATAAAACTCTGGACGATTTTCCGTTTTAGCGCGCCTCAACTATCGTACAGTCTGACATTTATGACAACTTAGATCTTACAGTGTGACATGGCATACATCAGGGATCATGTTCATACAGTCTGACAAGAAACAATCTTAAAGGACTATTATAAATCACACAGTGGACCCGGCTTTAGAAAAACTTACATATATCTGAAAATGGGCTGAGATTTATATTTCCCAGCATGCTTTGCCATGACACTCAAAAGGGACAGTAAATGCTAAAATGAAGTGCTATATTATATTTTTGGATGCAAGATTAACATTAAGTTGGAGATTTAGTAGTTTAATGTTTTGTCATGCTAGTTTAGAGTTTCTGTTATGTAGGTTTTTATGTAGGGTTATCATGGTTACGACTGAGAATTAGCTTAGTTTGAGAAACTATATGTGTTAAATGTTTTATATTGCTATACTCATTTAGCAAAGTGCTATGCTAATGCTATCAAAGCATTTATTGAATCAGATAGGTAAAGCTAGCCAAGTTTCCACTACTAAAAATATTTAAGTTGAGACAATTTTAAGTTGAAAGAGTGAATTGGCTTACTCAAATATTTCAAGCAATCAAAACAAAATTCTGCAAGTTCTGCTTACTTAAAGTTTAATTTTCTTAACTTAAAAAAAGTTATAAATGATGCAGTATGCAATGTAAAATGAGTATTTACGATAATTCCGATAGAAAGTGAAGGCAGCATAAATCCCAGATATCTTTGCTTTAAATTCAAAATTCACAATCCTCTATTCCCATTTTGATACCACAGTTAAAACTTCTAGCTTAACTAATATAAATGTAATAGTCTACATTTTTAAAGACAAGTAAACAGTCAGTAACAAAAGGAATTGCACTATAAATACTATACAACAAATAAGTACTGTAGACTAATCAAATAAATAACATTACATAGTCTTCATATTCTTTTAAAGTTCAAGAGCAGTGAGTGATTTTTTTCTTTGTTGTTTAATTAACATTAAAAACGCAGACAGTAGCAGGATTATTAGGATGCTGTCCCTTTAAGACCGCATGTACGCTCGGATAATGCGCTTTGTGTTTTCGTTCACTTCATGATGACCGACCATGTTTACTAGGATATTCGTTGAAACGGGCATTTTTAATTTGGAGTGAATTTGTCCATTGAAGCTCAGAAAGTCATAAAAACAGCTCACCTTCACGTGAGAGCTGTAAACTTCCCACACAGCGCATGTGCCAGCGATTAAATATTTTAATTGGAAAGGCTGAAATGTTCGTGATGTTGCAGCAATGACCCGTCAACTGTACAGAGCGTCGTCCACGCATTGCATTGTTAGACTTCAAAAATTGTTACTGACATACACTCGCAAATGTCACGAGTATTAATTTTAGGCCCTGTATATTAGTTACACCAAAAAAAAAAAAAAATCTTACTAACATTTTATTTGATCAAATGATCATTATCATGTAGGGATCAGCACTTTCACACCAATCTCACCCTCACGCACCTCCTCGCAACAACACAACACAGGTAATACTGCATTTAACATTGTATTTCATGTTTGTTTTCATATCTCTATTGCGTTACCAACTGAAAATGTGTGTTTTTTTTATCTGTTGTTGGCTTGATGAATGTATTGGCTGAATGAAGTGATAAAACAATGCACTCTTACTTAGGCCAATTTACTTAGGCACTCTTACTCACCCGGTGATGTCCAACATTCTTGTATCTCATACAGGACTGCGTAAAAATATTTACAGGATAAACATTTGATCTAATAACCATTGTTATTTAGGGAATACTAAAGATAAACCCCAGATCAACACATCAATCTCACTCTCACTCACCACCTTGCAACAACAAAACACCAATCCTGCAGGTAACAACTTTTAATACTAAATTTCATGTTTGTTTTTTAATTATTCCACAATTTATAAGTGTTTTTTGGGGGGGCTTAAATATATTGCCATGTTGTTAAGTTTGTGCATTTTGTCGTAATAATACATTTCAATATAGGGAATTTTTTAAAAAATATATATAAGAATATAAGAATCTGGTACTAAATTGTGTCACCACATGATGTCCAACATCCATATATTCCATACTGTAGTATTTATAAGATAAACATTTTATTAATCAAATAACCATTATCATTTAGAGAACATTTTGGAAAGTCAAAACCTGACCTTAACAACAACCTTACCCTCACGCAAAACCTTGCAACAACACAACACAGAATCCACTGCAGGTAACAGTGTATTTCACTTTATGGGCCAGATTTACTAAACAGGGCAAATTAGCATGAGAATGCAATTGAAAAAAGTTCAGATGGGAGTAGAAGCAGTGCTTTATTCATAATTTAGCCATGCTGTGTATTAATGCATTTGTTTGCGTCAAGCAATGCAGTGAGCTAAATGAGTTTGCAGTACTTCAGTATCCTGGTCAGCGAGTTTTAACTCTTTTATTGTCACTTACCACCTCAACAACATTCAGGGAATGAGACCACCTTACCTCCAAACACCACCATCACACTTCTCACCTCCACGCAATCCAGCTCAACCTCACCCCCACTCACCACCAGCATCATGGGTAACACCACGCTATCTGTGCTCTCTGTACAATGATTACTGTTTATTCTGATGAAATTGAATGATTAACTTGTAAATATGTGTTTTTCTCAGAAACCACCGCAAGCTCAGAGACATGTGAGTGTTTGTTTATTGCGCCTGTTGTGTAGTCAACTTTCATTGTTGATCAGGACATATAGTTATCAATTTGTGAATGTTCATACATACTTACATGCAGGTGAATATAACCTTACGAAGAGAGGGGATGGAGGCATTTCTCATGTGGTGAATATCGGTGGCTCCCTAACCAAACGTACACAGTCAAAATTAACGAGGAGATTGTTGTCAAGAATGTATCTGGGATAACTGCTGTTGAAATAAAGTTGGGATGGTTAAAACCATGCACCATTTACAATGTCAGTGTTGATGGATGCACATCCAAAGGAGACTCGACTTTTATATACAGTGGTAAGTGTTTTAGCAGTTAAAAGAAACTCAAGTTTAGATGGGACAAACACTAACCTCTAACTATTTGGACACTTAAGTCACACTTAAACATCCCTGGTTTGCTCGCACTTAAAAATCTTGGTTTGATATGTTGTTATATAATCCATTGACAGTCGTACATTCTCCAATGTGACTTATAAGTGTTCAAACAATTGGGGATATTGTATAATTTGTTTTGACAGAATGGAGCAATAACATTATTTATATTTAAGTTCTTGAACATACCATGTTTTTTATACTCTGCTGATGAATAGATATTGTATATGTATTTACACTCTCTTATTATTTATTTATTTGCTTGTTTAGATCAGAATGAAACTCATGCCCAAACTGTTGTGAAAGATGACGAAGTGTGTTTTAAAGGAACTTTCAATAATACAGAATGGGATCTGGAATGTATTAACATAACGCAAGACAACTCGTGTGATTCGATTAAAAAGCACATACCATTTGAAAAATGTAACTACACAGTGGATGTCCTTTTGCCCCCAGGTTGGTATTTATTAAATGGAATAGATGCATTGTTATTTAATTTATTAATTTATTAATTTAATTGAATTAGCCACACCACACACACAAGGCCGAATTGGAATTAAACATTACATTTATGTTTTAAATATAATTATATGTTACAAATCTCTATAGTTTCCATTTAAAAAATGGATTATTAGTATGTTTATCATAGTAATAATAATAATAAATGAAAACACAATCCAGTTATACATGAATTGCATGCCATTTTAATTGTACTTGAATTTTAATTCTGCATCCTGTTTTTTATTAGCTGATGTCATCTGAGAAGCTTGACTTGCATTTTAATCAATTGAATGTTTCTGTTTCAGTCAAACCTATCATAACCTTCAATGAAACTATTCCCTCACAGTTTAAATGGGATAATAAACCAGAGAAATGTCATTCTGCTCTTAATGTTACTTGCAGCCATAAAAGTAAGTAATGCAAATGTTTTCATGCATGGCACTGGAAATGCATTATTAAATATCTTTAATATTGTGTCTTTACATTTATCCTGAAGATTAATCAGGTTAACAAATGATGAGTTTTCTCTCATTTCTTTGTCAGATAACAATGAAATGTATGCTTTAAATGAATCAGTGTCATTATTACCTGACGAAGAGTATTTCTGCATTGGAGAATACCCTTACGAGAAACAACCAATCAAGAGCAAAAAACACAGAATTCAAATAGAATGTGGTGAGTTGCTAATTTAACAGGCATGACTGGTTCAAAGTTCTTCACTTCTTTCTCTTCTGCAAACCTAGAAATATTTACCAATAATGTCATAACTAGCAAAAGAGGTTTTGTTTTATTAAGCTACATTATACTTTACATGTACAATACATTGGCCCTTAAAGTATTTATACCATGGCCTGTCTGAATACTCGATTCTGATTTAATGCACACTGAGTTCCAAGTCAGTTGAATCACCTTTCTATATTAATGTGCTGTTTTCATTGAAACGCAAACACAAATAGGGCTACTTCACTCGAACACAGACAGCAGTGATCGCGCTGCACACACACACACACACACACACACACACACACATGTTTGTTTTTGTGAAATGTGGGGACATTCCATAGGCGTAATGGTTTTTATACCGTACAAACCGTATTTTCTATCCCCCTACACTGCCCCTGCCCCTAAACCTACCCATCACAGGAGACTGCAGTTTACTTTCTGTGAAAAAACCTCATCCTGTGTGATTTATAAGCATTTTGAAAAGTGGGGACATGGGGAACGTCCTCATATTTCACCCTCTTTTTGTAATACCTATGTCATACCCATGTCATTATACACATTTGTGTCCTGATATTTCACACAAACACACACACACACACACACACACACACACACACACACACACACACACACAAACATTCAGGAGCACAGATACTTGTTATCAAAGCTGCCCATGACTTTTGATAATAATATAGCTTTGCTACTGAATAACAACATACTGGGCCCTATCATACACCCGACGCAATGTGGCACCAGTTTTTGGCTAGTTTCAGCCTGACGCAGTTATCATTTTCACATACAGCGTCACGTTGTGTAAATAGCAAATGCACTGGTGCCCATCTAATCACTCATGGGTGTGCTGATCTGAAAATGAGGTGTGTTCAGGCGCATTGTTGGCGCATTGCTATATATAGAGGCAAGTGAAAATGACTGCCTTTGAACAACAAAAACCTGGTCTAATGTCAAAGATCGCAGTATTTTTGTGTTATTTAAAGAACGAGTTAGTATTATGCGCCTATAGGCGACTGCACAGCGCATGTACACTGCTTATTACACACACAAGGACAAAAATAAAAACTTAAAAATTAAAGGATTTAAAAATATTAAAAATAAAAGGATTACAATGTAAAATACTATTATTGTGTACATAAAGATAAAACTGCAAACATGTCAGAAATACCTATTTGCAGTAATGACCAACAAAATTGGCTACTTATTTTATCAAGCGGGCTCATATTTCTCTAGACTGACGTGGTCATACTCAATTCTAGTCAGAATATCTGAAACTGTCTGAAGTCTGAAACTGCTCCACTGGGCTGTGATTATGGGACGTTTCAACCGAACCAGGAAAGACCTCAATTGTATTGACCTACAACCAATCAGAGCAACGGAGCGACGCTGCGTGGCGTTAGTTGTCAAATGTCAACAGAACTCAACTGCACTGTGTTGCAGTCTGCGTTTTCAGCGGGGTGTTTTCCATGTCCGCTGGTTGAAGCGACCCCAATTATGTGATATATAGGCCCATGAATGCGAATTGTAGCAGGCAACCTTGCCAAAATAACATTTTACCCCCAAAACGCAATTTTTCCCCTGGTGAAAACCAGGCTGAGCCCAGCATTTGGGTTAAAAACAATAACCCAGCATTTTTTTGTGTACACACTACTTTATCTCCATCTGATTCAAAGCACGCAGAATGCTAGATCTAAGAGCCGTAAGTTACCCTTCTGGTCAGATATTGTGCTGCAAGCATCTATAACAACATTAGTTGGTCAGTGTTGCCAAATGGCCATTGTATAAGCAGAATAATCAATCATTTGTCATTTCAACCCATTTTCTTTAATAGGCTAACTTATTTTTTTATATAATCTAACTTATCAATAACACTTATCAACTTGCATTATTTTGTTATGAAGGCACCAATTAAACTTTTACATTTTGCAATAAAAAGTGATATTTGTTATTCTAATCTAATGGATTGACATTCAGGCGTCTCTTTCAAACATTCGCTCAATATCTTACTAAGTGATATAGACAAATGTGTGACTGAGGAATCAAAATAAGATTAAATACTATTTATTTATTTATTTATTTGTGAGTCTGTTATAGACTTGTAATATAGATATTGGTGGACAGTTGTCTATGAATTGTGAAGCTTTGTTTTGCATTGTTTGTGATTTTTATTTTTCTCTCTTTACAGATTGGCAAAAGAATGGACGATTGAAGGATATATCCCACAACTCCACTGTGATATCCTGGAATTTATCCCAGGGAGATAAATGCCCGGGAGTTAAATTCAACCATTATTTAGTCATTTGCAACAACAATAAACAGGGTAATGGAAGAGCTCACACATTCCTGTTGTTCTCTTTCAAACATTCGCTCAGTATCTCACTAAGTGAACGCCTCTAGGCGTGACAGATCTGGAAGCACCAATTACACCACGTCTGTCAGTTGACAGACCAATCAGAACAGTGATGGGAATCCCTCCTGCCTAATATACATGTGCTGGTCATATAATTAGAATATAATCAAAAGTTGATTTATATAAACTCTTTTGAGATGTTTTTCCATATTTGTTCACATATATTCCTGTTCTATTTGTGAGTAGTTACGGATGTTGTGTTATGTGACCCATGTTAAAGCCTACATAACTGAGTTGGTTGACATGCCTGCTTCCGACAACATATCTGCAATACTTTGGGAGTTGTCTATATCCCTTAGTGAGATACTGAGCGAATGTTTGAAAGAGAACTTGCGTAACCCCGGTTCTCTGATAACATGAGTGAAGTATCTCACAGCACTTCCCTCCTTGCAGTGCACGGAGAAGAGATATGCTAAGAATGAACTGAAGTAGGGAGCAATGGCAACGGTATATATTAGGGAGGAGGGACTCCGCATCACAGACGTGGTGTAATTGATGCTTCCAGATCTGTCACGCCCAGAGGCGTTCCCTTGTGAGATACTTCACTCATGTTATCAGAGGACCGGGTATAAGTAACCTAAAGTTTAACCAGTCTCAATGAAACTTATCAATTGTACATTTCTCTATAAATACTCCGAGGTCTTTTATGATTTAAGTAGGGGTAGCAGATGCTTAATGTCTTATTTAGGTATGTTGTGACTTTTCAGGAATTTGTAATGAACTCCAAACTAGCACAGATTGCACTATCAAAGAGTTAGAGCCAAATACCGATTATGATTGCGAAATTAAAGCGCAATACAAGAAACATAAATACACAATTTACAGAGTTAAAAAAGACACTTTCTTCTGGTAAGTCTTGCTTATCATTCTCTCTTTTTTATTAATAATAATAATAATAATCCCACAAACCATCTTGATTTAAATGTTATTACTTGTGCTGGAAAGTTTCCCAAATGAAATAGCTTTTACTGGTTTTATATATGCAATTTTAAAGAGAATTTCTCCTGTTATTCAGTTAATCTTAATTTTGCAACAAGATATGTAATAGATATTTTGTCCTTTTCACATCTGGAAATACTTTTTCTCATGTTTCAATTGAAATGCTAAATGTATGTAAATGCCACTGTGTGTCTAAAATATCTTTTGACTTTTTCCTTGTAATAGGTCCCAAATTTACACAATTTTCACCACATCATCCTTCTCACAATTCTATTCACATAAAATGTAATAATCTCACGGGGAAAATGACTGGAATGGAGATAAAGGGACATTCACAGCCGAAATCAAATACAATGGAAAATCTATCAGACCCATTGACAAAAAGGATACTTGCTGGTTTTCATTCTCAGATCTTGACTACCTTACCGCCTATGTTATTGAGGTATTTATATCTCTCTTAATGTCTTGCATCTGTCATTCATATATCTTTTGTTTTCTTTTGTGTCCAAGTACATTCAGTATTACATTTTGTATTTATTTAGGTAACAGCCACAAATTCACAAGGAAATTCGACTACCATATATACAACCATTCATACTAAGTGTAAGAACAATTTTCCTGTCATTGTTTACTGTTAAATGCATCATCTTTCTCAAAGTGCTTTAAAGGTGCACTAAGTTTGTTACACTGGCCAATATAGCAGTCATCTTAGTCTTGTTATTATTCTGCTGCAAACAAAAGTGCAATAACATGCCAAGATAAAGTAAGCAGTATTCGACTGGTCATGTGGAGTTTATTAGGCTTTTGATATGACTGCATCTCGTCTCATGTGAGCGATCCTAAACATATCTGTCAAAATGATTGTTAATTTCTTTGTCTAAAAACAAAAACGTTTTAATGAGGAATTAAAGTACTGATGGCAGCTTTAAATGCCCACATTTGGCAAATGTTTAAAATACTGTAAACTTTTCGTTCAATAGTTCCACTATACAAATATGTTGTTTCCTCAGACAACGACAAGGCTGTCATTGGATTCCTGGCGTTCCTAATTGTTGTGACATCAGTAGCGCTGCTCTTTGTGCTGTTCAAAATTTACCTTCTCAAACAAAAGCGGTCAGTGTCCCAGTTTCTTCCAGCTGCTCTCTGAACTCTATCACAATATTTTCTGTTCACCTCAAAATGAAGCTCCGCTTTAAATGTTCATCTGAGTTTCTGATGAGATTTCTCACCACAGGAATGTTGAAGATGAAGAGATTCTTCTTACACGTATGTTATAAGCCAAAGTTATTTAAGTGTATTTTGAAAGTAAATAGATTTGATGAACTCATTGGTTTCTCATCTCCTCTGATAGAGCCCCTACGCCCAGTTGAGCCCATCTACGCAGAAAATTTAATAGAAGCTTACAAGACCAAGGTGGCTGATGAGGGCCGTCTGTTTATGGATGAGTTTCAGGTGATTCTCTACATGATAAATCTATAGTGTCTGCTTCTGCTGTTTAAATATAATAAGAAATGCACTCAGATTCTGCTTCTCCTCAGAGCATTCCCCGAATTTTCTCCAATTACACCATCAAAGAGGCGAAGAAACAGGAAAACCAGTCCAAGAACCGCTATGTTGACATTCTGCCATGTAAATACCACAACAATATTCATAAAAACATAAATTTACCGAAAATATTTTAATCTGAGAATTTGTTTTATGCATTCACAGATGATTATAATCGCGTTTCTCTCTCAACTGGAGGCGAACGTGAATACATCAATGCCAGCTTTATTGAGGTGAGGTTATAAACCCACATTTCAAAGAATCACTTTCACAGTTTCTAACTTATAATTGATCAAATTATTTCTTCTTCCCATACAGGGATATCAAGAGCCAAAGAAATACATTGCAGCCCAAGGTATAAGTCCTCTTATTAAACAGATTGTTATCATTTTAAATTGCAATTGGCTGAGGCACATTCAAAGCGGCCAATGAATGCACACTTTGACCCCATATTCAATATCATTGTTGCTTGGCAAACATAAAATGCAGGGAAATTGTTTACACCAACAATGTAAAAATGAACTGCCATATGAAGTTTAAATAATAGCTACATTAACAAAATTGGTTGGACGTATTTTCCAGGACCCAAGGATGAGACTATTGATGATTTCTGGCGAATGGTTTGGGAGCAAAAGTCATCCATTATCGTCATGGTAACCCGTTGTGAGGAAGGAAACAAGGTAAGTGGATGTTGTTTGGTCTATTTTTTATTTTATTTATTTTTTACTATTTTTTTTACTATTATAGTATTTTGAATTAGCTTTTTATTTTCATTTTACTTTTATTTTAAGTAGTTTAAAAAAAAAAAAAAAAAGTTTTTTTTAAAAAAAATTAAAAATAAAGATAAAAAAATAAAATAAATAAAATGAGTATTATATATTCAGTTACCAAAGCAACATTTCCAATTATGCTTACATTTTTCTATCTAATATTTATATTTTATTTCAGCCTCATTTCAGTTACCGAAAACTATTATTAGTTTTGGTTTGACCTTTTGTCTTTGCTTCAGTCTATTATATATTTCCACTGACGGCTGCTTTTTTGTCCTCTCAGATCAAATGCGCTCAGTACTGGCCATCTCTGGACAGAGAGACTGAGATTTTCGAAGATTTTGTCGTGAAAATCCGATCTGAGGAACACTGCCCTGATTATATCATTCGCTATCTGGTTCTGGCTAATGTAAGTTTGTGCGGTCTGGTCATTCTTACATGCTTTATTCAGATGGTTTTACCTTAATGTGTGTGTGTGTGTGTGTGTGTGTGTGTGTGTGTGTGTGTGTGTGTGTGTGTGTGTGTGTGTGTGTGTGTGTGTGTGTGTGTACACAGAAGCGAGAGAAAGCCTCAGAAAGAGAGGTCACTCATATCCAGTTCATCAGCTGGCCTGACCATGGTGTGCCTGGAGACCCCTGCCTGCTTCTGAAGCTCAGGAGAAGAGTCAACTCCTTCAAGAACTTCTTCAGCGGTCCGATTGTGGTCCACTGCAGGTAAGACGGGACCATAGAGATAACTATGTATCAAAAAGGTAGTTGTCTAAAGGGTCAGTTGGAGTTGATGAATGTTAATGTGAATGTTGGCGTATTGTCTATAGTGCAGGTGTCGGCCGCACAGGAACATATATTGGCATTGACGCAATGATTGAAAGTCTCGAGGCGGAGGGTAGAGTGGACATCTATGGATATGTAGCAAAACTACGTCGCCAGCGTTGCCTCATGGTTCAAGTGGAGGTGAGTGGAACCGCAGGGGGGGAAAACGTGTTATTAAAAAATTGGTCATATAAACCTTAAAACTAAATGATAAACCTAACTTGGGCTTAATATTTAGAGAACATGCAATAATTATATTTTGATTTATATTTTAAATAATATAAATGTAAAGGGTATGTCGTCAATTACTCACCCTCATGTCATTCCAAACTTGTAAGACTTTCGTTGATTTTCAACACATGAAAGGAAATCTGAGAGGTTTGACAGTCCATGCAACTACCATTTTGTCATGAACCTCATTGGTTCTTGCAGAAGCTCAAACGTGCTGCGTAACACAAGAATGAACCTCATTGGTTCTTGCTGAAGCTCAAACGTGCTGCGTAACACGAGAATGAACCTCATTGGTTCTTGCTGAAGCTCAAACGTTGCGTAACACCAGAATGAACCTCATTGGTTCTTGCTGAAGCTCAAACGTGCTGCGTAATACGAGAATGAACCTCATTGGTTCTTGCAGAAGCTCAAACGTGCTGCGTAACACGAGAATGAACCTCATTGGTTCTTGCAGAAGCTCAAACGTGCTGCGTAACACAAGAATGAACCTCATTGGTTCTTGCAGAAGCTCAAACGTGCTGCGAATAACACGAGAATGAACTCATTGGTTCTTGCAGAAGCTCAAACGTGCTGCGTAACACGAGAATGAACCTCATTGGTTCTTGCTGAAGCTCAAACGTGCTGTGTAACACGAGAATGAACCTCATTGGTTCTTGCTGAAGCTCAAACGTGCTGCGTAACACGAGAATGAACCTCATTGGTTCTTGCTGAAGCTCAAATGTGCTGCGTAACACGAGAATGAACCTCATTGGTTCTTGCTGAAGCTCAAACGTGCTGTGTAACACGAGAATGAACCTCATTGGTTCTTGCTGAAGCTCAAACGCTGCGTAACACAAGAATGAACCTCATTGGTTCTTGCTGAAGCTCAAACGTGCTGCGTAACACAAGAATGAACCTCATTGGTTCTTGCTGAAGCTCAAGCGTGCTGTGTAACACGAGAATGAACCCCATTGGTTCTTGCTGAAGCTCAAACGCGTGCTGTGTAACACAAGAATGAACCCCATTGGTTCTTGCAGAAGCTCAAACGTGCTGCGTAACACGAGAATGAACCTCATTGGTTCTTGCAGAAGCTCAAACGTGCTGCGTAACACGAGAATGAACCTCATTGGTTCTTGCAGAAGCTCAAACGTGCTGCGTAACACAAGAATGAACCTCATTGGTTCTTGCAGAAGCTCAAACGTGCTGCGTAACACGAGAATGAACCTCATTGGTTCTTGCAGAAGCTCAAACGCGTGCGTAACACGAGAATGAACCTCATTGGTTCTTGCTGAAGCTCAAACGTGCTGTGTAACACGAGAATGAACCTCATTGGTTCTTGCTGAAGCTCAAATGTGCTGCGTAACACGAGAATGAACCTCATTGGTTCTTGCTGAAGCTCAAACGTGCTGTGTAACACGAGAATGAACCTCATTGGTTCTTGCTGAAGCTCAAACGTGCTGCGTAACACAAGAATGAACCTCATTGGTTCTTGCTGAAGCTCAAACGTGCTGCGTAACACAAGAATGAACCTCATTGGTTCTTGCTGAAGCTCAAACGTGCTGTGTAACACGAGAATGAACCCCATTGGTTCTTGCTGAAGCTCAAACGTGCTGTGTAACACAAGAATGAACCTCATTGGTTCTTGCAGAAGCTCAAACGTGCTGCGTAACACGAGAATGAACCTCATTGGTTCTTGCTGAAGCTCAAACGTGCTGCGTAACACGAGAATGAACCTCATTGGTTCTTGCTGAAGCTCAAACGTGCTGTGTAACACGAGAATGAACCTCATTGGTTCTTGCAGAAGCTCAAACGTGCTGTGTAACACGAGAATGAACCTCATTGGTTCTTGCTGAAGCTCAAACGTGCTGCGTAACACGAGAATGAACCTCATTGGTTCTTGAGAATGAACCTCATTGGTTCTTGCTGAAGCTCAAACGTGCTGCGTAACACAAGAATGAACCTCATTGGTTCTTGCAGAAGCTCAAACGTGCTGCGTAACACAAGAATGAACCTCATTGGTTCTTGCTGAAGCTCAAACGTGCTGCGTAACACAAGAATGAACCTCATTGGTTCTTGCAGAAGCTCAAACGTGCTGTGTAACACAGAATGAACCTCATTGGTTCTTGCAGAAGCTCAAACGTGCTGTGTAACACGAGAATGAACCCCATTGGTTCTTGCTGAAGCTCAAACGTGCTGTGTAACACAAGAATGAACCTCATTGGTTCTTGCAGAAGCTCAAACGTGCTGTGTAACACGAGAATGAACCTCATTGGCTCTTGCTGAAGCTCAAACGTGCTGTGTAACACGAGAATGAACCCCATTGGTTCTTGCTGAAGCTCAAACGCGTGCTGTAACACAAGAATGAACCTCATTGGTTCTTGCAGAAGCTCAAACGCGTGCGTAACACGAGAATGAACCCCATTGGTTCTTGCTGAAGCTCAAACGTGCTGTGTAACACAAGAATGAACCCCATTGGTTCTTGCTGAAGCTCAAACGTGCTGCGAACACGAGAATGAACCTCATTGGTTCTTGCTGAAGCTCAAACGTGCTGCGTAACACAAGAATGAACCTCATTGGTTCTTGCTGAAGCTCAAACGCGTGTTGCGAACACAAGAATGAAGCTCATTGGTTCTTGCAGAAGCTCAAGCGTGCTGCGTAAGACAAGAATGAACCCCATTGGTTCTTGCTGAAGCTCAAACGTGCTGCGTAACACAAGAATGAAGCTCATTGGTTCTTGCAGAAGCTCAAACGTGCTGCGTAACACGAATGAACCTCATTGGTTCTTGCTGAAGCTCAAACGTGCTGCGTAACACGAGAATGAACCTCATTGGTTCTTGCTGAAGCTCAAACGTGCTGTGTAACACGAGAATGAACCTCATTGGTTCTTGCAGAAGCTCAAACGTGCTGCGTAACACAAGAATGAACCCCATTGGTTCTTGCTGAAGCTCAAGCGTGCTGTGTAAAGCGAGAATAAACCTCATTGGTTCTTGCTGAAGCTCAAACGTGCTGCGTAACACGAGAATGAACCTCATTGGTTCTTGCTGAAGCTCAAACGTGCTGCGTAATACGAGAATGAACCTCATTGGTTCTTGCAGAAGCTCAAACGTGCTGCGTAACACGAGAATGAACCCCATTGGTTCTTGCTGAAGCTCAAACGCGTGCTGCGTAACACGAGAATGAACCTCATTGGTTCTTGCTGAAGCTCAAACGTGCTGCGTAACACGAGAATGAACCTCATTGGTTCTTGATGAAGCTCAAACGTGCTGCGTAACACGAGAATGAACCTCATTGGTTCTTGCTGAAGCTCAAACGCTGCGTAACACAAGAATGAACCTCATTGGTTCTTGCTGAAGCTCAAACGTGCTGTGTAACACGAGAATGAACCTCATTGGTTCTTGCTGAAGCTCAAACGTGCTGCGTAACACAAGAATGAACCCCATTGGTTCTTGCTGAAGCTCAAACGTGCTGCGTAACACGAGAATGAACCCCATTGGTTCTCGCACTTCAAGCGAACATGCTTGAGCTTCTGTTTTCTATAACTGATGTGATGAAGTTTATTTGTGAATAAAAGCCTAAATTAAATCTGTTCATCATATAAAGCCACCGAGTCTATTCAGAAAATGTGGATATATAGATTCGTTTTACGATCTCTGTGAATTTTTTTAGCTGTCAACGAAGGGACAGAAATTTCTGAGTTTATCTATAAAGAAATCTAGTAATATAGGGTATTTTATTTTTACATATTTTACACTATTAGATCACACGTGTTGGTTAAGTCTGGCAAAATTTGATCTTTTTGTTGACAAACTAAATCTTTTGTTTCGCCCTTTAATGTACATTTGGTTCATCATATTCAAGTGTGTGTGTGTTTTTGCTTTTGTCAGGCCCAGTACATACTGATCCACACCGCTCTGATAGAGTACAACCAGTTTGGAGATACAGAGCTCTCATTGTCTGAATTCCACTCAGAGCTCAGCACCCTCAGACAGAAAAATGGAAATGATCCCACTTTGCTTGAAATGGAGTTCCAGGTTTGTCCTCCTCCTATGATCTGTTATGTACACTGAAGTGTTCTATACTGTGTGTATTTGATTATTAATGCAACATGTTTTCTTGTTGTTTTTATAAAGAGACTCCCCAAATTTAAAAACTGGAGAACATTTAACACAGGAAGCAGCGAGGAAAACAAGAAGAAAAACCGCTACTCGTCTGTTTTGCCATGTGAGTGATCAACACCAACTTTATTGATCTGCAGATCCTAGTTCAAATTCATGTTACATTATTATATTTACAGTATAGACACCACACATTATCTATTCATTATAAATGAACAACCAACTGAGCAAACATTTCTGTTGCAGATGACTTTAATCGAGTCCTCTTCAGACTGGACATTGATGGCAACCAGACCAGTGACCCTGAGGATGAGGATTATTCATCAGACGAGGAAGAAGAATCTAATGAATACATCAACGCTTCATTCATTGATGTACAAAACTTGATCTGCTTGATTATATATTATATAAAACATTTTTTTGAATTACAATAATTAGAATGGAAGAGAAAATGTGCTTAATTGTACTGCAAATCATGTTTAAAAAAAATCATTGTTTTATTTAATTCTTTTATATTTGTGATTTAGATTTATATGTAAGGGTGTTATATGTTAATCTCAACCAAATACGGTTGTTATTGCTTTCCAACAGGGCTACTGGTGTTATAAGAGTCTGATCGCTGCACAGGGGCCTTTACCAAACACAACAGAAGAGTTCCTGCTCATGCTGTATCAGCAACAAACTAAAACACTGATCATGCTCACCGACTGCCAAGAGGATGGCAAGGTGCGACCTCCCACAATACCAGACAGACAGAGGGATAGATGGACGCACGGATGGATGGATGGATGGATGGATGGATGGATGGATGGATGGATGGATGGATGGATGGATGGATAGATAGATAGATAGATAGATAGATAGATAGATAGATAGATAGATAGACGGACAGAAGGATAGATGGACGGAGAAATGGATGGACAGAGGGATAGATAGATGGACAGGGATAGATAGATAAATAGATAGACAGACAGAGGGATAGATGGACGGACAGAGAGATAGATAGATAAATAGATAGACGGACAGAGGGATAGATGGACAGACGGACGGACAAATGGATGGACAGAGGGATAGATAGATAGATGGACGGACGGACGGACAGACAAATGGATGGACAGAGGGATATAGATAGATAGATAGATAGATAGATAGATAGATAGATAGATAGATAGATAGATAGATAGATAGATAGATAGATAGATAGATAGATAGATAGATGGATGGACAGAGGGATGGACAGAGGGATGGATGGATGGACAGGGATAGATAGATAGATGGACAGACTGAGGGATAGATGAACGGATGGACAGACGGACAAATGGATGGACAGAGGGATAGATAGATAGTTAGATAGATAGACGGACAGAGGGATAGACAGATAGACAGAGGGATAGTTAGATAGATAGACGGACAGAGGGATAGATAGATAGACAGAGGGATAGATAGATTGATAGATAGACGGACAGAGGGATAGATAGATAGATAGATTGATAGATAGACGGACAGAGGGATAGATAGATAGATAGATAGATAGATAGATAGATAGATAGATAGATAGATAGATAGATAGATAGATAGATAGATAGATAGATAGATAGATAGATAGATAGATAGATAGATAGATAGACGGACAGAGGGATAGATAGATAGATAGATAGATAGATAGATAGATTGATAGATAGATAGATAGATAGATAGATAGATAGATAGATAGATAGATAGATAGATAGATAGATAGATAGATGGACGGACAGAGGGATAGATGGACAGAGAGGGATAGATGAACGGATGGATGGATGGATGGATGGATGGATGGATGGATGGATGGATGGATGGATGGATGGACGGACGGACAGAGGGCCATATCTGTTTACAGGCCATATCTGTATTTTTTTTCCAGGATTATTGCAGTCAATACTGGGGAGATGAAAAGAAAGTGTTCGGAGAGATGGAAATTGAGGTGAAAAAGACAGAAAGCTTCTCAACGTATGTCAGACGGCGCCTGGAAATACAGGCCACAAAGGTAACCAAAGTCCCTGTCCTCAGCAGGACATGTTTTCTGATACATGTGAAGAAACTGATCCATCTTCAATCCTGTAATAGAAGAAAGAGATCTTGGAGGTGGATCAGTACCAGTTCCTGAAATGGAGAAACAGTGAACTTCCAGAGAACGCTCAGGAGTTAGTAGAGATGATGAGGAACATCAGAGAGAACGGCAATTATGACAACAGCAAAAGGAACAGGAATATCCCTATAGTGGTGCACTGCAAGTAAGACCCAATACCTCAGACCTTTCTTTCCCAGATGGATGGAAGAATGCATTTTTAAAATTCCTCTTTCTTTTCCAGCAATGGATCGTCACGCACAGGAATCTTCTGTGCCTTATGGAATCTCATGGACAACGCATTGACAGAAAAATTGGTGGACGTCTTCCAAGAGGCCAAAAACATGCGCAAATTGAGGCAGGGAATGATAGCAACAACAGTAAGTTCTTGCTTTGTAAATAAAAACAATAGAAAAATGACTTTATCTCACAATTGCACCTTTATTTCTCACAGTTGTGACTTCTTAAATACTATCAAATTTGGTTTTCACACTAGAAATTGTTATTGTAGTGTCTTTTATGACTCTGGGTTATCTTGTTTCATGTATTAAACAGAGCCTGTGCTAATTCAAACTGTGTATCTTTGCTAACCTTTGCTAAATGTGAAATAATGTACTTAAAGGGATAGTTCACCAAAATATTTAAATTCTGTCATACTTGAAGAGATTTCAACACAAAATGTTGTGTAGTTTGCAAATGTATATCACATAAAAGTTCTTCAACGATCAAAGAACCGACTATATTAGCTTCTGTTGCGTGTTCAAATGCTCAAGTATTTCTAAACTCTCCACAGGAGCAGTACCGGTTCCTCTACACGGCGATAGAGACTGCTTTCCCGGTGCAGAACGGCGCCGTAAAGACACCAGCTGCAAACGACAGCGTGCAGGTCATCAGCGAAACGACGGCTCTCCTCACCGAGCCCAACAGCACTACCGGTGCTGACCAGAAGGAAGCGGAAGACAGCAAAGCCACGGAGAGCAGTGAGCAGGGAGCCACGGAGAACAGCAGCACTGCCGCGGCATCACCAGCAGAGGGAGACGGCGAGAAAACCTCAACGGAGGGCACCACCAACGGCTCTGCTGCCACCGCGGCGGTGGTTTAAAGCCCGTTTTTTTTTTTAGCTAACTATTAAATGTTATTAATGCATTTGACACCAAGTGTCTCAATTTTATTATAAAAAAAAACGTTTAAAAAAATGCTTTTTGATTTCTTGCATTTGACTTTTAATGTACATTGGAGAATACAGGTCGGATCAAACCGTTTCTGCCTCAGGTTTTGACTTTCTGTATAATGATGCTGTTTGTGTGAAATCTGTGCATATCGATAATGTTTATTCACATGTGTAAAGGTTTTTGCTTTATGACTTAATTTGTAGGCAATCAAATTGCGTTTTTGAATGTATTGTAAAATAAGACCTTGCAAACGATATTTTTTTATTTTCATTTTCTAGTTTGGAAACCGTATCAAAGCACAACCTTATTGCGTCTAAATTATGGAGTTTGAAATGTCTGATGGGGGTGCTTTCATGTTCGAGCAGCAAAGATGACTTTGCACTACAGCTGTCATCAAACTACCTTTCATTTTTATTGTAACCCCCACCCCCTCTCAAAACTTGTTTCATTTAAAGCAGATGTAACTTAACAAAAAAGAATAAAGGATAGCTTGAACACAATACGACTGTTGTTTTAATTCTCTACAACCCCGGTGGGAATACAACGAGCAAAAGCGCGTAACTCATGCAGGTCGAACCAAATTTATGGTTTATTTTAACCCTCTTTTTAGTTTATTTAACCCATTTCTGTCCTCGCCAGGTGCACGAACCTGGCCTTGAAAACCGGCAAAATATGCCGAAAACAAGCATTTGTAATACAAACATGAGCCACAAGATGGCGCTTGCTAACAAAGAAGCGAGTACATTTTTTTTTTCATTATCAAGCCATTTGCTTTTTTTTTTTTTGCATGAATTATGGCTATACATTTTTGAATAAAAATGTATTTGTGATGATAGACTGGTAAATTAGTTATTGCCGTATAATATTTGCATTTGCAGGTATGCATTTGTCAGGAATATTTAAAAATATCTATATTTTAGAATATTTTAATATAAATGTGAATGGGAGTATAAAGAAAATATTTTTACTTGATTTAAGAAAATAAATCTGAAAAAATCAAGTATAAGAGGGTGAAAATGTTTTATTGACTGAAATGATGGTTTTGTTGCCTATTTGTCTCACTTCATTTCATTTTCCCTTTAAGTCGGTAAAAGAAAAATGGGGCATCAAAGACCCTGCAGTGATTCAGGAGAAAGAAATGATTGTCTTCTCATAACACACTGACTGGAATAAATAGGCATAAACAAAAATATATATTCTTAAAATAAAATCATATTAGTGTAGGCCCAAATCCAAAAGGCCAATCGTGGGTGAATCGTCAGAATTTAAAGCTCACTTTTATTGCCTAACCACCATATTTTATATAAAAATATTATTTTTTTCTTTTTGCTTTATAGTTATGAAGACAAAAATGATATATCAAAATAACATTTTACCTGAAATATAAACCATAAAAATATCAAATTATACCTGCAGCAATGTTGACCTTTTAACCATAAATAAGTGCTAAAGCTTGGAACATTATAAAGGGCAGCATGAGGTGAACGCGAGCGGGTCAAAGAGGGAAATTCCCTTTAAATAAATCATCAGTGAATCTGCGCAGCAGCATTTGCATTCAGCTGTCACATGTAACTCCACCCAGCCGTGCAATTATCATACCATCTTCTATGCAACATTTGTGACGGATGTTTCCCTCTTTGAACGTTTACTGTAGGTTTGTGTATTTATGTAAAAGTCTCCTCTCTTCTCTATTGAATGTAGGTTATATATGTGAAACTGGCCTTATACTCTCTAATTAGTGTGCTTCTCTGTGACGGGTTTCACCTCTAATTGAGCATTTCAAGCTCACACTAAATATAGCAAATTAATTCAGAGATGTTCAAATGTGCTCTGCGGATACTCGTTATGCATGTTAACATGCTATAGGCCACGCTGCATGTTAGTAACTGGCAGAAAATGCATGAAGTATGAGCGCAGGGCTTTATTTTTAATGCATTTTGCAGATGCTTTCTCCACAGCCACTTAGCCTTAAAGTTTGAGGACTTAAGGCACAAGTACTGCATTTATAATGAAATTGTTTTGTTTTAAATGTACACAAATATTATCTGAAAATCTGAGATACTTAATATTTGTTTCATTTTTTTGTATTTGCTAGTAAATGTTTGAAGTGGGCTGTTTCATATATGTTTATATAGTCTTTTTTATAGTCTGTATATTGGAAGTCTTCACATTCACTTTAGAAACAAAAATGATAAACAAAAAATAATAATAATTAAAAATAGGCCTATATATTTTTTATTTATTAAAATGGCTCAAACTCACACTGTGTTCATTCACTGTGTATTCCACATTGTAATAAGCCTATCGCTAATAACCATTTTTTATTTAATATTATATAGTCTAATATGTTTATTATACATATAGGCTACAATACAATTGGCTCTTAGGTATAGTAATCTGAAATTATTATAATATTTATGTCATTTATTTTCTTTGCTTGTTTTGGATGGGCTGCTTTTGTTTGTTCGTTTTGTTTTTTTAGCAGATTGCATTCATTTTCGATTGTTATTAATAAAGTTAGGATGTAATGATAAACTGTATAGGCCTACTTTTTTTACAGCTCTAGTGTCAACAAACCGAGTTTCAAAGATTGTATGTCTAGTCTATGTTTAAACATGTTTTACAAACATTCCGCCATCTTTTATTGGTCGAAAAATCTGGTAGCCCCGCCCCAGAACTCATACTATTGGCAGAGACTTACGACCATTGGCTATTTGTTTGTTTATTTTTGTTTGTTTCTTTCTTAGAGCATGTATTTCTTAATATCTGTCATAAAGTTAGAGATTTTAAGTGTGTTAAGGCCCGTTCACACCAAGGAGGACGATAATTATTACGATAGTTCTAAAAATCGTTCTCAATATTAAATAATAGCAGAGTTTACACCACAGCTATAACGATATAGAGAAACGATGTTGGAATCGTTTTAGAACGATTTTATCCAGCTGATGAACGATAAAAACATGACAGCCAATCAGAATCCATCCTGCTGTAAAGAGCTCGAGCATTTAAAGCGACAGACAAGCATCAAACAGAACGATATCGTCCGCTGGTGTGTGGACGCAGTTATCTTTATAGCTATCGTTCTTGGTGTGAACGGGCCTTAATTAAGAAAACGACATAGTCCGTTGGTGTGGAAGGCGCTAATAGTTATTATTCTTGGTGTGAGCTTTTTCTAAAAATGATAATTTAAACCAAACTAAAGGCCGACAACTATTGATAACAGTGTCCACACCAGCGAACGATATTGTTGTTTATTATTAACAGCCGCTGCAGTTTTGTGGTCTGCCGCTTTAAATGCTTGAGCTCTGATTCTGATTGGCGGTCAATGTTTTTATCTTTCATTTGATAAAACATATAAATGTGAATTGAATTTGATGGAAAAATATCTATTCCAACAATATTTGTGTCATTATAGTCATAATTCTGGTGTGGACTCTGCTATTCTTTTATATTTAGAATGATTTTTAAAACTATATCTTTATCGCTATAGTTATCGTCCTTGGTGTGAACAGGCCTTAAGACATACACTCTACTCTTTGGACATATCAAAGATTCATTCATTGATGGATCTATGACTATAAATGTCTTGACACATGTGGCTCCTACAGAGACGTCCCGCATCGGTTTCTGTCGAGAATTTGAGACAGATTCAGACGGCCAGGCCTCAGGTGATGCTCTGCTCCACAGCTGGAGACCCATAACATCAATAACAGCATCTGACTGTGGAGATGATGAGCAGGTCTGGGTTTGAGGGTGTGCACTTATACCTCATTTTACATTCAGATGGATGAAGTGACCCGAGAAGACACCGTAACTCTGCTTCTATTGAGAGACGGCATGATGGAGCTTGCAGGGAGTGTGTTTCAAGGTTTCTGAGCGAGGTGTGCACGTGACCGTCCGAGACGGCCCAGCCCAGACTGAGTATTCGAATGCAAACAAGGTCTCTCAGCACACAAAGAGGCTACATATCTCATACAAAAGATGTGTTGAGCCCGGACACAACCCACACAGTGTCCAATGTCCTCATACAGTCATGTTTTGTCTCTCTCTCTCTCTCTCTCTCTCTCTCGTTCTGTATGAGTCTTGAGTGGTACAGGCCTGGAACAATGAGGAATTCACACACAAACACACACTTAAACACACTGGTTGGGGGTTAGTCTCTTTGGGTCACGTCTGGCATGATGTGCGAATTGATGATGAAGTTTTCAAAGTCTTTTTGATAGTCACGTTCCTTTTGAGCAATTTGATATTGTACTAATTATTTACTTACCTATAAATGCATCCCATAGTAACAATTTATTAAAAGCCAGGGTTAGGGTCACCAATTTTTATAGTTGGTGAGGCATACATGCAACATTCAACATGACATCAGGTAACATGTTTTTTTAAATGTTTTGGCAGTAACGTGCAATCATCATGATCAGTTAATATGACAAATATTCAGTGCTGTGTGTAAAAGTGTAATTTTGTGCATGATTTTTTTGTACTTTACAAATATACACATATGATAAATATAATATAAAATCATAGCATTAATGTATGCAAAATCATATTTTTATGGACATGCTTTATGATATTCTGTGAAGTACACTGTGGAGTGCTATGTAAACACCATTTATTATGAATGACTGCAACTTTATTTGTTTTGTTGGACATGGTAACCTGCAAATACTATTATTGGGGTGTGTGTGTGTGGGGGGTGCTTGTTTGTTTTGTGGTAATGTGGAGTACCTTGCAAACACCAATTATCATAAAAGACAGCCATTTTGTTTTGTTTGTTGGACACTAACATGCAAATATTATTATATTTTGGACATGTTTGTTTTGTAGTAATGTGGAGTACCATGTAAACACAAATTACCAAAAAGGACAGCCATTTTGTTTTGTTTTATCGGATATGGTAACATGTACATATTATTATATTTTTGACATGTTTGTTTTGTAGTACTGTGGAGTAAACACAAATGACCAAAACCGACAGCCATTTTGGACAGCCATACTGGAGACTCACTCTGAACGGACTCGAGAACAGCTGCAATCCGATCAGTCCAGTACACAAATAATTTTTTTAATGTGATTTGCGAACCGATTTAACAGGATGATTGAAAATAATCAGTTTGTGCACGAATCGGACACAGCTTTTGTCTATATAATATAATGATTAACGATATGTTTTATGAAATGCAGTGGAGTAAAAAGTAGATCTTATGCTTTAGAATGTAGTGTAGTAAAAGTATCTCAAAATAAAAATACTTGAGTAAATTACAGATGTTTAAAAAATTTACTTAAGTACAGTAACAAAGTAAAAATACTTTGTTACTGTCCACTACTGGTACTGTTGAGTACCATGTAAACACCAATTACCCCTCAACATTTTTTCATAATTTGCATAATTAAGGGCGTGGCCACTTTGAGAGGCAGGTGGATAGCCATTTATCTGCTGTCTTTTAGTCATCGCGTCACCAAAGCTCCGCCCACGTCCCTCCTCTTTGCCCATTTTCTGTTATCCGGGAGTGACGCGCGGTGATGCGCTGCTAAGATGCCAACGGCCAGCTCGACTACTTTACGCTTCAAAACTGCTCTGGGAATCCTATGGGTGACGTCAAGGGTCTGGACTCGATCCATAGAGGAGTTATTATGCCCGAACAGAAACTGTTTGGACCAAAGAAATTGTCAGGGCGGGCTTTAGACGATGATGAACAGATGAGAAACAGTAACGTAATCATCCACGTCATCAAAGGCATTTTTTTACAACTCTGGCAAAGATCGTTTACACTCATCTTTTTCTTCTAATGTTACTTAGTCCAGCGCATGTGCAGACAGGGTTTGCAAAGTTTTTGTGCAATGTCGTGCAATTGCTACTCAAAACTATAGCCCAAAACAAAAGCTTTCTGGGGGTTCCTCTTGAAACCCTGGGTCTATATATCATATAATTGGAGTCACTTCAACCCGTGGACATGGAGAACAACCCACTGGAAAAACACACACTTGGCAACACAGTGCAGTTGAGTTCTGTTGACATTTGACAACTAACGTTATGCGTCGCTCCGTTGCTCTGATTGGTTGTAGGTCTTTCCAATTGAGGTCTTTCCTGGTTCGGTTGAAACATGCCCCATAATCACAGCCCAATGGAGCAGTTTCAGACTTATATTCTGACTAGAATTGAGTATGACCACGTCAGGCAACAAATGAACATAAATGACAGCGATTTTGTTTTTTTTTAGGACAATGTATCATGCAAATATTATTATTTTTTGGAAATGTTTGTTTTGTGGTACTGTGGAGTACCATGTAAACAACAATTACCTTGTCTGGCTATCACTAAACTCAATTTAAGATCAAACATTGGTCTGGGGAGTCTGCTATATATTTTCTACTGCAAGAGGTGTGATCAATGAGCATAGTTCAAATGACTTTGTAAGAAATTGGATAGTCCTTCAACCAATCAGACCACAAGAGGTGTGATCTCTAGTCATCGTGTTAAACCTGCCAATAGCATGCCAGGTGGGTAAGCAAATCTGTGATTGGTTCCCACAAAAGTGTAACAGAAGCAGTAGAAATGAATGTATAGGTTTCCAGACTGAACTGCAGGGTGAAATTAAATCGCCGGCAGATCAGGCTGGGTTTACCAAGTCTAGCAATTACCATAAATTAGGTTTTGTTTTGTTTGACATGGTAACATGCCAATATTATTATTTTTTTGGTGTTATTCGGTACTGTGGAGTGACATGCAAACATCAATTACCATAAATGAGGTTTTGGTTTGGATTGGTTTTGGACATGGTAACATGGCAATACCATTATCTTATGAACATATCTGTACTTTTTGATAAATTATTTTCTTGCATGTTTGGATTTATCTGTTTTTTTATATTTATATTTTTTATATTTAAATATTTAGGACATGTTTTGTGGTCATATGTGATAAATCAGTTACAATTCAAAGGTTTTTCATTATAAATAATAATACTTTTATTTTTATGTTATGTTCTGGCCCTTACAGCCTGTATTCAAGACCTTTTCAATTGAGTGTGGCTCACAGGACACCAAGGCAGTAAGTGATACATGTGCTGGACTAATTCATGATTGTATGTGTAGTGAATGGGTGTGCCTGGCAGGGCCACTGTCCCAAATAACTGTGACGCTCTATTGCATGGCTCATTGTTGCGCGATAACACAGCGCCGGGATGACAGATGCCCCCGCCCCCTGGAACACCAATCAGATCCCACGTTTCCAGCATATAATTCCCCATGTAGGGGCCATTTATGAGGCATTATGGGAGCACTTTAAAATCTCATTAGACGGGACAGCTGCACTTCGATACTGCATGCTGCTTTAGCCATTTCTATTATTGCTGCTGGGGATAGCGCTACCCCCTCTGTTTTGAGATGAGCCCCATTTTGGAAGCTTAAACGGAGCTAATTGTAAGCTAAGTCAAGAGTGTGCGTCTTTGTAGGCGGCATGATACATGGTAAAAACTGTAATGCTGCAGGCAGAAACAAGGCAGTAAAAATGATTTATCTGAAGAGTTTGTGTATGTACAGTGAGCAAGGGGTCTTGTAATGTAACATGCAAAGAGATGGAAAATATATTAAATTCATCAGCAGCATTTAAATAAACATGGTTTCTTTGAATAATTAGCACAAATATTATGAATCAAGTTCTCGTCAATTCACTGGTGGTTTCATAATCTAATATTAACACATTTGCTAAGGGCAATCCAAAACTAAGTAAGAAACTTGGTAAAAACAACATATATAATATTTTGTATTTCTCTTGAGCCTGAAATGTTCTTTTTTGTTTATAAGATCGTGCTTATAATCTAAATTGCATTGTAAAAATATTAAGGCCTAATGTTACTTAAGTAACAATTTTTTTTTTGCCTGAGTCAGTACAATAGGCAAGGCAAGGCAGGCAAGTTTATTTATATAGCACATTTCATACACAATGGCAATTCAAAGTGCTTTACATAGAAAATGAAATTAAAATAGTGATAAGAATTAAGAATACCACGTGTAAGACTTAAAAATAAAAACAGGATAATTAAAACAGTTGTAAAGAGGATTTTTAAAATAAGAAGACAATAGAAATATATAGTTGTAAAGATATTTAAGAAGAATAAAATTATTACAGTATATATAGATAAAAAATAAAATAAAAATAAAAATAAAGATGATGCATAGATTAGAATAGGTGCAATCAGTGGGACGTACAGTGGCACAGAGCTCATTCAGTAAAGGCACTGATGAACAGATGTGTTTAGAGTCTGGACGTACAGTGGCACAGAGCTCATTCAGTAAAGGCACAGCTGAACAGATGTGTTTTGAGTCTAGATTTGAATGTGGCTACTGTTGGAGCACATCTGATCTCTTCTAGAAGCTGGTTCCAGCTGCGGCTGGCACAATAGCTGAGCAGACTCTCCTTGCTTTGAGTGAACTCTTGGTATTTCTAACTGACTTGATCCGATGATCTGAGTGATCTGATGGGTTTGTATTTAATCAGCATATCTGCAATGTATTGAGGTCCTAGGTCATTGAGTGATTTATAAACAAGTAATAATATTTTAAAATTGATCCTAAATGTAACTGGAAGCCAGTGTAAAGACCTGAGGACTGGCGTGATATGGTCATATTTTCTGGTTCTGCTCAGAATCCTGGCCGCAGCGTTCTGTATGAGCTGCAGCTGTCTAATGGTCTTTTTGGGAAGGCCGGTTAGAAGACCATTACAATAGTCCACCCTGCTGGTGATGAAAGCGTGAACGAGTTTCTCTAAGTCTTGCCTGGAAACAAAGCATCTAATTCTTGCAATATTTTTCAGATGATAGTAAGCTGATTTAGTTATTGCTTTGACATGACTATTGAAACTCAGGTCTGACTCCAAAATCACACCAAGATTCCTGACTTGATTTTTTGTCTCAAGATATGCGTTCACCTTGAGAATTTCATCTTTGTTTCCAAATGTAATGATTTCAGTTTTGTCTTTGTTTAACTGGAGATAGTTTTGGCTCATCCAACTGTTAACTTCATCAATGCATTTGCACAGGGAGTCAATGGGGCTATAGTCATTAGGTGATAGTGCTAAGTAGATCTGGGTGTCGTCAGCATAGCCATCAATACAAAAATATAGCCATTTGTCAAATAATAATAAAAATGTATAAATATTTAATTTGATGCTAGTGTATTTGTAGAGTATTTATAAGCATTCTGACTGTTTCTTTAGCCAGTCATAGAAATTCAATCTAAAAACAGAATTAGGCTATGATCAAATGTGTATTCATTTTCTTACTAACACTAGATCCGATCTGTATAATTTATTATTTTTTTTACAATTAAAACAGAATCATTTAACTGTCTGACATTATTGACACCCTGCCTCACATGTACTTACCCAGACAGCAAAATGTATTAGGGCCAGATTTGGGCCAGGTCTTCATTAGCATTTGGCGCAGATCCGCTAAACGGATCTGGGCGGGTCATCCTTTCCAACGGCCCAATACCGGAACAGGTTGGAATTATGGATCAGAGACAGATCTGGGCCAGAACTGGCCCAGTACAGTGATTAATGCCATGAAGTGTGGTGCGGATCTGGCCTGATCCGTGACTCATAATTTACATCTGGGGCTCATCTGGCCCTGGTCTGTGATGCATATTTAGGCTATCAAAGGCCCACCCCCTTTAGTTACTGTTGCTATGTCTGACAAGCCATGGGCTCTCGCGCCACACATTCTCACGTGGAGAAAACACATCAAGCAAAGAGGACACTGACAACACGTCGACCGACAGGACAGAGCAAGCTACTTTTGATAAGAAACAGACAACAAATGTTGTCATTTTTTTAAAAAAGAAATTTAAACAATAAATACCGTTTGTGGCTCTTTAATGTGTCGTGATCGATGTTGCGCCTCAGTTAAAGCTGCTCGTGAACTGATCATCTCTTCCTTCTAATTCATTGATAAGCATTAAATAAACATGAATGAACAAGAAAATAAATGTTGTTTCAACCGCGGAAAGACGTCAGTACACACTGTTTTCAAGTTCAAGTCCACCAAGGTTAATATACTATCTCCTGACTGCTTTGTCGGACATAGGGTTACATCGCGGGCGATGTGATTGGTCAGATCGCCTGTCAATCAAACTCGCTGCACGGTTTGTAATTTTCGAAATAGTTTATTTTAAAAAGGCAAAGAGAACACTACAGCATAAACAACCATCTGTAGACATGAATCCAGCTGAACACAAAAAAAAAAAAAAATACAATAAAAAAAAGTTATACAGTTAAAGATCAATATTAATGATTCGAATTACAAAAAATACAAAACCTAATGTGAACACTGCACATATATTTATTGCACATTAGTTGGGTGTGACCGGCACAGCTGGCCAACCCAGTCTCAAACCAGATTAGATCATCTGATGGCGTAGTGATTTATCTCCGTTTCGGTACATGGCTTTCTTCCTCACTTCTCCTGTAAGACATAGAAAAAGCACACAAAGCAAATAATGTTAGATTCAATATTCAAAGAATCTTTATCCCATGACATTATAGTAAAATGCTTGCACAAATAAATAATAAATGTGACTAAAGTGGTGTGGATATTTTGGAGTAGAGGGTTGGATGAAGTAGGATGGCCCTGGAGCTGGTTGGTTGATAAACAATCATAAAACATAAGGGAAGGGTTATAAGGGAGATATTTTAATGACATTTGGAACAGAAGAGTATTAAAAAAACAGCAATTTAATAGTTTAACAATTGATTTTCACAATCGGACAAATGCTGGTTATATTTACCATCGTGACATTAATGAGGGTCCTGACGATGACCGATGTTGAACTGGTAGTGTTGTTGTCTTCTTGGGTGCAGATTCTCTTTCACTAGCTTCAGTATCACCATAATGGTGGCTAATTTTTAGGAGAGACACATTTTACTTAGACTTACACTTTCACACAGAACACACACAAAACTACGTAAATCATATCAATTGGCACTTACACTTTTCATACACTAGCATCTCTTACACAAACACTGTGGACAAATTGCACTTATACTCCCCACTCTTTTGCTATGTATTAAATAACTTTCCTGATCCTTCTTTCTTTACCCAATGTACAGAAAAGTTGAACATTCAAATGGTAATTCAGTACATCTTACATTAGTGTTTCTTTGTATATGACAAATAAAATCCTTTTATCTTTGTATTATATCCATTTAAACCTGACAAATTAAATAATAAACTGTATTGCATGCGTGCTACATTGATTAATTTATGTTTTTGAAAGAAGTCTCTTAGGGCTCATTAACCTTGCATTTATTTGATTAAAACATACATTTAAAAAATGTATTGTAAATTATACAATATAAATTGTCATAGATGCACTTTTATGATGGATAGATGCTTTTTTATGAACTTTTTTTTAACGACCAATCAAGTCATTACAAAGCTTGAAAGAGCCAGGACATTTTTTAACATAACTGATTTTATTCGTCTGAAAGGAGAATGTCATACACACCTAGGATGGCTTGAGGAGAGTAAATCATGGGCTAATTTTTGGGTGAACTAACCCTTTTGTCCGGCAGGAGATCTGTTTCAACTCTGCTATGGTGCAGAGCATCAGCATGGAAGTATCAACATAAACTATTTATCAGATTAATTAATCTAAAAATAAATAAATAATAATTTTAGAAAATAAAAGAAGATAGATGTATGGTGATAAAGGTGAAAAATATTGGTAAAATGGGTATGAGATTAACTTAACTTCTTCAGTTCATCTGTTCCCTATTCTTCTGTCAGCACCTTCATTCAGAAATGTTGGAATCTTGGGAGCTTCCGTTTGTTGTAAAGGGGTTAATTTGTCCCTCCTGAAATCAAAGAACAATTTGTATCAATATTTTAACCAGTTTCACATTGCATTTTTCTCCGTGTAAGTTAACATAAGTGATGTCATCGATTAACAGCACTTCAATTTATCAGTCAACTTCTATGACCCATTCAATTGCCATCAAAACCTTTACAAAAGTAACACCTCTCATCTACACATAAATATGTGATTAAAAGCCCAAATTGTATAACGTTAAATAAAAAAGCTTACGATAACGTTAAGTTACCTGTTCTGAAAATGGTTGATGCTAACGAACTTTTTCAAAGACACTGTACATTTCAATACAGCAAATATTCAAAAGAAGAGTGTCAATTACACGTAAGAAAAGTATTAGGAACAGTTGTGTGTATTTTTTGTGTAACTTTAGAGACATAACTCACCTGAAAGCAGTAAAAACAACAGCGACAGAGGAGTTTGCAGTTTGTCAGTTGTTGTTGTTGCGCTGTTTCCATGGCAACTCTGCACCGCTCAAGCGTTTGAAAAAGTCGACACGCCACGCCCATTTAACATGTCAAAGTCACGCAGCATTTATAAACATCTAGAATAAACACATTACATTTTACAGCAAAATGTCACTCCTGCACATGATATAATATACAAATATATACTATAAATTAGTATTTTTGATGTATTGTTTATGCCTGTCAGCGGGAAAAAGCCGTTAGTTGTGGCCAGGTTGTGGCGCGGGGCGTCGGTTTGCGTAGCTCTCGCGGATCCGGACCACACCCGCCCGGCGGACTCAATTCAGTTGGTGCGCGTCTGGTCTGCGCAGCTGCCCCAGAACGGCGCCGCATCCGCCGGACAGACTGTCACAGTCGGACGCTACAAACAAGTCTGGCGCAAAGTTGGTGCAGATCTGTATATTGAGTGTGACTGCTGTGCGTATCTGCTGATTCACGGATCTGGCACAGATGTAAATGCTGTCTGGGTATATAATACTAGTGGAGTGTCACTTTAAATTCGTGATCAACAGAAAGTGCCATTGCCTTCAGAGGAGGAATGTTTAAAACCTCGTAAGTGCTAATTTAACGTTCACATGTAGTTTTTTCATGCTTGACAATTTTTGCAATTGCCACATGAAATAGCCTAAACAGTGTTTTTGTACTATTTACAGAAAAGTCTGTTGCTGTTAATTAGCGTTCATGCTAATGATAGTAAAACTAAAATTCTTTCGTAATGACAGTTGTTGTTTTTTATTCTAACAATACTGAATTTATGTCTATAAGTCCACTGATGCTTCTTAGTTTTTATGTTGTTTGTGACAGGGCTTCTACTGCCAGATTCAAGCAATTGATATTATCCACGTCCATTTTCTCACACAGACACAAACACAACACAAACAACGCACTGACAGAGAAGACAGAGCAGGTCACTTTTGGAAACAAATTCTCAGCTTTCAGTTTCTGTAAGTTTTACTACGAAAGAGCGCCGTTTTTGGCGCTCTTTAATGTGAAGTGACGGATTCAAGAGGGCTAGCGCCTCAGTTTTAAGCGAAGCAGGAGCGCGCGTGAACTGATCATCTCTTCCTCGTTGCTACTAGTAACAGAACAAAATAAACATGAATGAACATCAGAAGTTATGTTGAAAGAACCAGTACAAGTTACGGAAATTATTTATGTGTCAATCGGTCATTACTGGTCATCTGAATTACTGGTCATCTGAATTATTGCTGTGTTTCGACAGCATAAAGACGACAAAGCTTGCAAACAAATGTCACGTGACGTTACCCTTTCATTACCACAAATGAGCCCTAGTGAGAAAATTTACTCCAGAGTTTTGGCATTTTGCACAAAAAAAAGTAGTCATAATTTACTCTCCCTCATGTTGTCCAAACCGGTATTATTTTATTTATTCTGTTAAACACAAACTAAGATATTTTGAAGAATGTTGGTAACCAGAAAATTGATGGCTCCCATTGACTTACATATATCCCTTTTCCACCAGCATGAACCGGGTACTAGTTCAGAGCCAGTGCCAGTTCGGAGTTGGTCGACTGATGAGTCTTCTAAGAACCAGTTTGCATTTCCACGGGCTAGCGTTAGAGAGCCACCACAGAGCCAGGTCTTACATCAGTGTATACGTCTCATCTTTCTCAGCAACACTAGCGAGGCAGACGGAGATTACAATCGAGCATCTATTAGCTCGATTAGATGCTATTTCAAAAATGGCCGTCACAAGTTTGTTGTGTATGTCTTGTTGGTCATGGTAACCCTGCCTACAGCCCCTGACGCAAGCGGTTCTTACTTCTAGACCAGTAATGTTTTGGTGCTACTTAAGAACCACTTTTCCTGGCTCGGAGCTGGTTCTTTGGGTGTGGAAAGACAAAGAACCGATTTGAAACTAGGCTCTGGCTCCGAACAAGCACCAGCACTGCCTTAGTGGAAAAGGGGTTTTCCCCCTATATGTAAGTCAAGTATCTGCTTACCAACATTCTTCAAAATATCTTCTTTTGTGTTCAGCAGAAGAAAGAAACTCATACAGATATGGAACAATTTGAGGGTGAGTGAGCAATGACAACATTTTCATTTTCATCTGAACTATCCCTTTGAAGCCACAATATGTAATTTTTCACCGCTATAGGTCGGTTATTCAAAACAAAGGCATAGCTTGATGACGTCTGGATTGCGTTGAGCTTTTATTATGCCGTAGACGACTGCTTCCACTTCACCCGGCCATGCGAAAGCAGTTTTATCATATTAGATACATTGTTTGAATGTCTTGAAAGTGTGTTGCGCACTGCAGTAAGCTAGATCGATATTAGGCATGGTAAAATATGGTACTTGCTGTAAATAAAGAAAACGATATTTAAACAATAAGACTGTGTTGAGCTAGCCTATATAACAATGATTAGTTTTCTGTCGATGAATGTATCCAAACAGTTGTTCACCTGCCTATAACACATAATATATTAAAGCGTCTTTGGTGTTACCATGGTTTCTACAAAATAAAACAGAAATCGAGGTTAACGTGATGATGTCATTTGTAGGCGACGACTGGACACGATCCGTGTCCTGGTTAAATTAGTTTATTTCTCTGGATTTAAACATTTTAAACATGTGACTTTTAATAATAATATACCAGGTGACAGAATTCCATGTATAGTTTTAGCATAGTACAGTATTTTTCCTTGAGAAAAAAAATGTATATCCAAATTAATCAAGATTGAAATCGAATCGCAGGTTTATGAATCAATTTGTGAAATTTCTTACTCAAAACTGAACTCAAAAGTCCCAGTTTATGATGACACTCACACACACACACACACACACACACACACACACACACACACACACACACACACACACACACACACACACACACACACACACATATATATATTATTCATAAGAATATTTTTAGAGTATGTGTTTGCCTTTCTAAACTAGTAATGCCATAATATAAAAATTACATTTTCTTTATTTTTAACATGTCAAAATAGCATTATGCTAATAGTCCTCTTTTCTGGGAATGACTTTAAAATCTCTATATTTAGTGTTTACTCAATACCTAAATGAAAATATATTGCTTTTACACAGGGTTGAAGGAATGTATTGTATAAAGCATTCACTGGTTTTGTGAAGAACAAACCCTGCGAGAGTGCTGTCGCTGCGTTAGCAAAGACATGCGCTGCAGACGGAGGTGAGCACACTGGTGTTCTCTGTTCACACCTGATATTTTTGGAGCTCTCTTGTTCCAAATCATGAGGGGAAAAAGAAGGAGAGAAAAAAATTGTCAATGTTTATGTGGAAAGCTCAGCGCTCAGATTCGCCTGCCATCTGAAGCCAGTGAGAGAGAAGAATTTGGCGGAGAGTATTTTTAAACCCCAGAGAAACCTCAAAGGCTGTACTTAGAGAGGGTCAGCCGAGGCAAGATGGAGGCGCGCCATACAAAAACCTCCCAGGCAGATGGGCCTTTCAGAGCCCTTCTGCTACTGATGTCACAGTCAGGCCTATACCTGTGAACCCACACGTCTGGTTTTCTACAATCTAATGCATAATTTTTTCTGGATAAACATGCCCAGGTCAAGCTTCTTCTTTTTTTTGTGGAAGTGCCATTTTGTTTAGATGTACTTTTCATAGTGGCAGATTTAGTCAAGGTCGTATGCTGAACAAAACCGGTTTGATTTAAGCTCAAAGGGCGACATGTATGTAATAAGGATTATCTGAGTGAGGAGATATACTGTGATCGCTGCTGCGGTGAGAGACACGTTTAGGATATTGGAGCAGACGTTCTCATAACGTCACATCAGATCATTCCCTCTCACGCTCAGACTCGAGGAAGAGAGAGAGAGAGAGACGACGACGTGCTGTTTGAGAGAAGCTACATTTTTTTCTATTTCTATGCTTTCAATCAAAATCGTCCCTATTTACTTTCATAATTCAAGTTCCTGGTCTTATTGATGATGATTACTATTTAGTTTCATGATTCACATACGAATCTATTGTAAATAGGGCTGGATATTAATACACAATTCCTGATCCTCATTCACAAGCTCTTGATTCAATTTTAATTCATTACAGTTAAAATGTTTATTTATTTATATATGAAAGAAATGATCCTCCTCTCATACAAGGAAAATCCTATAACAAAGTTGAGAAGCTTACAATATTGTCAAAAAAAAATGTTTCGGCACAGGAGTTTATTTCCTGAATGAATCAGTGTTATTTGGTATTCAAATGGTAACTACTGAGTTAGTGGGTCTTGCTGGATGATTAATTTAAAGGGCCGGCTCAAAAATGTTTGTGAATTCGACCAGATGGTTGCGTGGTATGTTTTTAAGAAACCTGTTTCTGAGTCATTTGTTCGTGAATTGGACAATACTTGTTGCATGCAATAAATTATATTATAATTATATTATATAGAACCTGTAGTCACCTCATAGTCATTTATTGCGCAATAGTAAAGGCCCGGGTACTTAATTTTCCATGTTTCGTTCCGTCTCGCGCATAGTTGAGTAGCCTTTCAAAGTATACTCTTTTGGCCGAGAGAGTGGGAAGACACTTTCACTAGAGGACATTGTTTTCATGGTGGGATATTTCTCCCCCCAAACAAGCTTCCAGGAATCTGTAGCTATTTTCATTGGTTAAGGTGACAGTGACGGATAGGTTTAGGGATCAGTGTTTGGTGTAGGTAATCAGTACTGCAATTGACCTGACCAATAAAATCTAAAGAATCGGCTTCAGGGCGGAGTGCGGAACTGGAAAAAATCATGTGTTTTCAAGTGCTCAAGTCACTCACACATGCACTGTTGTGCACGCAGTCACGGAAATTGGGCTGTGTGCGGACTTCTGCGGACCCTCCTAATGAAATTATGGTGCACGGCTGAAGTATACTTAAAGGGATAGTTCATTTTGAAAAAAAAAATTGATATGTTTTAGCTTACCTCATGGGCATCCGAGATGTAGGAGTATTTGTTTCCCCAGTAGTTTCAATTTTGATCATTTTAGGTCAAACCGTTCTTGTCTGTGCCTCAAATAATGCAGGTCTATGGTCACCACCTCAAAGAGCATACACAGAGAAGTCCAAATTAAACAATCTCCCATCGTAAGTACACACTGATGGCCTAAGACACGAAACAAGCATTTTTTTTTTTTTGTGAGAAAACGAACATTATTTATATCGTTTTAACCTCTTGTACACCACTACGTCCGACTGATCCAAGGGCGCGTGCTTGTTTCCTGTTGTGACATTTGCACGTTCTGGCTTTTGTTTGTTCGTTTTCTCACACAAACCGCTCGTTTCGTGTCTTAGGCCATCAGTGTGTACTTACGATGGGAGATTGTTTAATTTGGACTTCTCTGTGTATGCTCTTTGAGGTGGTGACCATAGACCTGCATTATTTGAGGCACAGACAAGAACGGTTTGACCTAAAATGATCAAAATTGAAACTACTGGGGAAACAAATACTCCTACACCTCGGATGCCCATGAGGTAAGCTAAAAAATATCAAAATTTTATTTCAAAGTGAACTATCCCTTTAAGGCTTAAGACATGTTTCCTGACTTTATTTCACGGCACACAGCCTTTTGTTTTATCATCAGTGTTAGGGGGTAACGCATTGCAAGTAACTCAATTATGTAATCAGATTACTTTTAAATTTATATCTGAGTTACTTTTTCAAGTATTTTCAAACAAGTTACTTTTGTTTTTCCATGTATTGACTAAGAGCTCTTGTCCCCATGTTGAGAAAAATCAGGAGTACGATGAATGCTGATTCAGTATTCCATTTAATCCCCCTTTATTGACCAATGTACTTGCTGTTGACCTTTTGATGATTCCGTTAAACTATAAGCAAAAATGACTTTAGATTTTTTTTGTTTTTATTGGTGAAGTGTTAAACTTTTTCTCCTGCATTTTATTCTTCTGCAATCTAGAATAGCAGCACAACTGACAGGTTTGTTTGAGATTTTTTTATTATTTAAAAACAAAACAAGCCCAGCCCAGAAAATGTAACGCAAAAGTAACGTAACAAAGTAATGCAATTAGTTAAGCTTTAAGGTAGTGACGCATTGTGTTTGTAATGCAGTAACTTCCCTCAATACTGTTTATCACATTCAATTTAGACTGCAAACTTGGGTAAAATATGATTTAATTTGCTGTTGAACAGTGGAGAACATATTTTTAAGATAACATTTTTCCCAGCCTTTCTTCCTGACTATCCTTCACACTAAGAGTGGTGTGAACATTTGAATGTGTGTGTGTTTTTTTTTTTTTTACATGCTTTTAATAATTATATGGTTATGTAAAGGCTACTATATTTGTTGCAATTGCCTTTTAATCAGAATACACGATTGGAACCAAACAGAACCAAAGCATGCCGTTTCAGTAATTTATTAGATCTTCTAGCTATAAGTGACCCAGATTGCACAGAAATGCCTCCATATGTGCCGCATGCCTATGCAAGAACACGTTATCTGCATGCTCAGCGAGCAGTGACCTGTGACAAGAGCATGTGAACTGTATCGTCCAGCTGACATTCTTCGCCATATGTTTCCTTTAGGCAGCCTAGATGAATTTAGCTAACCGGACACCAATTCGTAACGTCGACTTCACAAGGGGCATTAAAATCCATTAGCGTTTCATTGACTCACATATACCACGAGTAGATTAAATTAGGACATGCGGTGGCTGTGTAAATATTGCATAAACATTTTCATACTACAGTATGAATGAAAATGAACTAATGGCTGGGATTTATGCTGCCCACTGATGGCTCACAGTAAGAGTTTTGTTCCATTTACCTGCTTGCGTTGGAGTATTTTGAATAAAAAGCCAATAATGTGTGTGCTGGGAAACATCCAAGACATTACATGAAATGACTCTTGCGCTCAGCGCATGCAATTCAGCCAAATGAAGTACATTTTTAACATAATGAAAAAGGCAGTTGCATTAAGTCAGTAGAGCGCTTTATAGTCTGGGAAACCAATGCTGATTTTGTTAAAGCATGTTGACAGTATGCAGATTGGCACACTAGCTCGCACTGATTGAGATCATAATTAAAATCATGAAGTTCAAAATTCTATAAAGTTGCGACCCCTCGACCACATTGAGGATATGATGACTCCACCTTTATTCAGCTTAAAGAGATTGTTCACCCAAAAATGAAAATTAGCCCATGATTTACTCACCCTTAAGTCATCCTAGGTGTATAGCCTATAAATGCTGGAATGCCAGTCTTTTGTGAACATGCGTATAGCGGTTAGCGGAAGTTGGAGATTACAGTTTGTAAAGTTTTAAATATGGAAATTTTTCTTACACAAATGCATCGCTTCGCATCAGAAGGCATTTATTTAGACTGAGGGTTAGTAAATCATGGGCTAATTTTTATTTTTGGGTGAACTATCCCTTTAACTAAATGATTTTCAGGGCTTCTAAATGTGTTTAAACAAATGGCCTGCGATTATTTATTCACGAAAATGCACGAAGGTTCGCGCGGCAGTGGATAGCTTTGTGCATTTAAACAGATTCATTCAGTAGACTTCCAAAAGCAAATGAATTACAATCCAAAGAAAAACAGGTCCGGGTTTGATTAATGGACTCAAGTGACGCATAAAATACGGGGCGCACATGATTAGCGACTGGTCAATCGCGTTGGTGAGTCTCTGCCGTGCTACCTAATACTCCCAGCACTGGTCAACGTAAACACAGCTGCTTCACACCCTGCGCGCGCGCGCACCCGTGATACGTTTCAGCTTTGTGTGAGGTGAGTGAGGTCACGGGGCTACCTTTCCCTCAGTTTCCTCTCGTTCGTAGATTCCTTTAAAAACGCTAAATTAGGGGTCCGAGGACGAATGTAATAATGACAAGTAATTATAGCTATATTACTGTAAAACTAATTAGTCAATTATAATAATACAAACACGACGACGCAAATGTTACACAGCAGTCAGATTAACGTCAGTCGCTGTCAGGCTTGTCAGAGCCTTCAGCTCCGTTTACCACATCTGGCAGTCAAAGCCACATTTAAGTTCGTCTTTTGGACAAATAATTATTCACAGGCATTGACGAATCTAAAGCAACGTTTGAACAAGTGTCTGTCCTGATAGCCATGAAGTGCCTCTGGCTCATTCTAATGGAGTGTATTAATATGTACGAGATTCAAGTAGCTCTTAACCAGCTTAACCGGCTATATCAGCTATTTCTGTGTTTAAATAGTTGATGGAGCTTCTAAAAATGAAGAGCTATGAGTTGCTTTTAATGTATTCTGGCTGTGCTTGATCAGTGAATGAGAAAATGCCAGCCTAATAGTGATGTCTTTTACATACTATGTGGAAAAAGCACTATTTTTCATACCCCTTTCAAAATCTTAAATTAATAGTTTGTATGTTGTTCCAAACCTGGATTTTTTTATTTAGTCTGTGGAACACCAAAAGAGTTACTGTGAAAAATGTCTTTGCTGCTCTTTTCCATACATTGAATGAGCACTGATGAGCTCCAAAAATTACAACAGCAATTTTTATTTTATTTTTATACTGCAGTTACTGGAAGTAACTGAAATATAAAATATATATGTTTTTCTCACACAAACTACACTCTAAAAAAGATGGTTCTTTACGCGGATATCAGTTATATTGATATGTATGGTCTTAAGAACCCTTTAAATGCTGGAATGGTTGGTGTTAGAGTTAGGGTTCATCCTCGCCTTTAAAAAAAAAAATGTAACGTTTAATATGTATTTGTCTGTGCATGTTTGTTTTTTTTACTCTCATAGATGTTGTTACCATTCACATGCATTATACGGCTGACAGACTGCAACGGTTGGAGTTACACATATTGGATGCCCTGGGGGTAAGCAGATAAACATCACATTTTCATTTTTAGGTTTAATCCCTTTAATGCTATCCTCACCTTTTCCTTTTAACATTGTAAAGGGCTTACATACTGTCCATTTTTGCCCATTTTGGCCTTCATAAACAATTGTTTTTACAAAAAACTGGAAATGACTTATAATATTATTATATAATTTTACATTCATATAAAATAATATTAATATTACTACTAATAATATTATTTTACTAATATTAATAAGAATAAACTATTATTGAAAAGGATATTTGTCATCATCAATTTTTTGTCATATTTGAAGCCTGACAGCTCCACTCCCCATTCACTTTCATTGTATAGAAAAAAGAATTGAACTCCTGCAAAATAATTCCTGTTGTGTTTCAAAGAAGAAAGTAAGTCACAGGGGTTTGTGAAAACATGAGCATAAGCAATTTTCATTCTTGGGTGTACTATCCCTTTAAGACCACAGTGACTACCCGTTCATAATTCTGCTGGGATGAGTATTAGCAAGTTTACACTCGTTTATAAAGGGAAATTTATTTTCAACCCTCTCTCTGGAGTAAACACAAGACACAGCAGGCCCTGATGCCGAAAAAGAATATCAAACTAATTCAAATAAACAGCATGTCGTCCAGCAGAGGTCAAGCAGGTTTAGGTCAACCCTGTTGCTAATTCTCTAGACGCAACGTGTGTGTCTGAGGTTCTGTAATTGAATTAATACGTTCTGATGTGTATATACTTGCATTTCTAAACAGATTTTGTGGAAATTATGACTAGGGATGGCAGCCAAAGTAAAACCCTCATATACTTTTGTAGTATCACACCAGGAAAACGTAATAATATTTTTGTTTGTTTTTTGGTTATTTGCAATGTTGACAGTGTGCATTAATGTTAGGTTGTGATTCTATCAAAAGGCTGATGGATTTGAAGAAACATTTGAGCAAAAAATAATGTGGTGGTACCATAGTACAGTGATAGTTGTTTATTATATATATCCATATAAGGCATGGTGCTTAGTTACATGACATGCCAAAGCACCTCTATGTGGCAAATGTTAAATTATACAACTCAAAAACAGTGTAAAATGCTTTGTCAGCTTAGTTTCTTTTTTATAATATTTATAAAATATAATAGAAATTTCTTCTTTATTATTATTTTGTTGTTTGTTATTATACTTCCTCCATTGGGGTTAAATGACACTTCATTTGCACTGAATGCTATTTGAATTGACTTGAGCTGAATAGAGCTGCTTGTAGCTAATTTTAAAGGGATAGTTCACCCAAAAATAAAAATGATCTCATAATTTACTCACCCTCAAGCCATCCTAGGTGTATATGACTTTCGTCTTTCAGCCAAACACAAAATATCCTGGCTCTTCCAAGCTTTATAATGGGAGTGAATGGTAGCATAGATTTTGAAGCCCAAAAAAGTGCATCCATCCATTATAAAAGTAATCCACACTGCTTGGATTAATTAATTGGTTAATTAAGGCCTTCTAAGGTGAAGCGGTGCATTTTTGTAAGAAAAAATATCCATATTTATAACTTTAAAAACTATAATCACTACGTTCCATGTGAGTCTAGTTCTGCCGGAAGAGTGACCTCTAACCCGACGGATGACGTATTGACGAGTGCGGAAGAGCAGACGATAGAGCAAAACAAGACACCAGTCATGAATTAGAAGTCTAAAACAAGAATTCGGAGGAGCTTGAGTTTGTTTCCCAGCAATATTTGTTTGAACCATGAGAGGTGTCTACTCTCACCTAAGCTTACGCTACTCCTACATCCTACGTCATACGCCGGAACTAGACTCTCGCGTGAATGTGCAGATGGTCGTTACCGGAAGCCACAGTTTATAAAATTATAATTATATATATTTTTCTTACAAAAACTCATCACTTCAGAAGGTCTTTATTAACCCACTGGAGCCGTGTGGATTACTTTTATGATGGATGGATGCACTTTTTGGGCTACAAAATCTCAACCCCCACTCACTCCCATTATAAAACTTGGAAGAGTCAGGATATTTTTTAATATAACTGATTTTTTCGGCTGAAAAAAGAATGTCAAATACACCTAGGATGGCTTGACGGTGAGTAAATCGTGGGATGATTTTCATTTTTGTGTGAACTATCCCTTGAACTTTTTCAGAAGTGATGAACTTTGCAACATCGACGCATTGAACTGAATCGAATCAACACTGATCTAAATTGAGCTGAATAATGACACTGTTATGTTCTAGTGCTGCTTTACCTCTGAAATTGTTGCATAATTGGTGAATTCCACAACATTAACTCTGTTGATCCTGGCAACAAGCCGTCATGGTGTTAAGTTTTGCACCATTAACATTTTCTCTCTTTTTGTAAAAATATAGTTTGTTAGTCATATGAAGTTCATGCTGTCCAAGTGAAATAGCCCAGTAGCTTGTTTAATTCTAAATTCTTCAAGTAATGCTTTCTAGAAGCTGTGGTACATTTCCCCCTCTAGAATGGCAGGCTAGGTAAATATTTTGTTGCCAAGTTCCCTCCTCCAATAGCAGTGTTTATCTCCCTCTTTCCTTCAGCAAATTTATAACACTCATCAGTAATGAGAATATTCCTTAGTGTCTCTTGGACCATCAGGAACCCCAGAGGAACGTTGAATAACCTCAACTCGCAGTGATCAGCAACTCAATAATTGTATTACTTTAAATTGTGCCTTGTCAGGTACGGATACAGTGGCTTTTGAGATCATTTTTTCAGAGTCTTTGATTTTGATTTGACGGCTTTGATTTGAAATATGTGTTTAATAGCCAGCGTCTACTGTAAATAAGTTTAGCTGACCCTCCGAGGGCCATTGAGCTTTCTAACATTTCTAGTCTTGTTGCATCAGTCATATTTTGGTAATAATAACTGCTTTCCAGTCTATTAAAACAAAGAAAGGATTACAAATTGACACCAGATATAAAACTATGTGACCCCGTGTACAGCATACGTGTCTCTGATGTGCCGTAGCTACAGGGCTCTCGGGAGACTTGTTCCAAGTTATTTATGATTCAGGAATTAATCTCACTTAGCGAAAGCTCCCGAAGAAGTGATCGTCTTGAAAAGCGGAGAGGGGGAGGGCTGCGGCAGGGGTAGGGTAGAGGCTGAAATGCGATTCAAGACTTATTTAAATCCCCCTCGTAGATTAGAAACCAGTTTGACAACCCTTTCACCACTTGTGATATCTGAGGGGTTTTTTATGCCACAGCAAAAGGAGGTAATCCATTCGGAATTTACAAATGATTTGAAGCAGAGCAGGAGACAAACCGCGCCGGCTGTTTCCGGAGAAATATTTCCATATTAGCGATAATTTGTCAACAGAAATGCAAATAAGGGCTGCATTTGAGCCATTGTACAGCTGAATGCTATATTTTCCCATTGTTGGGGCTGAATCGCCCAAGGCTTTTCTTCCCGGGGCTCATCAACATTTCAAATATGGATTATTATTTATGGCTGGGAATATATCATTGGCATATCGTAGAAGTAAATAAGGAAATATGGTGTTGTGATGAAATAATATAGGGAAATGTATGGCTCAATAAAATGAGCTGTAATAAATGTGTTCTACTGGTGGAGGCTCAGCTGGGCAGGATTTCTGCTTAAAATTGTCTGCACAGACCTTATATAATATACATATTTATTTTATTAAAAAATGTCCCTAGTTATTCAATTCATCTGTGCAAGAAATTAAAAGACTTCAAGAGAGCCCTAATTAAATACAAGGTATCAAATCTAATTAATTTCACCATTTCTGATCACGAACTGATTTTGCGTCTTTGATTGCTCATTATGAACACAGCAAATCATGAGCTTATTAATTAAATTATCATCAATCTTGCTACGGTACGTTTGAGCCATAAGCACAATCCAATTAGATCATTATGTTTGTTTGTTGGTTGGTGGATTGTCCATTGCAGTTCGACTAATGGACACATATATTCATAATTGTTTTTGTTTTTTTAGAATGTTATTCATAAGCTTTGTTGATGTCTAATGAGAAAATGTTGAGCAATATATTGTGCATTTGGGTGTCTCATCATGGGCTGCTTTTTTGCGTTTTGGACGTTCTTTTACACAACAGCAGCATTTTGGGGGCATGAAAACGGGAACTTTTGAAAACGGCACCATTATAGTCTCCGTGTAATGTACAAAAATGGGAATTTGTGAAAATGGTGACGTCATGTATGTGAATAATACAGTGTTTTTAGTTTTCGTGGTTCTGTGTGAACGGGCATTGCTTTGACAACGTTGCCGTTTGTACACAAAATGTTTCAAAAATGCAAATGTAAAACATAGATTTTTTAGTATATCTTTGTCGTATAAACGTACTCTTAATTTATATGTTGATGCCGGACTGAGAGATTTCCTGTCACATGTTCTGGCTAGGATATGTTTATAAAGTTTAATTACTTAATATATACTTTAAAATTCCTCATAAATCGCTTGACGAGTCGTTTTTGTTCCTGTGTTGTCATATGTCCTGTTGAAACAGGAAGTGGTTGAATGACATATCATGAACATAGCATTTAGATAGTCACAGGCATATCGCCACTCGCTAATGATAGTTGGGATCAGATTTAGTAGTATTAAGCATTTAGTGGCTTAGCATTTAATTTTTTTGAAGGCAAAATCCATTCATTTCAATAGGAATCCATGTGATTAGGATTTCTGTGCGAAGGCGAAAGATTTCCCCACATTGATTTTGATTGGAACACATTGATTCAAGTTGGTCGCTCGAAAGCTGCACAAAATAAGCTGTGTGAGCTGTGCTTCATACATCGCCACACGGTTGACAGAAATTTAGCAAACGTGTCACACCTTTGGAGGAGGGGACACTTTCTTTCTAGAAAGCATTTTTTGGGGGGGGAACTACTTACAATGAGTATAACTGCTAAAACGCTATTTTGTCCAAGTAAACCAAGGTACAGTAAAAATATATATTTTTATGTTGTGTGCCTTTTCCAGTCAAGCTGTAAATTATGCAAAACGTGTTAAAATATGATTTAATTGTCTATTTAGGATACATAAAATTCTATCTAAAATTAGCATTGGCAAGACAAAGGAGCTGGACATTTTATTTCACACTGTAAACCCCAATGCTCCAAAAAATATTGGTTTGAGTAGAGGCAACTCACATTAAACAGATTAGTTAAAACAAATGAACTTTTGAGTATTTAGAACTTTCTTCTTCTTTTGAGTTCTCAAAACTGACACATTTGAAGTAATCTGAATTGTTTCACTGATGTTGAGTGCCTTTTCCAGTCAAGCTGTACATTTTTCATAATATGGTAAAATATTATTTTATTGTCTAGTTAGGATACATAAAATAGCTAAAAAATTTGCATTGGCAAGTCAAAGGAGCTGGACATGCCATTTTCATCTCAGATTGCAGATACATCCATGAATGTCTAGAACAAACATGGATATCCTTCTAAACATTAGCTAAATATCATTAGCAGAATACTTTGCAGTATTAAAAAGTTCTCACTTTCTGCTCAGAATGCGGAATTTTCACCATTTGTAAATAAATCCATTTTGATGTTGGCATCGCGTAACCTGCTCCACGTGTATGTTTTTTCTGATGTAGTAAACTTGCTTGATAGATCACCTGGTACAGCACTGCACATGCGATGCGCTTGGGTAGGGGTCCCGTGAAACAGAAGTCCTGATAAAACGATAACACTTTCGGTTAGGTTTAGTGTAGGTGCTACGTTATTTTTAAATTCATTAACTAATGATGAGCATTAACCTCTAGACATTTAATTTCTGAATGTTGCAATACATACAATAATAAAACGTTGCCAGATTCCTGTTCATCTGTTTCAGATTAAAACCAAAGCGCTTTTCAAAGCAATCAATGGACATTCTATTTTTTAAAAGTGATACTGCTCCGTTGGGCTGTGATTATGGGGCGTGTTTCAACCTAACTACACTGTCAGAAAAAAAGGTACATTGCTGTCACTGGGGCGGTACCCTAAGGTACAAAACCGAAAAGGTACTAATATGTTCCTTTAAGGTACTATTATGCCCTCTTAAAGTACTGATATGTACCTTTTAAGGTACTAATATGTACCATTTAGGGGTGAGTAAGGTACAAAGATGTACCTTTTCACTTTTGTACCTTAGGGTACCGCCCCAGTGACAGCACTGTACCTTTTTTTCTGACAGTGTAGGAAAGACCTCAATTGGATAGACCTACAAACAATTAGAGCAATGGAGCGACGCATAACGTTAGTTGTCAAATGTCAACAGAACTCAAATGCACTGTGCTGCCAAGTGTGCGACCCCATTTATGTGATATATAGACCCAAGAATGCAAATTTTAGCAGGCAACCTTGCCAAAGTAACACATATTTTACCCCCCAAGTGCCATTTTTTCCGGAGAACCCCCCAAGAAAGCTATTGGGCTTGTTTTGGGCTAGTTTTGAGTAGCAATTGGGCGGGTTTTGTTGTAAAAACTTGGGAACCCTGTCTGCATGCACGCTGGAATAAGTAACGTTAGAAGAAAAAGATGAGTGTAAACGATCTTTGCCAGTGTTGTAAAAAAAGAATTTAAGGATCCACAGAGTACTTACCAACACGATCATCATTTCTGAGAGAAATAGTGAAGGTGAATGCATATACGAACAAGTTCTCCGTTTAGGATTAGAGCAAATTCAACCCAAGCGCCTTTGATGACGTGGATGACTGTTTATCATCTGTCCATCATCGTCTAAAGCCCGCCCTGACAATTTCATTGGTCCGAACAGTTTCCGTTCGGGCATAATTATTCCTCTATGGATCGAGTCCAGACCGAACTGCCCGAGCTCAAATGTTGTGGGCAGGGCTGTGTTCGGCTGGCATCCAGGTTAGCTTTTTTAGAATTGCTATCTCACGCTAATTTAGTAAATCATGTATAAACGCAACACTGACCAAAGACATGTAAAGAACTAAAAACAAGACATGCTGTCACAAGATGTGACCCTAGAAAGGACAGAATGCTCAAGTAAATCAGATTTTTCTCGTGATAGTCGCGATGTTGCCCATCACAGTTAGTACAGGCGTCAGAACCGTTTCTCCTCAACAGAACTTTGTTTGTGAGACGAAGGGATTCTTGTTGCTGTTTTGACTCCTTTACACATTTTATAAGCTCTTCACGAGTTCTCAGCTGGACAGACAACGAGTGTATTTAGCCCAGCACACAGCATTGTTTTAGATGTCTGGTAAGCTCTGTCACAAAATATACGTAATAAAGCTGTCCAATCATGTTGTGAATGTATCCCCATGCCTTTAGATTCGGTGTTAAAATGCCAATGTGAACGCTAAGCGGACCAGGATTTAATGTTTTTTTTTTGGTCCAGACCAAGCGAACCGAAGTACAAGTGAGGAGAACACACCCTACAAAAATGGAACGTTTTCAATACTTAATTGGAACGTTCTTAGAACATAGTTTTGTCAGCTGGGATATACCAGTGAAAGACTCTTTAGAATCGTCAGTTATTTGGAGCATAAACGCATTGCGTTCATTTGCGTATATGTGTGTGTGTGCGTTTTACTCTGACTGAGCAAATGTGCTCTTCACAGTCTTCTGTCGGTCACCCTCATCAGCTTGTCTATCACTCGTGTTCCCTCTTTTCTTCCTCTCTTTCCCCCCTGGGTGTATGTTGTCTTTCTCATGTTGGTTAGATGCCAGCTTCCTCAAACACACATTACATGCCAGCGAGCTTCAGGGACGGCTGCGCCACGCCACAGTGGCCTTAAAAGTGTGCGTTACGTAATTGCCAACTGTCTCGAATCATTAGGGGCAGCCTTTAAAAAATACATGTTTCTGCCGACAGCTGCGTACTCTCGACTTTGCCTGCCTTTCAGATCGGATTTGCTTTAGAGGTTCCACTCAGTTATATTTAACCCAGGGCACAATGAGAGCTCTGGCGGCAAGGACCTCTGCTATCTGTTTCTTTCTCCTTCATGAACGAAACAAAGGGATTATGGGTATTAGGATGTAATTATTCTCTAAAGTTGACCAGGCACAGCGCACCAGTTCGGGGTCAGTTTTTGCGAAGCAGAACTATCATTAGCATTAGCATTCAAGTGGCTTGAATGAAAGCTGTTGTTTATGCCTAAGCAAATCTGAAGAGATTTCAAAGAGGCACTCGGCTGTCATATTTTTAGTTATTGTCCTCATCCTTTTTTATATAGGGAGTATTCAACGTTTTATGTAATAATTAAAGCCGGCTGTGTGTTTGTGCATCTAAGCATGTTCTGTGTAGCATATGAGTGATGAGCACACTCTCCGACAGCGATGTCACATCCTGTAAGAATGGGGGCAGTTCAGACGCAGCTGCCCCGCAGACACACTCCCACAAACAACACACGCAAACTCGCACGCACACATCTGTGAGCCAAAGCGGCAAGCAAAAATATCTGTTCCACTTTAGTGCTTTATTGTTTTTTGACAGAATAATATAATCAATATTCGGTGGCTCTCTTTTAATCATTATTTCTTTTATATGAAGCATTAAAACATTTGTAGAATTTCTTAACCAGAAATTAATATAAAGTGCGTGTGTGTGCGCGCGTGTGTGTGTGTAAATATAAGTTGTAATGCTTAATTTACAATCATCTCAAAACCCCCTAAAATTATATTTATACAAATGACAAAGCATAAGTTGTTCATATATAATACAGTTTTATATTTTTTATATTTGAATTATATAAATATAATTATATAAATATGTTGTAACATTGTTGTAACACGTTAAAACATTTTGTAAAATGTATCTCAACTGCCTAAAATAGTTTTTATATATGCATTTACATTAAATTCTAAAGCTTAAATTAGTATATATAAAATTTTTGTTTTATATAATTTATGTTAATAAAATTATTATTATTAATTATTGTTATTTAAACATTTGTACAATTTACTATTTAGCCATAAATTGTATATAGTAAAACAAAATATAAATGCAGTTGAATTAAATGATTATTACTAAAGGTAATTATTAACCATTGTTAAAAAAAGTATTTAAACATTTGTAAAATTTGCAAATTGTCTATCTGTCTGTCTTTCTGTATATCTAACTGTCTGTCTGTCTGTCTGTCTGTCCGTTGTCAATCTGTCTGTTGTCTATCTGTCTGTGTCTGTTGTCTATCTGTCTGTTGTCTATCTCTCTGTCTGTCTGTTGTCTATCTCTCTGTCTGTCTGTTGTCTATCTGTCTGTCTGTCTGTCCATTGTCTATCTGTCTGTTGTCTATCTATCTATCTATCTATCTATCTATCTATCTATCTATCTATCTGTCTGTCTGTCTGTCTGTCTGTCTGTCTGTCTGTCTGTCTGTCTGTTGTCTATCTGTGTGTCTGTTGTCTAGCTGTCTGTCTGTTGTCTATCTGTCTATCTGTCTGTCTATCTCTCTGTCTGTCTATCTGTCTGTTGTCTATCTGTCTGTCTGTCTGTTGTCTATCTATCTGTGTGTCTGTCTGTCTGTCTGTCTGTCTGTCTGTTGTCTATCTGTGTGTCTGTTGTCTAGCTGTCTGTCTGTTGTCTATCTGTCTGTCTGTCTGTTGTCTATCTGTGTGTCTGTTGTCTAGCTGTCTGTCTGTTGACTATCTGTCTATCTGTCTGTCTATCTCTCTGTCTGTCTATCTGTCTGTCTGTTTGTTGTCTGTCTGTTGTCTATCTATCTGTCTGTCTGTCTGTCTGTTGTCTATCTATCTGTCTGTCTCTGTGTATCTGTGTGTTGCCTATCTGTCTGTCTGCCTATCTGTCTGTCTGTCTATCTATCTGTCTGTCTGTTGTCTATCTGTCTGTTGTCTTTCTGTCTCTCTGTCTTTCTGTCTGTTTTCTATCTGTCTATCTGTCTGTCTGTTGTCTATCTGTCTGTTGTCTATCTGTTGTCTATCTGTCTGTCTGTTGTCTATCTGTCTGTCTCTGTCTGTTGTCGATCTATCTGTCTATTTGTCTGTCTTTCTGTCTGTTGTCTATCTGTCTTTCTGTCTGTCTGTTCTCTAGTTTTCTGTCCATTTTAAGTTTATGGTAACTGAACACAAAGATTGTGTTTACTGTTCTTTATAGAGATAGTTTTTTTTATTTAGATTTGCTCTGACATGTGTCTAACCTGTTTGAAGGCTTCATACACTGATGCACACTTTGCTCCAGTTATTGTGGCTTGAAGGCACCTACCACAGGAAGAGGTGCTCAGTCAAATCCGTAGGTCACACAAAAGGGGCCCCGTGTTCCCAGGGTCAGATGATGTCACCAGGCTGAGACAAAGGGAGGTGTTGGGCAGGTGGCGGCCTCTGAGATCTCTGTGTCATTTTCATTCACCACAGGGGCGAATGGTGGCCGTGAGAAAGCAAAGGAAGATCAATACCGCTCAGCCCGAGGGGGCCGCAGACAGTCCCCCAAAAATTATTTACACATGTGATAGGAGCTGGTCCGACCATACGGGAAAACGCTTGATGAATATCGCAGAGAAACGGCTCAGTGTCTCACACTGTTTTGAGTTCAAGATTATTTGTTCCTTTTGTTGTCTTACAAAATTAAGATGCTATTTAATTTCTTATACGATAGATAGATAGATACATAGATACATAGATAGATTGATACATACATACATAGATAATTGAATACCATTGATTATTTTTTCCCTTACATCCATTTATTATTTTTATTTTTACATCAACTAGACATGAAACGTTTGCTGCTTGTGGGGGAGTATGAAAAACATCGGAATTATTTACGTCACTTATTTTTTTGAGTGAGCAGTGGAAAGGTTTTCTTTGAGACACCTGTTTCTAAATGAAGATCTTTTCTCAGCCTACACATACACAAAGACGTAAACAAGAAAACAAACTTACTTAGAAACATAACATGATGGGACACAACAGTCAAAACGTTCCACCACATCCTTCCCAAAATTCCTCACATTCCATCCACAAACATTTTCATTGCATTCACATAGCCATTTTATTTTTGTTTGCATTCAATAGCCAAAATATCATGTTTATCTTTCGCTCAACAGCTGAAAAAAGAAGAACCATAATTGACCATTAATCTGTTTGTGATTCATCTTTCTGCCACTGCACCTTCCATGTTTTGACAATGGCTGAACAATTGTCATGCTAAAGAGGTCTCTCTATATGAAAATAGCATCTAATTATGGGTGAGGGGCCTCGGATGCATCATAATGACAGAACGCCTCCCTGTAGCAAAGGGCTTGTTGCACTGGAGTTTTATAGCGACCGGGTCGTAGCACTATTAGCCTTGTATGCGACAATGAAGCAGCTAACAATAGAAGGTCCATTATTGCACTTGTATGTTTGAGTTGGCTGTCGAACCCTCTCTCTCTCTGTCTCTCTCCGCGCTCTAAGTAAGGGGAGGCGAGGCGTACTGCTCACAAAGGCACAGGGCCTGGTGGGAATAAGGGGGTTGGCTGGTTAATCACTGGCCTTAAACTACAGGAAGTTGTCTATTCAAAGAGCCCCTCGGGCAGCAGCACAAACCTTTAATCAATGCTGGGATGAGCCCAGCCTGGTGCCGAAGGCTGGGACGGGAAGCTGGCGTGGTGCTTGGTTACTCCCAGTAGAGAAATTGAAACCCCCTTTTTAAAGATCTATATTTGAACGACATGAAGTATTAGCAATTTAACGTGTCAAGGGTTGTTCATACTGCACATAGGGTTACAGATTCGGACACACTGCAAGCGTTAAGGCCGTAACTGAAATTCGTAGCTGAAATTATGCGACTGTGTAATTAGCCTAGCGGATTAATAAACACACAAAAGAGTTCACTGTGTTATCGGAATAACACAGTGACTTGAATTTGGGCTTTAAGGTGCAGTCCGTTTTACTGTTCTGATTTTTTTGTGTGGGGCAAAATCCATCTTTTCATTGGGAATCCATGCGATTTTTGTAAAGATTTTCCCAAAGAGGTTTCGCAGTGTTGGTCACGTGGATTGGTCATGTTGATCAACACAAAGATGCTTGGTTTGAAAGTGACTTTGTACATTGCTACACTGTTCAAAATAGACAGTGGTCTTTTATATTTACAGATTTTTGCCATAACATGTGACTGCACCTTTAAAGGGATAGCAACCAAAAAGTAAAATTTGGTCAACATGTTTTCACCCAGGTTCATTCCAAATCTGCATGACTGGCCCGAGCCGTTTGGTCATTTTTGACTGAAAATGTTTACGTTTTAGACGGTAAGGTAAGAATTCAGAAGTCCAAATATAAAAAAATCTTAAATCATGATGCATTTACTAGATGAGGAAATGATGAAAGATATTATATCTTGTTTTCTGAGGAAACAAATCGAATTGGTTGTTTATAAAAAGCTAAATTATCTGCCAATGAGGTAAGAAAAATAATCTTGTCTCTGTTTGAATTACGATTATTTTTCTTACCCCTTTGGAAGATAATTTAGCTTTTTTTAAACAACCAATTAGATTTATTTCTATCTAAATTTTACTTTATAATGGCAGTGAATGGTAGCCCAAAAAAGTGCATCCGTCCATCATAAAGGTAATCCACACAGCTCCAGGAGGTTAATAAAGGCCTTCTGAAGTGAATCGATTGGTTTGTGTAAGAAAAATATCCATATTTAAAACTTTATAAAGTAAAATATCTAGCTTCCGGCAGACCACCTTCCATATTCAACTTCTTATTAACTGAAATAGTTAATTTCAAAACACTCTACATCCACACTAGTTTTTTCAAGCATTTTCCAAAAGTTTCCTCGTCCACACTGAAACATCAAAAAACGCTAAAATCATCTTACTCCACATGCGTAAAATGACAACGATGTACTAAAACAGACGACAACGTTGTCAAATCGCTCTCTGTTCACACAGATCTGGGAAAATGCCTAAAAAGGTTGTATTCGGAATGCCAGGCCAGTGTTGGCGAAGTCACTTTGTCAAGAAACGCTCCGCTAACACGCAATACGCATGTATGAACATGTAATACACATGCGCATGATGTCATCAGTTTCACAAATTCACGTTTTTGTTGTTTACATGGAGACGGTAAAGGCAGTTTTCAAAACCTTGCCCTTTGAAACCCATTTTTCCAAAACTTGCCTTTTCGGGCCCCAAAAACTGGGTTGTCGTTTAAATGAATGGCCAAAATGCATACGTTTTCCATTTACTAAAGTTCTGCCGCAATATATCTGGCACGATTATTTAATACCAAAATATCTCATCGCTTACTGGTGTGTCCAGGTTCTCACTCAATCGGCATTCCATGTCTGTCTAAAACACAATTTCCATCATGATTTGAGGCAGGACTGCAATTGCGAATACATTTTCTGTTATCTTTGCAGGAAGATTGTACAAAGTAATATTTATCTTTAGCAACACTGTGAAAGTGAATAGCATATATACACATATATTGATATTATTTGGTACAATATGTGTCACATGACTAAACATGCATCATCGTTTTCAAATACTGTATTTTACAATCTCTGTATGGACCGAAGGCCAAAACGCACTGAAAAAGATGTGTTTTAAAAATATATCAGTATTAGTGTAGGCGTAGCCTTAATTTCTTAAGTGGAACACAAAAGAAGATATTTTTTTCAACTGTTCCTGTAATGAAAGTCCAATGTATTTTTCACTATAGTTGTATGGACAAACAACATGAGGACAGAAGATCTATCCTTTTAGGTTTGCACACAGCTCTTTGTCAAAGGCTTTTCCTAATTATGACTGTCTGTGACCCTCTCTTCAGACCACATAAAGAAACCGAAGAAGTCTTAAAAGCAAAACAACAAAATGAAACCAACTCTGCCACTCTTGTTCTGTGGGACGAGAGAAACAATGTTTCTGACGTTACTGTTCCCCCAAACACCCATTTGGAAACCCTTTTAGTGTCGGTAAAGATCATTTGAGCAAGCATTTTTTGAAAGTCCTGCTGGGTGAAACGGTTTTATTCTCGCATTAAAAAATTACGAGCATGTGGGGGGACTGGGCTCGAATCCAAAAGCTTTTCCATAAAGCCTATAAATACATTCCATACATTTTCTGCGGTAAACATGTAAAATGCACATGTATAATTTGACCTGGTATATATAGAAAATCATACAGTACGTGAGTCAGGAAAGACCACCAACTGAAGACTTATAGGAGACCCTTTTGTACTGCACACCTAACCCAAGAGTACATTTATTAATATATATAAATACTGTGCATTGACTTACTGTGGATTATATAATCAGCATAACAGTGAAAAGAGAAGTTTAATTAAATTAAAATTTTAACTTGTGATTAGTGACCTGCTGTAGAAATACTGTGGAATCTTTCATAAAACTTGTAACGTTTTGCTAACGTTGCCATTAAATTCTCAGAACATCCGGTTTATTCCAATGTTTTTTTTTACAGAAAGCTTTATGGGAACGTCCCATTTTATCATTTTGCAAACATTAAAGAGATATTACTATATAGTTGTTATAACGTTTAAAAAACATTACACTAACGTCCAAACCATTTCAGAAAACATTCTATGAACAATGTATAAATAATGTTTTTGTGCTGAAGTTGAGGACTTTTTCAAAATAATAATAGGTAACTTTGAAAGAAATTTCCTGTTAGATATTTTTTAATCATAATTTTTTATACACCCCATCCCATACCAGGTTCTTGCCTTAATTTGATCATTTAAAAAAAATCTAAATGCATATCTCCTCCTGACTAACCCCTACCACAATGGGTGGTATGATACAAGACCGCCCAAAGGCCTGAGAGCCAACAGAACAGGAAGTGAGTTTCAGGACGACTGGGTCCATTGGCCCCGGAGCCTCTGAGCGAGCACATGAAAGCAGGCAGCCATGAGAGGCATCGACCCAGAGCGTGATCTGTGCAGTAGCCTACATCTGAGGGCTGTTGGGAACAGCGAGCGGTTTTCAGCTTTTCAGGATCAACATATAAAGGTCATAAAAATCTGAATCTAAAGGGTTGTTTTTACAATCAATATTTTATGTCATTTTTAACTATAATTTTCATTATAACTACTGGTACGTTGTCCATTTTTTAAGATTAAACATTGGTCTGGGGAGTCTGCTGTGTATTTTCTACTGCACAAGAGGCGTGATCAACGGGCATAGTTCAAATTACTTTGCAATGGCACGCAATTGGATAGTCCTTCAACCAATCAGACCAACGATCCGTTGCTTCTTTATCCATCATCGTATTAATCTCGCCAATAGTTATAAGCTTTGTGATTATGTGTAACAGGTTTTTTTTTTTAATGGCTGAAGTAAGGTCTGCGGTTAACACAAGCTCAAGACAATTTCATGTTTTATTCTATGACATAAAATACAATCAGCATTGGCTGTTTAATAATGCATACATTTTTTTTTTACCAAACTATCGTATACCCCGGGACACTTGGTATACTATATATGACACGTCGCATGCGACAATTCTGTGATTCTTTCACGTCTTTTTTAAAAGCTTAATGCTGGTCACTATTCACTGCCTTTTCATTTTTTAAAAATTAAATTTTTGTGGTTTGAAAAAGAAAGATGGGCATGTGCCAATAAGGCAATAAGGGTGTGTGTGTAAACCTCACTCCCACACTTGTGATCGAGTAAGACCGATTATATTTGGTGCCATGACCCAGATGGGAGTGAGACTTATGGTTGTGAGTGTAACGTAGACCAGTAAGACTGTGCGTGTAAACCGTTGGAGTAGGACCGGTAACACATGTGGCATTAGAATGACACTAGGGTTAGTAAATGATGACTTAAATTTCATTTTAGGGTGAACTAACCCTTTAACTGCTCATAAACACAAATATCTAATCAGCCAATCACATGGCAGCAACTCAATGTATTTAGCCATTATATGTGGTTAAGACGGTCTGCTGAAGTTCAAACTGAGCATCAGAATTGGGAGGAAAGGTGATTTCAGTGACTTTGAACATCGCATGGTTGTTGGTGCCTGGCGGGCTGGTCTAAGTATTTCAGAAACTGCTGATCTTTTGGGATTTTCACGCACAACCATCTCTAGGGTTTACAGAGAATGGTGCCAAAAAAGAGAAAATATCCAGTGAGCGGCAGTTCTGTGGGTTAAAATGACTTGTTGATGCCAGAGGTCAGAGGAGAATGGCCAGACTGGTTCCAGCTGATAGAAAGGCAACAGTAACTCAAATAAAGATTTGTTGAAACCAAGGTTTGCAGAAGAGCATCTCTGAATGCATAAACGTCCAACTTTGAAGTAGTTGGGCTACAGCAGAAAAAGAGATACTGGTGCCACTCCTTTCAGCTGAGAACAAGAAACTGAGGTGACAATTCCCACAGGTTCACTAAACTTGGACAATAGAAGATTGGAAAAACGATGCCTGGTCTGACGAGTCTTGATTTTTGCTGCAACATTCAGATGGTAGGGTCAGACAACATGAAGTGCAACATGAATGCATGGATCCTGCCTTGTATCAACGCTTCAGGATGCTGGTGTTGATGTGATGGTGTGAGGGATATTTTCTTGACACACTTTGAGCCTCTTAGTGCCAACCAAGCATTGTTTATATGCCACAACCTAAGTTTTGTTTCTGACCATATCCATCCCTTTATGGCCACAGCGTATCATCTTCTGACGGCTACTTCCAGCAGGATAACACACCGTGTCACAAATCTCAAACTGGATTCTGGAACATAAGTTCACTAAACTAAAATGATCTCCACAGTGACCAGATCTCAATCCAGTAGTGCAGCTTTGGGATGTGGTGGAACAGGAGATATGCATCATAGATGTGCAGCTGACAAATCTGCAGTAACTGTGTGATGCTGTAATGTCAATATGGACCAAAACCTCTGAGGAATGTTTCCAACACCTTAATGAATCTATGGCATGAAGAATTAAGGCATTTCTGAAGGCGAAAGAGGATCCAGCGCAAAGTGTACCTAATAAAGACGCCTGTATAGGTATAAGGATTTTTTCTTTTTCTTTTTTTGACAGAGTTGGACGTTTTTTCTTCATGAAGATGTGCAATAAATACTGGCACATTTAGCAAATCCTAAACACTCTTAGCACTGTCTTGAGGCAACAATGTGCTTTGCTGGTGAAGCCAAATATTGAGCTTCAGCACAGAGAGAATTCTGTTCTCATTCTGGCAGCTGGCAGAGTATAACCACAGTTGGATCATCCGATTACTCTGCCGATAAGTCTGCCATTGACTGTCTATAGGCCCTTTTACACTGCCTTGAATTGTTGGTGTAAAGTGGGAGATGGCACAGATATATCCTCCTCGGCCTGCTGGAGTGACTTTTGTACTGAGCGTGCAGAATGTGGATTATGTATGCAAAATGGATGTAAAAGAAATATTTTGTTGCAATCTTTTGAAAAAAGAAATTCCTTTAGTGTATAAAATCTAGTTTTTTTTTCCATGCTTGCAAATTATTGAAATGAGTACATCTAATCCACTAATAAGCCTTTTAATTAGTGAACTACTTCATTGCATGTATGGATTCACAATTATTTCACTGCACTACTACAGTTTTTTAATTTAATGTAGAAATAAAATGAAATAATTATTACAATCCATCAGAATAATTGGGAAATGAAAAACTCTGATTCATAAACTGGTTAGTTAGCTGAAATTAATGTCTACATATCACTAAAGCACAGACTTCTTCTGTGAATTTAATCAGTCCATCTTATTGTACAAAAATGCTGCTGTTCTTTTTCCACTTAAAGTATGGGATTCACAGAAAACAGGGGGATAATAGTGTGAGATACAAAACTAAATATACTAAAATAATGAAACTAACAACACATTTTAGGCCTGGTCTCACAGAAAGGGCTTAGATTAAGCCAGGATTAGGCCTTAGTTCAATTCACCCATCGCCACGAGTTTGATTGACAGGCGATCTAACCAATCACAAAGCAGTCAGGAGAGTTAGTAGATTAACATCGGTGGACTTGAACTTGAAGAACGGTGTGAAGGCTACTGATGTCTTTCCGCAGTTGAAACAATTATTTTAGTGTTCATTCATGTTAATCTGATGCTTATCAATGAACTAGAAGGATGAGATTTAGGGAGCAGCTTTAACTGAGGCGCTGCAGCGATCACGACTCATTAAAGAGCCAAAAAATAGTATTTGTTGTTTAAACTTATTACAAATTGACCAAAATTTTAAAGTTGTGTCTTTGTTTCATGTCAAAAGTAACTGTCCTGTTTGTCGGCGTGTTGTTAGTGCCCTCTGCTCCGTGATGTGTTTTCTCTATGTGAGAACGTTTGTGGTGTTAGAGTGCCTTGGCTTGGCGGACATTGCAACAAAGGGGCGGGTCTTTGCGAACGGTCAATAAAAAGTAGCTTTTTTTAAACGTGCCTTGGAAAGAAAACATTACTAGCGTGCATCTGAAGACTAAACAATGGCACTGACATATTTTAAGACTTATCAGTGCAAGTTGCTTTCAGTTAAAACCGCTCAAACTTGCATTTTAGTCTGAGACTAGCATAACCCTTGTCTGTGAAACCGCAGGTTAGTGTATGTAATTGTGTATGAAGTTTAAATATGTTGATGTAATGGATGTAGGCCAGTAAGAGCTGGAAAGCTCACTCCCCTAGACTCAAGAAACACGGTCTTTATGGACCTTGTTAGCACGCCCGCCTTCCACGCTAGAGACTACTGTTCGAATCCCGCTCGGAGCACGGCGAGTAGGACCAGTGACCCGGATGGAAGGTGAGTGTACCTGTTGTAAGCCAGTAAGAGCTATGCGTGTAAACCTCAAGAGGCGCTCTAGTGACTGACAATAGCGGCTGAGGTCTTTAGCCTCCTTTTTAGAGCGCCCGCCTCCCACGCTGGAGACCACGGTTTGAATCCCGCCCGGAGCATGGCAAGTGGGACTGCTTACATTTGGTGCCGTTACCCCGATGGGAATGAGGTTTAAAGGTGCGAGTGTAATGGACGTAGGCCAGTAAGAGCTACCTCATCCCCCTGGCCTCAAGAGGCACGCTAGCCACTGATGCTAGAGGCTGCGGTCTTTAGCGTCCTTGTTAGCACGCCCGCCTCCCACACCAGAGACCTCAGTTCAAATCCCGTTCGGAGTGGGTCAAGTATGACTGGTTACGTTTAAGCATGTGACTATTTGGCTATGTTCAGAATAAAATAGCTTTTTGCACAGTGTGCACACAGAATACTGCTAGTTAACAGTATGTGAAACATTATATAATGCTAAATATGTTGGTTGTTGTCACATGACCTCATTATGTGCATTACGTAAAACTCTTCGCAATCTGATCAAAAAAGTCAAAAATGAGATCTGAGATTAAAGGTTATATCCAGTAACTAAATCAAGTGCAATGCGTTGTGGGATACGATAGCAAACTCTGTTATTGGTAGTATTTTGGCTTATCCAAGTATCGTACTGTATGAACAGAGGAAATGTGCATCCTATGCACAGTACACATATTATACCCTACAGAATTAGTAAAAGAATTGTGCTAGTCTGAATATATATTCGCCCTTGTTACTGATTGGGAACCTTGAACACACACTTAAAGATTTGAAGGAAACTACACATGATAGTCAGTGGATGTATGCTCAGCTTACTGAGCTTGTGGCTAAAGCGGGTGGTTTTCCAGTGTACATGAGTCAGGTATGAAATGAAGCTCTGCCGCAGGGTAAGCTGTCACTCAGACCTGAGGTTAAAATAGAAAGATCTCCTACCCAAGGCAAGGACAACAGCGAGAGGATTCGATGTGTTATGTCATGCCTCCCAGACGGAGAATTACGGCAATGTTATTTAAAGAGTAAATATGATTCATTTGGAGACCTTCAACCATTGTTGTACATGCTATACAAGAGGCTGTGCTGACTATTTAACTATTTAATACAAACCAGTGCTCTCTCTTGCAAAGATTTCCAGTGGTAGCTAGTTTACACCAAAAACACTATAGTGATGATTATTGTTATTTGCTAGTATAACTAATAAATTAAAACAATATCGCCTTAAACCAGAGTTTTGTTACTTAAAATAAAATAAATGTTAACTATAAAAAAAAAAAAGAAGGTAGTTAAGCTAGTTGCCAATAAAGCCATTCTCATCTTCATTTAGTGATGAACTAAAACAAAATAAAACTGAAATTAAAATTTGGTCACTCTGTTTAGTAGGTTAAGTTTAGGTATGGAATAAGGGATGTAGAATATGGTCATGCAGAATAAGGCATTAATATGTGCTTTATAAGTACTATTGCCAATATCCTAGTAATATGCATGCTAATAAGCAACTAGTTAATAGTAATTGGACTCTAAACTAAAGTTTTACCAAATTTTTATAGTAGTATCTCACTGATATTACAATAATAACACTGCTTTACACAGTATAAGAGTCCTCTTCAATTTTCTTTTTGTACATTTAATATAATTGACATATAAATTATATGTAAAACTATTTCTGAACCATTTTTGCTTTGTACATTCATTTTTACATTGTACATTTGTACATTATCCTGCTGAAAGAGTCCACAGCCACCAGGGAATACTGTTTCCATGAAAGGGTGTACATGTTCTGCAACAATGCTTAGGTAGGTGGTACGTGTCAAAGTAACATCCACATGGATGGCAGGACCCAAGGTTTCCCAGCAGAACATTGCCCAAAGCATCACTGCATCTGCCGACTTGCCTTCTTCCCATAGTCCATCCTGGTGCCATGTGTTTCCCAGGTAAGCGATGCACACGCACCCAGCCATCCACGTGATGTAAAAGAAAACGTGATTCATCAGACCACCTTCATCCATTGCTCCGTAGTCCAGTTCTGATGCTTACGTCCCCATTGTTGACGCTTTCGGCGGTTGACCAGTGTCAGCACTGGTCTGCTGCTTTGCAGCCACATACGCAACAAACTGCGATGTACTGTGTATTCTGACACCTTTCTATCAGTACCAGCATTACCTTCTTGAGCAATTTAAGCTACAGTAGCTTGTCTGTTTTTCGCTCCCCTTGTGCATCAATGAGCCTTGGCCGTCCCATGACTCTGTCGCCGGTTCACCACTGTTCCTTCCTTGGACCACTTTTGATAGATACTGACCACTGCCGACCAGGAACACCCCACAAGAGCTGCAGTTTTAGAGATGCTCTGACCCAGTCGTCTATTTGTCCCTTGTCAAACTCGCTCAAATCCTTACGCTTGCCCATTTTTCCTGCTTCTAACACATCAGCTTTAAGGACAAAATGTTCTCTTGATGCCTAATATATCCCACCCACTAACAGGTGCTGTGATGAAGAGATAATCAGTGTTATTCACTTCACCTGTCAGTGATCATAATGTTATGCCTGATCGGTGTATATAGCTGTGGTTACTTTTGCTGTTAGGCTCTCAAAAGCCAAAAGTGTGTATATACCAGTTTATATATCCTCCATAAAACCCATTATAACAAAAGCAAGAGTGTGACTTTATAGATACGGTTTTCTTTTAGGAACACTTTAATACTTCAGTTTTGTGAGAAACTGCTCCGACTCTGTCGCATCACAAAAAGCACGAAATTCATAGGTTATGCACAAAGCAAGGGAAATATATACACAAGAGGATGGACGGTTGCAGAGAGGCAAGGTTGGAGCCACACTGCAGTGTGCTTGAATGAGCATGTAGGCCATGCACGGCTGCTGATGCGTCGCTCACCCCCAGGAGCGAGAGGGGGGAGTTCGTACACACGAGTCAAACAAGCCTCCCTGCATTCATGTGACATCCTCTGCCCCAGAGAAAGATAATGCTGGTTCCACAGTAAATAAAGTCATATTCAAGAAGACAGGTTCGGTTTTGTAGGATTAATGGTTCATTATTTCTGAAATAATTTTAGTCTGTGTAATTTTGTCATGCATGAAATGAAACAAGTTATATAAAGCGCCAATTTGCGTGTTTTCGACCAATGGCAAATGAGCGGGACTTTAAGGTAACAGAAATTACACATTTGACCTTTAAATTGACTGCTACAGAAGGTCAAAGAAAAATGGATACAAATGCGAGATGTGTGAAAGAAAATGTTCTGGAGGCGTAATCTTATCCATCAATCAGGCATCGCAACGTTAAGGACTGTGTTTCTTCAACGCTGGATTAACATACATCAGAAAGGCCAATTACCCTCAATATCTTAAGCTTAAGACGAGAGGCCTGAGGTGGTTTCAAATACGGAGGGACGTGGGTCTAATTATACAGTATGATCCCTCTCACTAGTCGGTGATGAATGGCTTCCTGCAAAATCAAAACCTGTGAGGGAGTCGTGGATCAATCCGAGCTTTGGATTAAGAGTTCACTGATAGCCCCCTGTCGAGATCAGGTTTAGAGAAGTAGGCTCTTATGGTTCTCGTTTTAATCGTCTCCTTTACGCAATCATCCTACTTTTATTTGTGAGCCTGTGATGGTCTTCAAATGGGCTTATCCAACGCCTCAGACAAGCTAGCACCTTCCCTATGTTGATATGATTAACCCTGAAGCCACAAGGAAGGTGGAGGTGTGAAATTATCTTTAAATAAAAGTGCAAGAGCTTGCGCCTACTGTACTTTTTGCTTTATGTTAATCGTTGCTTTAATTTACTGTATAAATCTATGTATTGTTCGTTTGCTCCCATTTTTTTTGGCACTTTCCACAAATGTGTTACACAAGTTTTAGAAGTTTTAGATTTTAAACTATTGTCTAACATAAAATTAGCCTAACATGAGAAGAGGTCAGTTGTAAACCAATCAAAAGCCTGTATCCCCTATTAAAGTGAATTTTGGCCTTTTGGCCTGTCCCTCCTCAGACCATCTCGACTTTAACTATTAAAATCATAAGTCATAATTGGAACATTTTCAACCCTGTTACCCAAATTATTGCAATAAAAAAATATAAAACAATATATGTATATGTATATGTATTTTATTTCCATCATTTACTACAAGCTATAACATTGCATCCCAAACTCCCTCACTCCCAAGCTAAATGTTCAACCTTCTTACCTGCAACTGTGTTACTGTTCTGGCATTTAAAAAAAAAAAAGTAAATGTATTTTTGATGTTTCTTTAATGTTTATCTCTACAAAATTGCACAATCACAAAATCAGAGTTTTAAACCATTCGAAATATGTCTTAAATTGTGGTAACAGTGTTGCAAAAACTCATAGAAAATGAATAGAAAATAAATATAAAACAAATATTAATCGCATCAGTCTTCCTCTCAAAGCCATAATTTGTGCCTGTTCTTTTTTAAATATTAAAATCATACAACATTATAATTTTGACATCTTCAACCCCTGTTACCCATTTTTAAAATAAAAATATCTTATTCCTAATCCCTTATTCTTACACCTTATTCCTACACCCCATGATGCTTTGCGTGAATTATGGGTGTAACTTTCGTTAAGCTGTAAACAGTCAGTGAAAGGCTCGCTCTACACAGTAAAAAAATATTTTAAAAGTAAGTTACCTGGTTGCCTTAAAATTTTATTATAATTCAGTGAAACATGCCAAAATGTTCATGATTCATCACAAAAAAATTTCAATTTATGTGGTTCAGATTCAATTATATTTTGAGTTTCTATTTATTAAACCAATTTCCTTCATTGTATTAACTAAAACATTTTATTTAAATGAACTCAAAATTTTAAGGCAACCAGGTCACTGGCTTTTTTAAGTTAAACCAACAATATTTTTTTACAGTGAATACAATAATACTGGGTACAATGAGATGACATTCTACAAATGTATTCAATAAATGTAAATTTAATTTTTGTCAAAAGCTGTTTTAAAGTGTATTCAAAGGCTCAAATTGTGATAAGGTTGAAAAACTGAATATAAAATGAATATAGAAACACATATAATATTATTAAGTTTGAATTCATTAGAAATTTAAACGCATCAAATGCCTGTAAAACCATAAATTTGGCCTGTTCCACCTTGACCTTATGGCATTTATTTAATAACTCAAATCTTACAGCATCATAATTTTGACATCTACAAACCTGTTTTTTTTTGTTGTAATAAACATCGTCAAACAAACATTTCTCTAAACTTTTAATTCCTATAATTAAGCACTACAAACCAACATTGACTCGCAAACTTCAGGCAAAATTTTCAACCCTGTTACTCGCTACCCCATACTGTTCTGGTGTTTATTATTTTAAATAAATACATGTTTATTTAATGTTTGTCAAAGTCACATAAGTCAGAGTTTTAAACTGATTGAACTGTAAGACTCAAACTGTTGTAACAGGGTTGCAAAAACGTATTAAATGAATAGAAAATTAAAAAACAACAATGCATATAACATTTACTTTGACTTAATGAGAGTAAGCTCCTTTTTTCAATGACCCCTTGTTACATTTTTTATATATATATACAGTATGTGCAATCCTGTTTTTATCCTGTTGGTAGAAAGTATCAGTTAATTTTGTTAAAGAATCAAGAGTGACTGTGTTTTTGTGAGTGTGATGTGTCATTCCAGGCAGTAATTTTTGAAGCAAGACATGCATGTGAACTTGGCACTTGGCACGTTTTCGGAACTAACGTCCTGTCTTTCTCACCACTGACTGGCTAAAAGAATGGCCTGTACCTCTCCGTTTCATCTCTGTTTTGTTATGAACGAACTAGTGACTTTTACACCCAGTTAACGACTGTTTCCCAGCAGTGGCCGCATGACACTACCTCCTCAACCACGGCCTCAACGGTTTTAACCACTTCCACATCCTCTCTGCATGCTCTACCTCCCCCCATCCTTCGTGTTTTGGATGGCGCCTGCTAGCACAACGCAGCTGCTAGGACTGATAGCATCGTGCTGGGTAAAATTCGCTGCCAGCGTTTATGCTAGGTGGCTTACGCTTCACATGCTAGAGCGTGTCTGGGGTTTGCCAAGTTTTAATAATAGTAGACAGGCGGCAAACCATGATGAGGACTTGCTTGTGGACTTACAAATAACCTGGTTGTCTTCTTAAACATCTAGCGCTAGTGGAAGTGAGTGCTAACGTTAAAGAGAATTGTTTGTTTCGCTTGACGTGTAATACAATAAAAAAGCCCAGAAGCCCTCACAGAAACAGCTAAAATCACCCAAACAACTGTTTTCATGAAACATGGGGACGTAAAACGAGCTAGCAGATCAACACCACCTCTGTTTATCCATGAACACCCTGCAGTTATCTCAGTGATTTACTGCTACTAGTCTATACTTTCATTGTCATGCGAATCATGCATTTCTGAGTAAGCATGTTTGGAAAGATGACTAAGTTCCACTTTACTGTAATTAATGATTCACCATCTTGTTTAGTCTGAGAGTGTACACAAAGCAAGAACAAAACACTGATATTTTTCACAGGAATCTAAATTCTCTTGAAATACTTGGGACATTAGTTCAAGCTTTATATGGATTATTAAAAAAAAGAAGATATGTATAGTATATATGGTCACATTTTAGATTAGGGTCCAATTCTCACTATTAACTACGACTTTGCCTCAATAAACTCCTAATTACTGCTTATTAATAGTTAGTTTGGTTGTGGTTAATTTAGGTATTAGGATTAGGAATGTAGAATATGGTCATGCAAAATAAGGCATTAATATGTGCTTTATAAGTATTAATAAACAGCCAATATCCTAGTCATATGCATGCTATATAAACTAGTTAATACTGAGAATTGAACCCTAAACTAAAGTGTTACCAAAAATATATATTATATGTCAATAAAAGTTGACGTCGAGGTCACAATGACGCATTTACAGTAGAAGTCAATTAGGCCAATTTTTGGAACATTAAACATTTTAATAATTTTTTGAAAGCACTTGCATTTAATTCTTCTGTTAAAACTTATTTAAGCTGGGAAGTTGTTCTCTACAATTTTACAATCGTTTTCAAATATACGTAACTCTACACAGAAAAGGATAGTTAGCATTCTTTTCACAATAAAATAGAACGTACATATTGTTTACATCTGGCTGTTGTACCATTGAAACAGTGAGTATCCCTAGAATTAAACTTTTATAGTTTGGCCCCTTTTATTTCAATTGTAAGTGCTATCCCCGTTCACACGGATCTGCAAAAACGTCTAAAAATGCTGTATTACTCATGCAAGGCCAGTAGATGCCGATGTCACTTTGTAAAGAAACACTATGCGCCTATAGACTGAACACGTTATACGCATGCATGGCGTCACTGTTTTCACAAATTTGTGACAATATCTGTATCGTTTTCAAAAATGTGCATGTTGAAACCATTTACAGGCCCCCAAAACGCTGTTGTTGTGTAATTGAATGGCCAAGACACAAAAAAAGTTTTTAGTTAAATGATGTTGTGTAAATAGCACAGGTATTTATCATGATAGCTGTTACCATGTTGCGGTTTTAGTATTTTTAACTTGAATGTGCACGGCTGGCAAGGGCGGCCAAGGCTCATTGATTCACGTGGGGAGCGAAGGCTGGCCCGTGTGGTCCGATCAAACAGATGAGCTACTTTAGCTCAAATTACTCAAGAAGTTAATGCTGGTTCTGATAGAAAGGTGTCAGAATACACAGTGTTTCGCAGTTTGTTGCGTATCATGCAGACCCCTGTCCACCGCCGAAAGCGCCAACAGTGGGCACGTGAGCTTTCTGTCGCTTAGTTATTTTATCTGTATAAAAAAAAATCAATCAGTTATGCTGATAGATGTTGCGAACAGTTACTGTATGTGTTATATGATTTTTAATTGATTGTCGTAATCATAAAACCCCTTTGTTTGCAGTGGAAATCGTTTTACTGTTTGCTGCACTTTGTTATTCTTCTAGTTATTTAGCTATAGCGGCTTTCGCACATTCACAGGAAATCACTTACTTCCACATTGAAAAATAAGGTGGATATCATGTCTGAAATGGTAAACTAAACAGCATTTAGAAGCAGAATTACACATTTTATCATTAAAAATAGTCAAATTCGCTTGAACATCAATAAAATGTACAGATAAAGATTATTGTAATGTATCATGCTTGACAATGAGTATATTTTCTGCACCACATGTGATTTTAATTTCTTCGGGGCGCAGCAGACTGAAATATTACATTACTCTGAATTTCTTAACTTCCCTTTATTTCCTCCTCTCTCTTTCTCTACTTTTTTTTCTGTGGTGTTTCCTAAAGACCACAGATTCTATTTTTGCCCTCCTATTTACTTTCATATATTTTAAATGTAGGCGCCCAGAGCCCCTCCCTGTTAAAGACCCAGCCCTGGTTAGCAAACCGGAGGCCGTGACACAGTGCTTCCATTCTTCTGTGTGTGTGTGTGTGTGTGTGTGTGTGTGTGTGTGTGTGTGTGTGTGTGTGTGTGTGTGTGTGTGTGTGTGTGTGTGTGTGTGTGTGTGTGTGTGTGTGTGTGTGTGTGTGTGTGTGTGTGTGTGTGTGTGCTTGTGTGTATGTGTGCTCGCCTCGACCCCTCCCTAACCCAAACCCAAAACCAGCACTGCCTGTATCCAGGGTACGCTGTCATTTCCTGTCACCGGAGCCTGTCGTTCATTTGGTTAGGGTTGGGATAAGTGATTGTTCTTCAATATTGATGTGGATCTAAAGCAAATGAGTTCCATCATTAAATTACTTGTACTGTGTGATTAATTATACAGTATGAGCGAGCCGGGGTCTTTTTGTTTTCATTTTTGATCAGCCACTTAATTTATTCACCTAATGGCGGAGACGTACTGAAAATTCATGAAAAGGAGTCTTTGATGGCCAGGTCATTAAAAGTGCACGAACTTGTATTCTATCCAAATCGGCATCTTTATTCATTTCTATGAATTGGTTAAACACTATTAGCTCAAATAATGTTTCAGCAAACCACTTTAGCTGCAGGTGCTATTTGCTAAATATTGTGATTACTCCATTGCTAAAAAAAAATGTCCTCTCTGCATCATCACTGTCACTCTCACTAGAAAACACAAAATTTAGTCTCACATGTTTTGGCATTTGAATGTGTGTATGTATGTGTATAAAAAAATGTAAAATTCAATTTTTTTATTATATTTATATCAGACTGACTAAAGGTACTCATAGATATGACATCAGGGCAGTCACGACTATCACTGTTTCCTCATATTTCTTAGACTGTCATCATTTCACACCAGAACTTTTTTGTTTGCACAGAGGGGGGCAAGAGAAATGGTGAAATGAAATGACAACATGGACTTGAGTCACATAGCGTCTCGTATATGGAAAGTAATTGCAAAACAATTGTTGAGAAGAAGACTATCTGTGTGAACACTATTTTGAACAGCTCTCAGCTTGTGGTGAAATCAATTAAAACTCATGCTGTTTATTACCAATTGACTGAAATTAAGTGTTCTTGCAGTTGGAATGCAAGTCGATTCAATTTTTAGGGAATGAATATGGGAAATGAGGCATTACTTTTACAACCATCTGATGCGAAAGAGGCATCTGGCTCCTTCAGGAAAGAGATTTAACCAGAGTAATGCTCTGCCATTTATCTACTCCTCCACTTTTACCATCAACATTATGCTAATAGGACGACTCAGTAGCTCGTTACACACTCCTCGTGAAAATCCGTGCTGCGAAATCCATAGGATTCGTCGAGTTTCTATTCTCCGGATTGCCTGCTCACTCTCGGACATATAGATCTGCTTTGAAGTTCTTATCTGACTCTTCCAGCTCCCAGCGTAATGCGTTCACTTACCAACTGCACACACTCATTCTTAGGGGGAAAGACAGAAAAGAAGGACTGACACTACAGTCTTAACTTCACAGTCAGCTCAGAGGAACGCACACAGCTCTAAGCCGCCCCTGTTGCTGCCTGCAAGGTGGAGATATTACAACTCTGTGTAGGACAGATGCAAAGATCTGAGCAGCACTAGCTAACCTGCATCTGTCGTGCTTGTTTTCGCACTTCCAAAATATTGGGAACATCCTAGGCTTGATTTGAAAACAAAGAGAGACATAGTTTGCAAATGCTGATTATTGTGACATACGGATTTGATTTCATTCAATGTCTTGACAAAAAAAGATTATAACATTGGCCTGAGAAGACAAACATTCTGATTGCTTTTAGTCTAAATCTAAATGTTAACTTTGAAGCTGTCTTGGAGTATTAAGACATACACAAACCTTTTATCCAATCAAATGCTCTCTAGAATTAAAAGGTCTATTCCCCCTAATAAGGGATCACATTTCAATAGTTAACCCTGGGTCGTTGTAATTGTCATGGTCATTGTAAACCTCGGGTAAATGGAATTATTTTACTTCACGTTTCACACAGGGGTTAACAATTAATCCTGGGTATTCACAAACTGACGTTTCACACTGTACATTCCTAAACCCTGGGTTAATGTTAAGCTACTCAAATGTTGACTGTTTCTGTGACTGTTCAAACCGTGTGAATATGAGGCACACGATTGGTTGTCTGTCGCTAAGCATCTGGCGTAACATTCTAACACAGCATCATCTCACACTGTAAAAGTTTAGCCCTGCAATGCGTTGCAAACCCCATTTCCAATTTACAAGTGTCAAACGATTCTTTAGCCGGGGTTAAAATCAGGGTTTAGAACAACAATAACCTGGGGTTAAACACAGTTTGAAATTAGGGCCTTGAAACAGTTAACCCTGGGTCATTCATAACACCGGGTAAATTAAATCCTGGGTTATCTTGCTTCAAGTTTCACACTTGTCATAATTAACCCAGGGTTAACAATTAACAATTAAAAGACCATTTAATTCTTACCTTTATAGCCCAAAATGTCCATTCAGTATAAACTTAATAGTACAGTCTATTAAGGCAATACAAAGATGCGCAATGCTAGAGCTTTTGTAAAACAGTAAAATAAGTTTTTGTAAACAGGTAGCATGCTGTGTTCACCCAATCAATGACACTGCAAATATGCAAATAAGAAGGTTAACCCAGGTTTTAGGAATGTACAATGTGGAACACTGTAGAAGTTTTGCACTGCAATGCGGGGTTAACATTGCAAAAGCAGTGCTAACATTGATCCGGAGCAGGGTTTCATAACCCCGGGTAAATTACAAGTGTGAAAAGTTCGGGTTAAAAGCGGGGTTTAGAAGGACAATAACCTGGGGTTAAGTGCAGTGTGAAAAGCTCTATAGAGTGCAACGGTTGCTGTGAAGTAAGATTTTTCCTATATCAACATCTATTGTTGATCCTGGAACAACATCCCTGTCCAAAAAAAAAGTCCTAACCCTATCTCTACCCCTAATCCTAACCCTACCCATAGTTTATCCCTAGAATTAGATGGAAATGATAGATGAATAAGAATGCTGTAGAACACTGGTTGTAAGCTTAAAATTGACATTAACAAAAAAAAAAACTTGTCCCTCAAATCTGATTGGTTGATTGATTCCAATATCAACAAGGATGTTCTACTTAGTGAAATCACCTTAACCGGAGTGCAACAATCGGGTTTCCAGAAGTAAAATCTCCATTAATTTTCTCTAAAGAAGACATTATTTTTAACTAACTTATTACTAACCAGACAGACCTACTGTAAGGTTGTTTATCGATGCTGTATAATCATATCTAACAGTGGAATTCCTAGTGAAGAAGCCATGATTCAGCAGAATAATCTCCACTAATCAGAGAATCGAAACAAGCTAATTTCTCAAAATTCCCCAATAAAACCATGAAGTACACAGTCTTGTACCTTTGCCTTTTGGTCTGTTTTTTTAAATACGTTTTTAGTTCAAATCAAAGTTTACATTGTGATTCACCTCGTAGCTGGTTGATTTGGTTCATGGTTTATAACTCTTTGACGAAGACAAGAAAAAAAACCTCTGGAGCCATGGGCCGCTGAAAAAGTTGGAGGGCACTGTTGCACTCTATATCACCTGCTGCTGACTATGATTAGCATGTAGCTAACGGCTGAATTCAAAATAGTATACAACCATACTACTTTTCCTTTTTTATATACTGTATATACAGTGCATCTGGAAAGTATTCACAGTGCTTCACTTTTTCTCACTTTGTTATGCTACAGCCTTATTCCAAAATGGATTAAATGCATTATTTTCCTCAAAATTCTACAAACAATACCCCATTATGACAACGTGAAATAAGTTTGTTAGAAATCTTTGCACATTTATTAAAAATAAAAACTAAAAAATCACATGTACATAAGTATTCACAGGCTTTGCCATGGCACTCAAAATTGAGCTCAGGTGCATCCTGTTTCTACTGATCATTCTTGAGATGTTTCTACAACGTTCACTGGATTGTATCAAGGCACAGATCTGGGGAAGGGTACAGAAAAATGTATGCAGCATTGAAGGTCCCAATGAGCACAGTGGCCTCCATCACCCGTAAATGGAAGAAGTTTGGAACCCCCAGGTCTAGAGCTGACCGCCCAGCTAAACTGAGCGATCGGGAGAGAAGGGCCTTAGTCAGGGAGGTGACCAAGAAACCGATGGTCACTCTGACAGAGCTCTAGCGTTTCTCTGTGGGGAGAGGAGAACCTTCCAGAAGAACAACCATCTTTGCAGCACTCCATCAATCAGGCCTGTATGGTAGAGTAACCAGACGATGACCACTCCTCAGTAAAAGGCACATGGCAGCCCGCCTGGAGTTTGCCAAAAGGCACCTGAAGGACCATGAGAAACAAAATTCTCTGGTCTGATGAAACAAAGCTTGAACTCTTTGGCCTGAATGGCAAGCGTCATGTCTGGAGGAAACCAGGCACTGCCACGTGGTGGTGGCAGCATAATGCTGTGGGGATGTTTTTCAGCGGCAGGAACTGAGAGACTAGTCAGGATCAGGGGAAAGATGAATGCAATAAACAGAGACATCCTTGATGAAAACCTGCTCCAGAGCACTCTGGACCTCTGACTGGGGTGACGGTTCATCTTCCAAAAGGACAAAGACCCTAAGCAAGATACAGCCAAGATAACAAAGCAGTAGCTACGGGACAACTCTGTGAATGTCCTTGAGTGGCCCAGCCAGAGCCCAGACTTGAACCCGATAGAACATCTCTGGAGAGATCTGAAAATGGCTGTGCACCGACGCTCCTCATCCAACCTGATAGATCTTGAGAGGTCCTGCAAAGAAAAATAGGAGAAACTGGCCAAAAATAGGTGTGCCAAGCTTGTAGAAACATATTCAAAAAGGCTGTAATTTGGTTCCAAAGGTGCTTCAACAAAGTATTGAGCAAAGTCTGTAAATACTTATGTACAAGTTTTTTTAATTTATTTTTTTATATATACATTTGCAAAGATTTCAAACAAGCTTCTTTTTTTTTCTTTTTTTAATATACATTAAATTTATTATTTTCCTAAAATTCTACAAACAATACCCCATTATGACAATGTGAATAAAACTGTAATATAACAAAATGTGGAAAAAGTGAAATGCTGTGAATACTTTGCGGATACAGTGTATGACAGAAATGGTAAAAGTTGTATGTCAGTATACTAATTTGAATTCAGCCTATGTGTGCTACTTGCTAATGTTCGCAAAAAACGGCAACCCCTTCGATACACCTCATCAAACTTCATGTTCCAATAGGAAAACGTCAACACGGTAAACAAACTTCTCTGTAGTGTAAGAATAAACTTAATCAAATGGCAAGCATCATCAAGCATTTTTACTTGCAATGCTGAAAGAATCTTCTAAGCAAAATAAATCAAACACTCTAAACATTCCAGGTGGTGCCATTATGGCTCCGGCAGGCTGAATCTATAAGGAGATCATGACTTGATTTCATATGCACTTTCATGTGGCTTGCCATTTAATTATACATTAGTTTAGGGCCTCGGAATGAGACCCCGTCACTTCACAGGTACAAACAGCTGAATTATTGAGCAGTGTATATGCTGAAAATGCAGCAGCGTAGCTGTTTCGGTGAAAAAACGGGAAAGACTGCAGGGTGATGTATCCCTTTATTCTTACACTCCAAGAGTTACTCTCAGCTCTTTGAGTCAACTGAGCCGCTTTTCTATCACATTCAGCTCTGGAGGGGTGCGATTAAACTTGGTCAGACAGCCTCACATGGATTTTTGTCGTTAGCATTTTGGTCTTATTCTGTGTTGCCTGAACATCCATGAATTTTCAAAGCACTGAAGCAGAGACTTCGAAAACGTAAGACAAAGCCTTTTGACAGATCAATTATGAGAGTACAGCTTGAAGTGGCTAAATGTGCCACTGACACTAGCGAAATGAGGTTTAATTCAGTTGCACGGTACTATGTGAGTGCTAAACCTACAGTAAATACAATTGAATACCCTGGGTATATATCCTATTAGATACAAACCTCAAGGAACTGTATGCAAAAATAATTGACATGGAATTTAAGGATGTGGAATGTATATGTAAAATTTAAAGCTGAAGTGTGTAATTATTATTTTTTGATGTTTAATACTTACTCCTATCCACACTTAATATGCAGAGACAACTATAAGTAAGCCAGTTGTAGGTTGATTCTTCCTAAAAGTGTAAACGCTGCTGTGTTATTAAAACATTGCACTGTGTCCCAATCCCAATCAGTCCAGCATAGCAACTGTGGCTGGACCAATGGCATGAGTTTAGGGTGTGGCTTTTTGTTCGCAGACCAATGACAGGCAGTTACTTTTGCAAATAGATTGGTGCAGATATGATGTCACTTTGTAGGCCAACCAGCAGTTAGCATCGTACTGGTTCCCTTGACAAAAACCCAATAGGATTTTCCCATAGGCTTTTGGATTATCCAAAATATTGGATCATTTTCACAGATTAATTTTTAAGCGTACATGCAGTAGCGTACATGGTCCCATGACTTCAACGTCACCATCACTAAGCTTCAGACAACTCTATCAGTTTTGATCTTAAACATTTTCCCAGAAAGTTTGAGTTAGAATAGTTTATAAGAGCATAATTATATGAATAATGAGGCTGTAAAAGCGGACTGAGTTTACAAGTTCAGCGTGGTGACGTTTAATGTCCCCAACAGCCTCTATAGTCACATTTAGCCACTTGTTAGCATCGCTTCTCTCAAGTCATTGACTTCGGGACGATGGAACTGGAAGTGTTAAAATGCTAACTCGTTTCCACATTTTGGCTTACAAAACGATGTCATACCTGCACCACTCTATTCTGTGATAGTGAAGCAGAAATTACATACCTTTTAACTTTAGAATTTAAAAATGTAGAGTTTTAAATACATTTCTTTAAATTTATCTTGAAAATTCCAACGTAATTTTTTGCATACATCTATTATAAATTGTCTATTGGGAAAAATACACTCTTAAAACTCCATTGAGAATGTAGCCATCGAGGATTTGGGAGAAGTGGAAATTTTAATATTCTGGAATTCTGTAAAATTGAAATGTATAATTCCAATTTTAAACGTTTGCATGCATTCCATCAGTGACGTCATCCTTTAGGAAAGTACACTCTTAAATATTCACTCAGCTGTCTGAAGACATTTTTCTGGATTGCAGCCACCCAGGACACATCACTGTCTTTAATTTACACCTCCAGGGCTTCAGATGTGTGATATACAGCTGATTGGGTGAGGGGAAAGAAAGAAAGTGAGAGAAATAGAGGGGTGTAACAGAAGCTGACAGACTGAGTGTTTTTCGAAGCAGGATACGCATGAGTGGGCTGGTTAAGTTGATATCTACTGGGGGTGGTGGGTGGGTGAGGGGCGTGCATGTGCCAGGCAGGAGGCCTTATGCCCGATGACAGGTGAAGCCTATTACTACAGCTGAGACCTCGCAGCTGACCTGGATCTACTGTGGATCCTCTCTGCAGAGCACATGCCATGTTCCCAGGATTACTACGACCCCTTTGAGACAACAGTATGCAGCTCATGCTTTAAGAATGATGGCAAATTGAAGTGTACGTGGTCAGCCCAAGAGCTTAGTTTCAGGATGATGCAATCGTTAATAAAACTGCAACTTACTTTAAAGTCAAAAGTCAGTCTGAAGCTTTGCATCAAGTAGGTCGGCTTTGAGGTGCTTAAAGAACTGGAACGTGACATCTTCTTGCACTCATTTTTCTCGAGCGCAGCTCAGTGTGACATAAATGAGCACTTGAACACCTTTCTATCGTTGACGTAAGTGCTTTTGAAGGTTTATCCCTTTCAACCGTACCTATGCTCTGACTGTATGACTATAACAGGTTTAACCTTTTTGGAAATATTCAAGACGTCTCCACAAGGCATTAAAAAGGAGACCACCACGTTCTGCAGAGCAACTCAACATTGAATAAGCTCTAAAATCTGATTGTATCGAAATTGCCATTATATTCACACCAGGGATCACACCTCAAATACATTTTAGAGCAATGTAGCAAGTTGCAATATCTCTTTGTACTGTGCTTAACCTTCTTGGAAATCTTCAGGGCTTCTCAGCATATAGATAAAAAGAGACCACTAAAAGTTGTTGCAAGGTATTAAAGAGTCTCTTGAATACAGTCTCAAAAATATGATTGCGTGTTCAAAGCCATTGTAAATTCCCAATACAGGGTAGGTGCAAACGTGAACTTAAATTACTATAAATTAAATTGCATAGTAATGTGCCAAGTTGCAACATCATTTTGCGTTGTGCCTAACGTTCATGCACATCTTCAAGTCATCAAGTGACAAAAGAAGACTACCAAAAGTTCTGAAAAGCAACCCAACCTTAGGACTGGTTTTGACAAAAGGTTTTCTCTCAAACTCTGTCTCGAAAAGATTATTATATGTTCGAAGACATTGTAAATTGCCAATATAAGTATACCCTGTATACTGGGAATTTAAAACAGCTTCGAACATGCATGCAAATTTGACCTTAAAACAATTAAATTGTGTAATCGTTTGCCTTTCAAGTTGTTGTCATTTAAGTTGCTGCATCTTTTTGCATTGTGCCTAACCTTCTTAAAGATCTTCTGGGCTACTTCACAAAACAGGGTCGGTAAAATGCAACACATTCCCGTTTACACCTGGTGCTTTAATCCGTCTCTTTTGTCCACTTTCGACCACTTTAGTCCTGGTTTCTTCGAGGGGAGAGTCTTTGTATGTATGGGCTTTTTCAAATTTTTCGATCTAATGGACAAAATAAGCTTTCACAATTTACATTTGAAGGCGCTCCGAGATTACGGAAAAACATAGAGAAAGCATCAGCTTTCGTTTCTGCTCTGACAGACACAAAACCATGGCGAACGCTGTGAGTGCGTGTTAGAAATCAGGAATGGTGAGAGAACGTTGTGTTTCAAAACAAACTTAGGTTTTCAGCCGACAAAGTATAAATCCCGTCTGGTTAGCGTGCATCCCATAATGTTTACGCATTAGGTCAGTAGGTGGAGACTAAGCGGTCTTTTGTGGCTGCTCGAACGCATTCGATCACGTAAGTGTTTACACCATGAAAGCAATCCGGTCAAATGCATTTTCGACTACTTCTGGAAGTGGTCGAAAGTCAAACCGGTTTAGACCCTGTTAACCAGTATTTAGCATCGTCCATTTGTGATCCGGTCAATGAAAATGCGTCTTAATACCATGTGTAAATGTACTGCTAAGTTAGTAATTTAAAGGGGGATAGGAGTGCATGCGTGGTAAAAATAAACAATGCAGCAGAAAACGTGGGGGGAGTGCTTTTGAGTACCAACATTTTTGCCATTTTTGGGGACAGGAACATGTTTACTTACTGGAGTAGGATTTGTCTCCATCTCTGGTAAGATAGCAATCATGATAAGTGTGTTCATTAATTATTAATTGTAAAATGTCTTTCTAGTTGGCTTTTTCTAGGGCCCTATGATTTCCGTGATGCAGAAAACATGAAAAAAAGGAAACGGAATTTACAGTATAACTTGGAATTTCAAGGAATTTGTCAAAGTTTTGATGTATAAATAAAAAGCAGGTCAGTACACTTAAATCAAATCGCGATACAGACTAGTGTCTGAGAATATTACACCGCAAAAAAGACACGAATCCTGCATGTTCTACGTGAATGAATGGCGCAGGCGTGTGGTTTTATTTCCCCCACACACACACAAACACTGAAGCACGCTCACTGCCTCTGCCGCATCACTATATGAGGACATATGTAGGACCTATATGCATGATCTTCATCTCCAGAGCCGCTCTGAGAGTCACTTCATTGGCATTTTACCGCTTAATTTGAGAAAAAAACTAGCGTCATATCATAAACACACAGAAACTCAAATGTCTTCACGGCGACACGTCAAAATAAAAGTTTGGTTTAACTTGACAGAAATATATTACGTTCACTTGTCTAAGATGACAACAGAGACTTTTGAACCAAAGCCAGCTTTTGACTTTGCAGGCTTAACCAGGGATAAAGAAGCAGGCCTACATCATCATCTACCATGTTTGAGAGAGAAAAAAAGATAGTGAGGAGAGCAGTCAGGAGGAAAGTGATGGCGACAGCATGTAGGATAAGTGCGCCATGTAAAAGGTGGTGAGTACCAAGCAGCATCTCCAGTTGCTCTCTTAAAAACCAGACCGAAAAATGTTTTGTGCACCCCTGGATATTGTATTGTTGCTGCTTGGTTTAAGTCATCAGGAGACAGGGACCACCCAAATTTCTGCAAAGCAACCTAACCAATTGGATGACCCATGTTGGAAGCCGCTGTAAAAGTTTTTGTCTGAATTGTTAGGTCATCGAAAAAATGCTCAAAGATCCGAAGAACTGCCCGAGACATTGCAGAGTTAAATCTGGACTTTTTCTCGTTTGGCCTGAAATTGGGAACCCTTTGCACCTCGACACTCTGAGAATGATGATTTTCAGTTCCCGCATGTGAATCATCATTCAGTGTCTTTATGAAACCTGACTGACCAAAATGACAACCGAAACCTTTAGCTCCACTTCGTCATCCATCAGTCCCACCGAAATAATTACAGTGGCTGCCTGAGACCCAAATCGAGGGGTCAAATCTAATAACCTCCATTAACTCTTCAGACATCTCAGATGGCAAGTGCAGCGTAATGAGGTTAGGTCTCCTTCGCAAACAGATAATGCTTGGTCTCAAGGCATATTGCGCTCATACGCCAGGCTGCTTTTTAAGGCCCTGGACGTTTTTCTGGAGAAATGGCTTTCTTTGAAGGTGTCCACAGGCAAACCCGGGTGGATATTATCAGCATCTCTCAGCTGAACCGTGATGCCTGCCAGGGTCTTCAGTGCGGTCGACTGGCAGGCTGTCGCTCTGAGCAGTAGGGTTTTTCTTTCCTCTTGTTTTGGCACGGAGGCCGGGGCAGATGCCACACTCATCCCTCGGGGTTTTGTGTGCGTATGTGTGGATGTATGTTTGTGTGTTCGGGATGAAACCTGTGGCTGCAGTGTCGTAAGGCAGAGAAGGCAAGTGTTAAATAGCCCATCTATGGCGGCAATAGCGAGGTCTTCACAACAGATGGAAGGAAAAGCCGACGGTGTAGCAAAGCTCCGTGGAGTAGATGTAGGGAATGTTTTACACTCAGGATGGGATTAAAGCAGATACATTTGTGTGGAAACAGTGGCATTTTCCTTTCTTCATCTCCGAAACTGAAACTCTCAACGCTGCAGTCGTGAGGTTTGCTATGGCAGTTCTGATTTTGACTCATAATTTTGAATCGTCGTTTCTTTTAAAAAACATTATGCTTATTCGTGTTGGTACGGAAAGTGTGGTTCTACCACACATACGTTTGTTGCCGTTCAGAGACACATTGATACATTCAATATCAACATGGATAGACGATTAATCATTGTTGTTTTTAACTTTAGATATGTACATCCAATATGTGTGTTTCACTTGTATTTTAAAGCTAGTGATCTTTATTGATAGTCTTCTTAAATTCAAATTACTTTACTTTGATTGATTAACCCCACCTGAATTTCATTTATAAATACATTTTAAAAGGTCTTTTTTAGGCCCCGTCCACACGGACACGAGTTTAGCGTTTAGTTAAAAAAAATATATATTATCAGCATTTTGTCCAGACGGATCCGGCGTTTTAGGAGCCTGAAACCGGGTCCCAGAGTGGATAAATCTGAAATGGACACCTTTGCGTTTTCGTGTGTACAGCCAATCCATATATTTTTCTGAAACGGTGATGTCATCACACCATTTCCCGTTTTAGTGTTTTTCTGTGGCAGCGCCACACACTGGCCTGGCATGTACACTACATCGCTTTGAGTCGGTTTCAGCGGTTTCGTGTGTGCGCAAATATTTCTTGAGACGAGGGAAAAAAAAGATTGGATAGGGAAAGCTCTGGCTTCGTGTGGATGTGGCCTTAGGCTGGCCACACATTTTTTTAGCCCGATTTGCACCGCCTAGGGCCAGTTGTCAGAATTATCTTTATTTGGAAAGCCCATGTTTTCTACTCAGGATCAGGTAATCCATCTTACTTTTGTGCCGGTTTTTCAAAGCAAAATTGGATTGGATCACCCTGATCCAGATACACACTCTTTCCGATTACTAAATCTGGATTACTAGTGCTCTACGGAGCCGCTAGGGATATGGTGAATGCTTTCAATGCTTTTGCATAGCATTCACCCGAGAATCTGCGTTCGCTCACAACAAACTTTTGACTGGTTAATCTCTTATTGTGCCCATGTAGTTTACAAACAGTGATAAAAAACACTTTAAATATAATATTTTTGTTTGATATTTACAGCTGTTTGGAGATTATTTAATGGCGCTAAAATCTATGTTTTACTTTACTGTAGCCTACCGAAAGGCTTAATAGGTAACCTAATAATGTCTTATTTATTTATTCTAACTTATTTCTTTAATAGTTTAAATAATCAAGAGCAAAATAAAAAATGTGTATATGTATTACATGATCAATCAGATTACTGGCCCCAAGTGATCAGGGGGCATGGCCGATTCATTGCTCATCGCAAACAACTTTTTGTCCAAAAAATCCTCAATTGTGTGGTGTCATTACGATTATTTTACTGCTCCCAATCGCGTCGGAGCCCGCACAATCACAAATCGTAAATATCAAAAATATCAGTCAGGGATGATATTGTAGGTTTATCCGAATGTGCAATACGAATATAAAACAGATCCGCCATTTTTTTGCATTAATATTTTTAATTCCCTATCACACTGTGTCCATGTAACGAGTCCCGACCTAACGTTTATTTGAAATATAACACTGCTATTTATCGTTACAGATATAGATATTTCTCGAAAGGAAGATACTAAGCACAAAGCCTATGCTGCAGCTCAAGATAATGCAATTCATGCATGCATTGCCACTGCAGATACCACACACACACACACACACACACACACACACACACACACACACACACACACACACACACACACAAGCGTGCCTGAACTGATTAAACATTAATATTCATAAATATGTGCACTAGTTTTTAAAGGAGATAATCACACAATGTAGAAAGTGTAAAATTATTATTGTGCTTTCAAAAAAGTCTAAAAAAGATTTTTTTGAAGCCTTACATGGACAAGGCTGTTTTATGTCCTTGCATCAGAGCTAAGGCTAAAATTAGACCTAAATCATCATGCATTAACGGTTCTCTGAATCCTCTTTGCTCTCTACAATTTATGCTAAGCATTGCAAAATGTCAGTCTAAATTTAGGAGTGGAACAAAGATAAGATTTTGCTCATTTGTGATGAGCCGAACGCTTTGCCGCTGATCTTCTTTATTTCGAATTCTGTTTGTTGATTTGTTGCCCTCCACACACACACACACACACACACAGCTGCAGCAGGATATTGTGACACATAACTGACAAGCCCTTATTGAGTGAATAAAAATGAAAGCAAGAAGGCCATTCCAAGTATGACTGTGATGCTGATTTGAGATTAATGGTAAAATATCTCCTTAATAAATTTGCACAAGGCTGTTCCTTACATGACAATCAACTGGAAACGAGACTAGTTTTCCTTAGGCAGCCATTTTAAATGCAGCTTAAATGTGGCACTGCTAGAGAACGTCACAGTCAACAGCTTTTTCACAGCTTGCATATCAAAATAATATTTACTCATTAACAAAATCATCTACTGTTGCTACAATTTAATGCTGTCTTTTACAGATAATTACCTTTTAGTATCCAAAGAGTTTCAAATTATCCTTGATATATAATGTTACTGGTAATGGTAGTAAATCAAATAGCATTATTAAGCACCAGTAATATTGAATTGTACTCGTCTTTTTTGGATCTTTTAATTTTTTTTCTCCAGAGCTCACATACAGTATGTGGAATATTTTTTTGCATAAGACACAAAAAAGCAAAAATATGCCAAATATTAATGGCTCAGTGCAAGTCATTGCATCATACATCATATAGATGCATGTCATGACAATATTTTATCGCGTTATTTTTTTTGCGCAATTAACGCATGCAACATCCGTTTTTTTTTCTGTCATCCTTTGGCTAGCCTTATATTATATGATCACGCTCTTATTCATGCAAATGCTTTTAAACCATTCAAGCGTGACAAGACAAGAGAACATGCTGTCTGTGAATGTCTTGACACACACACATGATGCACAGAAAGACACAGTAACTGTGAAATTATTACAATGTAAAAATGTTGAAAACTCAGATGTTTTTAATCACGATTAATTACAGAATAAGTGTGCTGCTTATTAGTACATTTTTTGTATCAATTGAGAGCACTAATACACACACACACACACACACACACACACACACCACACACACACACACATACAGGCATACTATGTTAGATGTGATTAACCAATTTGACATTTGACAGCACTTATAAAAGTCTCTGTATATATATATACATATATATACATATATACATACATACATACATACATACATACATACATACATACATACATATATATATATATATACTATTTAGTGCTGTCAAATCAATAATCACGATAATCGCATCTAAACATAAAAGTCTGTGTGTATATTTTAGTGCTGTCAAATTGATTAAACATGATTAATCGCATCTAACATAAAACGTAAATATTTGTGTGTATATAACACCCACCCACACACACACACACACACACACACACACACACACACACACACACACACACACACACACACACACACACACACACACATTAGAAGTGATTAATTGATTTGACAGCACTAATAAAAGTCTGTGTGTGTACAGTTGTGGTCAGAATTATTGGCACCCCTGGTAAATATGATCAAAGACGGCTGTAAAAATAAATCAGCAATGTTTATCCTTTTGATCTTTTATTTAAAAATGCACAAAAATCACATTATGAAATAAATGCTTTCCTCCAAAACATGTTGGCCAAAATTATTGCCATCCCTACCATTTGTTTATGAGTAAAATATCTTTCCATTAGTATTTACATTCTGTTTAGCACACCAGGGTGACTATGAGCATGAAATTGTCTAGCTATGACGTCTTGTTTCACAGGAGTGTAAATATGAGGAAACACAGAGGCCAAATTCCCTTAATCATTCATCACAATGAGTAAAACCAAAGAATAGTTCTGATGTGCTGCAAAATATTGTTGAGCTTCACAGAATAGAAAGTGGCTGTAGGAAAATAGCTAAAGCATTGAAAACCCCCAAATCCACCATCAGGGCAATAATTAAGAAGTTCCAATCAGCTAAAGATGTTACGGATCTGCCTGGAAGAGGACGTGTGTCTATATTGTTCTAATGCATGGCGAAGAGGGGAGTTTGACTGGACAAAGACTTTCCAAGGATCACAGTTGGAGAATCGCAGAGATTAGTTGATTCTTGGGGTCAGAAAGCCTGAAAAATATATATCAAACAACCCCTACATCACCACATGTTGTTTGGGAGGGATTCAAGAAAAATCATTCAAACAAACTCCAGCATATTCAGTGGTCAGACACGACTGGAAATTTAAAAGGGACCTGGTTCTGTGGTCAGATGAAACTATAAAAAGAGTTTTTTGGCAGAAACCCCCAGATGTGTTTGGTGCAAACAGGGATAAAAAGTACCCCATGTCCACGGTTAAAAATACCACCGGATCTTTAATGTTGAGGGCCTATTTTTTTGCTGGAGGTCCTGGACATCTTGTTCAGATACGTTTTTATTAAATGCCAACAAATAAAAATCAAAACCTGATGGCCTCTGCAAGAAATCTTATAATGGGCCGTGGTTGGATCTTCCACCAGGACAACAATCCAAAACAAACATCAAAATCACTGAGCACAAAATGAAGCTTCTGTCATGGTCATCCCAGTCCCCTGACCTGAACCCAATAGAAAATGAGTGGGGTGAACTGAAGAGAAGAAGCACCGACATGGAGCCGGGAATCTGAAAGATCTGGAGAGATTCAGTATGGAGGAATGGTCTCTGATCTCTTGTCAGGTGTTCTCCAAACTCATCAGGAATTATAGAAGACGACTCAGAGCTGGGATCTTGGAAAAAGGGGGTTGCAAAAAGTATTTAATAAAAGGGTGCCAACAATTATGTCCAACGTGTTTTGGAGAATTTTACTTCAATGAAAGTTTAGATTTTAAAAATAAAAGATCAAAAGAATAAACATTGCCGATTTATTTTTACAGCCGTCTTTGATCATATATTTACCAGGGGTGCCAATAATTCTGACCACAACTGTATTTCTGACCCGTGCTGTCAAAGGGAGTCGGAATGCGTACGGGATAATTTCAGCTACAGGCAAAACAAGTGAAAAGTGTAGATTTTGAGGAAAGTTTTCAGTGATCCAGTAATCAAGTTCATTCAAACAGTCCAAAACAGCGCTAATGTAAAGAAGGCATCAGACATTTCAGAGAATAGAGACTCACAATTCGTTTTTAGTGAATTATTCATTCCAATGTGTTTGCATTAAAACACGAACTTTGGCGTATTCTGCAATTTTTTTTGAAGAGTGTTGGTAACGTACAGGAGTCGTACAGTAAGCACGTGAGAGTCTGTTATATTGATGCACAAAGTCCAAACCACGTGTGTGCGCGGTCTCGATCACTGATCACACGCTGCATTCATGTACAGACACATTTCAGGACATTTCGCGTTGTTTCCACACACAATACAGTTTTCTGATTGTTTACTTTGCTAGATATAGCAAATGATGGCAAAATGAATGTGTTTAAAAAGATAAATGGCGGATGCTTAATTTTCAGATAAGTGTGTGATTAATCACGATTAATAACACAACAGGAGTGCGATTAATCACGATTAAAGCATTTTAATCGATTGACAGCCCTAATATGTGTGTGTGTGTGTGTGTGTGTGTGTGTGTGTGTGTGTGTGTGTGTGTGTGTGTGTGTGTGTGTGTGTGTGTGTGGACTGGTAATCCCTACGGTATGGGGACAAAATGTCCCCACAAAGATGGCAATATCCAAATTTTTGTCCTTGTGGGGACATTTTTTTGGTCCCCATGAGGAAAACATCTTATAAATCATTTTTAAGTGATCTTATAAGTAATTTAAGTGAATCTTATAAGTGATTTTTTTGAAAAGTAAAAATGCAGCATGTCTCCTGTGATGGGTAGGTTTAGGGGCAGGGGCAGTGTAGGGGGATAGAAAATACGGTTTGTACAGTATAAAATGCATTACGCCTATGGAATGTCCCCAAAACATGGAAACACAACATGTGTGTGTGTGTGTGTGTGTGTGTGTGTGTGTGTGTGTGTGTGTGTGTGTGTGTGTGTGTGTGTGTGTGTGTGTGTGTGTGTGTGTGTGTGTGTGTGTGTGTGTGTGTGTGTGTGTGTGAAATGTCCCCACAAAGATGGCAATATCCAAAATCCTTGTCCTTGTGGGGACATTTTTTGGTCCCCATGAGGAAAACATCTTATAAATCACACTAAGTGATGTTTTTGAAAATGTAAAAATGCAGCATGTTTCCTGTGATGGGTAGGTTTAGGGGCAGGGGCAGTGTAGGGGGATAGAAAATACGGTTTGTACGGTATAAAATGCATTACGCCTATGGAATGTCCCCACAAAACATGGAAACACAACATGTGTGTGTGTGTGTGTGTGTGTGTGTGTGTGTGTGTGTGTGTGTGTGGTACCTGTAGATATTTGGTGTTGCCTTGGTGTGTGTCAAATTTGGCGTTATTACTAGGGATTTTAAGGTATAGTTGCTTGGTGATTTTGAAAAAGTACATGGCCAAAAAGAATGCCTGGTAAATTTTCTCTATTCATTTGCAGCCGTGACAGAGCGTTAATTTTCACACTCTTTTTAATTGGTTGTACACTGTTGCAATGTTTAAGAGGCTTAAATCTTGAAAGGAAATGCAAAGCTAAGTTCTGGTAAACATCTCCATAACAGGAATGCTTTTGACGCCAGATGCTACAGCGGCTACTCAGAGCTAACCAACCAACATGAGAAACACGTAATTCTGAGAGTGAAAAAAACAAAAAACAAACAAAAAAAACGCTGATGATCGTTCTGCCAGTAGCAGGTGCGGCTCGATTCAAATGCCTGTCAAAGCTAATATACGCTAATCAGCTGTTGGATTTGCCTTTTTTGGCTGTCACACGTAATGAAAGACAAGAATATGTCATCAGACACTTTTTTTCTTCCTCTTGCAGAACTATCAAAGCATGAAAGTGGTGGGCCATTCAGATGAGAGAGAGAGAGAGAGAGGCGTCACAAAAATCAGAAAACAACTGCACAACCCACGTGGTGGATCATGACAGCAGTCAAGTGAATAACTCAAGAAGGGGAAGCTTAGCAGAATATTGATTTAATGCTGCATTCATGCAGGGAGGATGTTCACCCGCATTACGCACGCTCTAATATTCCCAACATACCTTGGGCCTTTGGTTTTCCAAGCCACTCGGAGAGAAAGAGGCCGAAATATTCCTCTCGCATGAGCATTTCCGAGCTGAATCGAGCCGCCTATGCTAGAACGCCACTGATTAGCACTCGTTTTGTGGGGTGTAACAAAATGGCTTTATGAAGCATCCCAAAGAATTCTTGGTCAATACTGTGTGTTATGACATTTGGTATGTTCACCCAATTAAAATATCTCAGTAAGTGAAAGTTAAATGTGATTAGAAGCACTAGACAGACAAACAAATGGGTTGTATAAAGAATGTGTCAGCTTTAAGAAAATAACAATATCATTGTAATATTATTAAAGTCCCCTTTAAAGCAAGATATTATAGCATTCTGATGTGTCCCCTTTGTTTGACAGAAAGCCATTTTTTAACCATTCAGGATGTGATGTTACAACAAAACCACCATGAGGAGATTTACTTTTGAGCCTTTCGGATAATTTTATACATAGATGTCCTATTTATATGTCGTTTTGATGGTATGCATTCAACATTTCTGTTGCCCCAAAGTGCCCCAAGTTATATATAAATACACACACACACACACACACACATGTGTATATACATGCATGTGTGTGTATTTATATATACATAATAATGATACACATATATTATGAAAACACAAACTTTTATTTTGGATGCGATTAATCACAATACATTTTTCCCCAGCACTGTTTTTATATATCAATCACATTTTATTTATTTGCAATAGAATATATATATATATTAGACAATTGATGTAATGGTTTTAGAGTTGTTTTTCGAGCTTTAATTTTACATAATTGTTTTGGTAATATTTTGTATTTAACAACAAAATGAATACAGTGTTGTTTTAAAGTAAAAAGAAATAGAGGGCTAAAAGTGTATACTAATTACATTATGTCTATGCAGACATCATTGACTATATTGAATATTTAGTTTATTCCGTTTAAAATGTATTATAAATATAATAATATTCGCTACATAATACATGATATAATTTAATTGCTATAAAGACTTTATCCGTCTAGCTATATTTTTAAGCATTTTTATCAGTAATGCAAACGATTATCAACAAGTAATCAATAAATGAAACTACCTACAGCTGATTCTTTTTGGTGCAGTTTTTTTTTTCAGTTCCAGGAGCTTTGAAGCAGAATTGACCTCAGACTTCAGAAGACATTCCCCATTTTTCTTCTCACGCATTCTTGCGCACAGAAATCAGCGAGGAGGAGCGTCTGTCCCCCCGCTTGCGCCCAATGGAACAAAGAGCAGCGTTATCAATGTGGAGGCGTTCAGCCAATGGGAGCGCTTCCCTGCTGATGACGCGACGCAGCGGCTCTGGTCTCTTCCCACTGCGCAGGAAGCGAGACGCGCAAAAGAATCAGAAGTTAAGCGCAAAGGTAACACTCGACAGCAGCAGCAGCAGTTTTTACTGTAACCGCTCGGAGTTTCCCCGCGAATGCAAGAGGAACCCGGTGTCTAGAGCAGGATGAATGGTTAGTATCGATATTACTTTTTTATTCTACGAAAAACACTTTGCAAGATGCGTTAGATGTTTATCGTAGTCGCTTGAGGAACATCACTCAGAGTTTAAAATGAGATTTTGCTTTGATGCTTAAAGACGTATTCTGGAATAACAAACCTTTGACAAAGCGTAGGCTATTATAATAGAAATTAAAAATTATTATATTAGTGGACTGTTTTATAATACTATCAATGTTGTGTATTAATATAGCCTATATACTTGAACTTTCTTTTTCTTAAATTGATTCTAATTCTTTTCTATTTGTGAAACACACCTTTTATAATCCTATAAAACATCTAGATTTAGATCAGCTTAAAAACCACTGTTAGTTATTAAAACAAGAATTGTATTTCAAAAATGATATTATTACTTTTTTATTTGCAATATGCAACGATTTATCATCATCCCATGTGAAAATCTTCTGCAATTTGTCTTTTTTTGTTCAATTTGACACGTGTTGTAAAGTTGTGACAGCCGGTGACCTGTGTCAAGCAGTTGTGTGTTTGTTTTTTCTTTCTTTAGTCATATGCAGACTGCCATATGCATGTTAAAATGCGGCTCATAAATATAAATAATGCTTGTATTAATATTAATTTAACATCTTGAGAGCTGGGCTATCAGGAAACCTGAGTTCAGGGGGGGGAAAGACATATTGCAATGCAATGAGACCTTGCAAGACTGTTTGATGTCTGAGGGTCTTCAGATGTTTTTAATTAGGACCTGTAAAAAAAAAAAAATCAGTCTGTCCTGTTCTCTGGGGCGATGCTTTGAAAAAAAAAAGGCTGGAGAACACAGAAAGTCACTTCAGTGGAGGATCGCCTAATCAAATTTTTATAGCATTTTCTCATTTTTTTTCCCTCCCTCCCTTCTTCGCTTTCTTGGTCCCGGTGAACGAGTTTCTCTTTGTCTGCCTCTTTGGTAACCACACCTCCCCCCAAAACGCAGCCGGCTCAGACACCTGAAGGCTAGACATAATGATCAACGCGGTCCCCATGAGTCTGGATGCCTGCCAGTTGTTTTCGCTGTTTTTTTCACTACTTTGTCTCTTCTTCTGTTTTTTTTCTTTCTCTCCCTTGCATCTCTTGCCCTGCACAATCAAGGGGCCAGCATGCAATGTTGGGGGCCAGTATGCAGTATATGAGGGGCCAACTCTTCTGCAATGTATGGACCAGGGAGAAAGAAGTCTGGCACACATGCAAGGAGAAGCATGAACAACAATGTCTCCTTGTGTGTGTGTGTGTGTTTGTGAAAGCGGGAGTCTTTATTCAACCGTGCTGTTCAAAATTGCATATCAGGCTTTTCTTTTCCATACAAGACCTGTCAACATACAGTATTCGCATGCTTTTTGTTTTCATAAAAAGCAATGGCGGCTTATTAAGATTTCTTTTTAGGCATGTTTTGTGACTCTTGGTTCTGTGGATTAGACTGAGCGTTGGATTCTCAGCTTGTTTAAGTGCTTTGTCTGTGTAAGATTAGGTTTACCGCATGTGAAATTACATACACTGATGTGTAACAATAATGCAAGAATGAATGAAAGATGGATGATAAAACAGATTTTTTACACAGTATCCTAATCACTGTATTATAATGTTTAAAGTCGACAGACTTCACATGAAGAATCGCATTTATTAAATAGCTAACTATAAACTCACTAAATTAATTAAGGGGGGGGGCACAATTATTATTAATGTTTGTTTTGATTTCAGTGCTGGATTCATATTATTTAATAAATAGTTGGATACTGATGTGTTAAAAAAAAATTCTAAAATTGATTTGAACGGTTTGCTGCTTGCCACATGCAAAACTTTGAATATTGCTCGTACATATGGATCTCATAACATATGGCGTCTGTTTCCCTGTATTTTCATAAAGACACGCTTCCTGAAATCAGTGTCCCAAAATTCGCCATTTTGTCTCGAGCTAGTGCACTTTGATTTGCTCGACGTGTGATATTTTGGATGTAGTCTGCTTGTGTTTTCTCACAGAGCTCAGAGCCGACATGTTGGGAGTACAATGGCACTAAGTAGACGGCAGATCCTTTCTTTCTCGCTCTCCTCCTCTGCCATAAGCCTTTGAAGGGGTGTAATAAAAGGTTCAATAGAAGCAACAAGCTGTTTTTTTCTCTCCTCTCACGCGTTCTTTAGGCATTCTACCTGCGCATGAATAGGAGGCCACTGAGACCCTCTGACAGAGGAAGAGTGTTTATTGAGGGCTAAAGGGCTCAATACAATCAGACAGCCTCACGTAGAGAACTGCTCGGCTTGGGCGAGAGGCCATGGGCGTGAGTTCTCCCTAGCGTCACACCCATTGACTCCGTTTTGAACAACGTTTTTGAGCTGCTGAGGGGAAATTTTATAGCAATGCACATTGTGGATATAGATATCAAGTATGTTTTTAATAGATGTATTTTTGCTCATCACAAAGAGTTTAAATAAAGGTTCTTTATTGGCATGGATGGTTCCATGAAGAACCTTTAACATCAATGGAACCTTTTACCATTCTTCAGGTTCTTCAGATTATTAAAATGTTCTTCATATTAAGAAAAAGGGTTCTTTTAAGAACCGTTTATTGAAAGATTCTTTGGGAATCTCTGCGAAAACCCACTTTTGGAACCTTCAATTTTAAGAGAATATTTTGAAGGAAAATAATAAACTCATATCTGAATATTGGAGTGAATATGCCATTCTCAATTCCTAAGGTGGTTAAAGGAATAATTCAGACAAAAATTAATGTGGTCATCAAACAAAATCTAAAAATCTTTTTTTTTTCATACAAAGTCATACAGAATTTGACCGAATTTTCATTTTTGGGTGAACTATCCCTTAAACCTTTAACTATCATTAAACCATCCTGACAAGTCAAACAGCATCAGTACCATTAGGAGTTAAAGTAATCCATTAAAGTAATCCATTAAAGTAATCCGGGCCCTACATACCTCAATCCCTCCAAGGAATATCATTTTATGTAGTATGAATACCAGCCATTTTATGATTTTTCATTTTGGTATGTATAGAAATACCATCTACTATTTTCAGCTAAGCTTAAACCGCGCAGCCCAGCGTTTAAAGAAAATATGTAATAATATTTATGCACGCTGAATTATGGGGTGAAATTTGAATGGAGGGTTCTTGACTTATTCCTCTTGCGCTCAGTGTGAAAACGCTTCGCCGGGTAGAGGTTAATTGTTTTTAGATCTTTATGTGTCAAGAGAAAATGGAGAAACTGGTGCATAATTGAGCTCCTAGTCGTTTGAGTGATTATGGATTAACGCGCCTCTCCAAAGGAGAAAGACTGCGAGGGAAGGAGCGAAAAGAAAGGACGAAAAGTCCCATGTCGTGAGCTGCAACCACAGGGGTTGTCTGGCCTTTTCAGAGCTAGAGGGAGTGGAGGCTTGTTTAGTCAGTGGCCCTTGGGGGCTTGACCTTTGACCCGTGCCGTGCCCTCTGTGCTCCAGGTGCAGGTCGGTTCTCCACGGTGTTCGTTGCACACACACACACACACACACACACACACACACACACACACACTCCGAAGGGCTGGGAGTAATGTTGCATGATGCCTCCCCCCCACCCCCTCCACCCGCATCTTTTATTTTTTGTTTGGTGTGGCAGAGCCCAAAAGGTTGCAAGGGTGGGTGGAAGAACCTACTTGTATTTGTTAAAACACCCTTGAAGTTCATGGCTCTAGAACGGAAGGCGCAACTAAAGATAATGCAGTGTTGTAATATTCATGAATGCATTAATCAGGAGGTTGTCGTGTATAATTATTACAGTGTTTGATAATGCCAGAGCAAATCACCCCAGGCAGTGGTGATTGCTGCCTGATGCTATTAATGTTCTTTAATAAAATGCCCGTGTGGGCCGAACCATCAGCGCAGCCTGGTAGTTAAGTGCTGTAAGGTTAATGAGGCAATTTACATACGTTCTGCCACCATCTGGACGCAGTAAGAGACAGCTGCTTGCTCTTATTTCATACTGTGTTTTGGGAGCTAACCCGCAGAAATGTCATTCCAGTACACGCAGAGAGCTTGTTGAACACTTTTGACTTTTGTCCCGTCAACACAGATGAATTCTGGGAGAGAATCAGTATGCTAATGTGCAGTTTTGCTTCTCAGTTGCAGTTTTCATTTGTAATCCTCCACACAGTAGCTGACTTTCATAAAAAAAGAAGAAGAACTGATTGGTTTTTAATTTGTTTTTGAGTAGTGTGTGCTTATAGTTCTTTTATTTTTTTGCTTTAGCATGTGGTATATGTTGTACATACAGTTACTTGCTATAATTAGGTATGCGAGAAACATGCAAGAGTAAAATACAAGAGCTTTATATTCATTTTTAAAGTCTGACTGGCATGTACGTGCTTAGATAAGTCTTTAATGGTTTTATAAGTCATCAGTCACTGATTAAAAGGCTGAAAGTGAACAAAACTGAAGTTGCGTAATTAAAACTAGAGATATGACTTACCATAAACTCACCAATGTCCCGTGGTTTTCTTCTGAAGCTTATTCACTTAGTGGTTTCCAACATTTGTTTTTAGCTGGCAGATCATTCAAAACAATTACATACTCTTTTTATGTAGTGTACAAATTAGCCTTCATTTATACCATTAAACTTAAAATTCGCTTTTTATGATTAATAATGTTGCCAAATGACTATTTTGTTCTTATTTTTTACTACATTAACTGGACTGCTACTTTTAGCTAATACGCCAAAATGCTAAGCTAAAAAGTTTGCTAGCTTAAGCTAAGAACTTACGCATTTATAACTGTCAAAAGTGAGACAACAACATTTTTTTATCAGAAATGATGGTAAGAATTTATTTAAGGGTCCAATTCTCAAAGCTCGAACTAGTTTCTTATTAGCATGCATATTACTAGGATATTGGCTGTTTATTAATATTTATAAAGCACATATTAATGCCTTATTCTGCATGACCATATTCTACATCCCTTAATCCTACCCAATACCTAAACTTAACAACTACCTTACTAACTATTAATAAGCAGCAAATGTAGTTAATATGTAGTTAATAGTGAGAATTGGAATCTAATCTAAAGTGCACCCGAAATGATTGTTTGCACAATAACTTTATGCTATCAGTCGATTAATTCAACATTGGTACTTTTCAACTCTCATAACTATTTAAGTCTAGAGTAGCCAATTGACTGAACCACTTGGAGTTTTCCATGGAAAACACTTTGAGATGCTATTCTAACGAGATGTACTTAAAGCCTTTGAAACTATGCTGTATCTTTATATTGTAGGTCAGCCAGCATTTTCAGCAAACAGCTTTATACCGATTGCAGTCGCTATCTTTCCTTAACAGCGGCAAGAAAAAAGGATATACGGATAATTTCACACCACTTCCTCTGAGGACTGGACAAAGAACAGCCACTATGCAATCGATAACCAAGCGCGAGAATGAACGAGGGCTGTTTAAGATTTGCAGTTTGGATTCGAAGTAGGTAGACACAAGCAGGATCCCCTCTGACAGCTGAAAGCAAATAACTGTTACTGAGCTATCCGTAAAATTGCTGAGATGGACCGTGAAAGGGGAAGGCGAAACTGTGGAGTTGGTGGATTCCTGCTGGCTCCGTTTCAGGCAAGGTAGACTGAAAGGGGTTTAAGCAGCGAGCATCGAGGACTTGCCGGGGAAACCTGACTGCGTTTTCCGACAGGCCAAAAAGAAGGTGGAATTAATTTGCTGTCATCGCCGATTGAGGGCTTGATTCTTCGAGTCTCGCTCAATCTCGGCGATTATAAAGCGATCCTGCTCGACAACGACTGTGTTGGAGTCAGCAGGCGTGTTTGTTCCAGTTAGAAAATCGTGAAAAAGGAACATGGGAATTAACTCTTATTGTCAGAAGCGCAATCCGAGATGAAAGCCGTCGAATGCACAGTTTGTACAAATTCAGCATTTGTCCGGTTCTGTGGCTCTATCAAAGCAGAGCGGCACCGGGGAGCCTTTATTTGCCGTCAATTGTGCTGCAATCCCTAAAAGATATAGTATCATTTTATTGTTCGGCTGCTCCTCATTTCAACTCGAGACTCTGTTGTGTGATCCATTCAGTCAAATTCTAGGGACCGTTCCAACTTTCAAGTTGCGGTTCATTCATTGAATGTCTTTGAACCCTATTCATGTGTTTGCAAAGTGAGCTAAAGACCTGCGAGCTGTAAACTTCAAAGCACTTCCATATTGTACTTATTACAAGAAGTGCATCCAAGCATTAGTGGCTCTCATATCCAAAGCATTTATCCACAGCTAGCAGAAAGGAAGCTTAAATTGGCAAGCCATTGGCATCAACACTTAGTGCTACATTTTGCAACCTGTCCACAATGGATAAACAACCAAAAGGTTACTTCATGCTATCAGCCTTGCTGAGATCCTTCACCTTAATTTTTAGGACTCTCACAGTTGTCCTAGTGGCATCTAATGGTGGATAAATGGGTGCCAATTGCTTTCTGACCTGACTGAGATGGCTTGCAAGATGTGCCAGTATGCACACACAAGAACATTAATGGAGGTTTTCCTTTGGTAGCCGAGTAGATGCCAGTTTGATGGATGTTTAATTGAGACATGGTGGACAATGAACTTGAAGCCCCCAAGGGACCACTCAATTAGTTTAGCACCACTGCCGAAGCCTCCCTGTTTTGTCAACGCGAGTACTGGGACTAGTAATCTCAAGAGGTTTTCATGGTCTGTTTACGAATGCATCCAAACTCCCTGTGGTCCTGCCCTGTTCACCTCCTAATTTGAGTTAAACAATCCTTTTAAAAAACATTTGTGCTGGAGTAAATTCGGCGTGTGACCATTGTCAAGCTCCCCCATTGCCATTGTTAGCATTTGCATTAGCATAGCTTTAGCTCGCACCTGAAATCAGAACCCTTTAGGGTCCAGTTATTAAAGTTGACTTGTCAGTGAGATATTTCAGCATTTCAATATTTCATTTTTAGTAAAGGAAAATAGATTTAGAGGGTTTTTTTAGCAGCAATTTAATTGTATTGAACTTTCTCAGATCTAAACCTTTATTTTGTTAAAAACTGTTTAATATTTAGAGTTTTTTTTAAGGTAATAATGCATATGTGTAATAAAATATGAACAAATCCTTTGTATGTTAAATTCTAAGAATGTTAAGGACAATCTTGAATGAATTATTCCACTCAAGGCTTATATAGGGATTGCCTGAGGATTGTGGAGTCAGCACAACCACTTCAAGAGTGCTCATCTTCAATCCAAATATTTCTCTCCCTACTCACACGGATCTGAACAATACGTTTTGAGTTGTAGAAAATGCTTATGTTTTAAATGCCTACAAGTACAACTAACATATTCTGAACAAGTACATGAGCACAAATGCTTCAAGCTATGCAATCTTTGCACTCTCAGTATTGCCACAAGGGGAGCTATAGCGGGAATTAGCATAAACAGTCTTCTTCTACTGTAATATTCGACACTTCTTATGTTTATAGCTAGCTACCGGGGACATTTGTAGGTACTACGTAACGCACATGCCTTGTGTATTTTTCTGGCCTACTCATGCTGTTAGGATTTTGCCTAGATCAAATGTATATTATTTATACTTCTGTACATTGTGTTAATATTAATTTGTGTTACGTAAAGGCAAAAGTCCAACACATCGTGCTCACTTCCTCAGCGTGTTTTTTGAAAAGTCTGCCTACCTCTTTCCCAAAGTACAGGACTATGGCCATTAAAATAAAACAAACCATAAAATGCATACTCAGCAATGCCACAACCAGCACTACAATGTGCATTAGCATGAAATACGACATACTCTTCAAGTGTCAATTTGTTTACAACTAGCTATTACAAACATGGTTTAAAGATGGTTTTTATCTAATTATATCCTTGCTTATCATTAGGGCTGCACCGATATGAAAATTTTGTCCGATAACCGATAATTCTTTATATTTAAAAGCCGATGACCGATATATTGGCCGATAAATTGAATATACATTTTTATATAATTTTTTAGAACCTGATTACAAAAGTCCCACCATTAAAATCCATGTCCCAAGTGTTTTTATTATAATTTTATGTAGCCTATATGACAGAATTGCTCTGAACGTTGCACTTAACCGTATTTTCCCTTCTGAAGTGATTTAAATCATATTTCAAGCAATTCAAAACCGTCATGGACATGCACAGTGTTGCACCTGATGTGTCTCAGCTGAAGGGAATTATCATTATTTATCAGTTTTCATATATTGGCCGCATTTTCTTATTGAGCTGATAACGATAACATTCAAAATGTTATCATACATCGGCCGATACCGATATGGTGTCCGATATATCATGCATCCCTACTTTTTATTATTATTATTATTTATTATTAAATGAATATGTCCTTGTGATATTTAATCAAAAACTTATCTTATGACTTACGAGGTCGCAACAATTAGCAAACAACAATTATCCAATCAAATCTCGATGGACAAAATCAAGTCCCGCCCTACATTTTTTCTTGTTTGAGAAGCCATTTCACTCATACGTCACAATAGGAAAAAAAGATGCACGGAATTTACTTTAATGCCAACTTTAATAGCCAAAACATTTAAAGGTAACTCACCTCTTAGAGTACTGAGGTGTGTAACCACTAAAAATGTATGCAAGAACGCACATTATGTAAGTACAATGCCTCTGCATACTTACATCGTTTCTGGCCAGCCATGCCTTTAGTACAGACCAAAATATATGCTACATAATTTGTTTTAATGCTTAAGTTTTTTTTGCTAATATTTTGTAACATAAAAGTAGAAGTCTAAAATGCTCTACGTGATTGTTTTAGAGTGTTTTTCCCATTCAAATTGATTTAAATGTTCAGAATCAGTCTGCATCTTTTCCAGGATAAATGGCTACCATAAACATGGTCATTAAAATAAAAAAGACCATAAAACCACTATTTAAATTAAAACCAGGGAAATGGTTATGATCTAACGACGAAGGGAACTGTGCCACAGGCTAAGAGAGACGCAGACTAACCATCTTACTTGAATGTCTACCTTGTAAATGGCATGTTATGCATGTATGTTGAGGAAAAATAAAGATACACACTAGGTTTATAGTTGTCAGCGTAGGATGTTTTAGCCTTGAATGTTTGTTCAAGACGGATGATAGTTGAGTTAAGAGATGTATAGCTGAATCCCTCACTCTCTATGTATCTTTCTCTCGGTTTGGGAGGGCTTGTAAACTGGCGGTCGCCTCATCTCCTAACCCCTTTTTGAAGCCCCCTCTGGTATTGCTGAGTTGACAGAAATGCAGGAATGGTAGGAGCTTGAAAACGAGAGACCCTCCCCGTCGCTCACTATCTCACTTTTCACACTGTCTTTCCCTCTCTCTGTTTTTTTTGCCGTGCCTGTACAGGCATGCCTGTCAACCGAACGGAGGGTGGATGGGGGCGCTGAGGGAGAGGAGTGGTCTAGGGTGAACAAAGGAGCACTGTCACCGCTTTTCAGGGGTTCTGGGCTGTGCAGGGTGAACGGAGAGCCGGGTGGGGGGTGGCGAGAATGGCAATTAAATATGGACGAGTGAGCATTGAAACCGAACGTAGAGGAGGACAAGCATCGAGTGTTCACACATATAGTCAAGCTCGAAACGGAGACTGTGGAAGCTCTATGTTTGACGTTCATTGTGCAATATTTGCCCAACCCTTTATCTGTGCAGCTGTGGCCTAAAAAAAAGAGAAAGCGTGAATAGTTGAATAGCCGCACAGCTGCTGGCGATTTGATGAGCGTCTATTACCACTACAGAGTCATCCTCTTGCGCTGAAGTCACCTCTCCACACAGTGTAATATAGAGCAGGGCAGGGCCAGATCAGGGCAAATGTTTGATTTGTCAAGCCTTGCTCATCCTTTCAGGGCAAAAACACAGCTGGTAGACACACAGTCACGACCCGATGACTGGGAGGTGTTGTACTTTCCTCTTTAATACTCTTTGTATGTCTTGCGGGTGCTTTGGGAAAGATAACGAAAAGTATTTTAATGTAATGATTGGAATCCGCGACCTAGTCTCATCTTGTCAAATTGAGTTTTTTTAAATGAAATGCGCTGCCTTCTGCTTTCGCCTGACTTTAGACATTTCCATCTGGTGAAACGATTTCCTTATCTTTCTTCCTTCCCCCTCCCTCTGCATTTCATAGGTTATCAAGGCGCCAGAAACAGAGCGAAGGAAGCCGTTGGAAGATGCAATGCTGGGAGTCTTTTAAACCCTGGTTCTTCTGGCGACTTGGCAGAGCTCAACCATGGACTGCTACAGGCCGAAGACGAGCGATAAAGGTAACGGATTTACTTCGGAGGGTTTGTGGTAAAATCAAAATGTACGTCGTTTGGTGTCCTCAAATGGCTCCTCGGTAGGATCTGCAAACATGTATGCGTGCGTGTATGTATGCATGTTGGGCAATTTGCCATGTGATCCAGGTGCAGAACGTGTTTCATCTCCGGCTCATCCTGCACACTCAGGCGTCAGTTCCTTGACTGATTATCTGTGCCTTCATCTAACCTCGTCGTGTTAAACCGACATCTGAGACTCCCTGTATTTTACTCACTGCAATTACCTCACCGCAAGACACTATCACTGCTATTATGAGCGAGTCTGGAACAATATGACATCTTTAGGGTGCAGGAATTTAATTTTCAAATATAGGTATTCCACAACCTTTGCTGAAATGATGATGTCTGGCATGATGTAAAAGTTGGTTTTTAGGTAGTCTGAAAGAGCCAAAAATAAGCATGCAATGATTTGTAATTATTGCAGCAAGGAACAGTTCAGCCAAAAATGACATTTCTGTTTTTCTGCTGAACACAAAATAATAATTTGTGACCCTGGACAACAAAACCAGTTATAAGTCACACGGGTATATTTGTGGAAATAGCCAAAAATACATTGTATGGGTCAAAATTATTAGGATATTAAGTAAAGATCATGCTCCATAAAGATATGTTGTAAATTTTATACCGTAAATATATAAAAATTTTATTATTGGTAGTAATATGCATTGCTAAGGACAAGGCGATTTTTCTCAATATTTCGATTTTTGCACCCTCAGATTCCAGATCTTCAAATAGTTGTATCTCTGTCAATATTTGTCATATTCTAACAAACCATACATCAACTTAAATCTTATTTATGCTGTATAAATCTCAATAAATCTCAATTGACCATTTTGTGGTCCAGGGTCCCATTTATCAAGAACTTTCATAGTGAACGTGTCTTTTGAACTCCAAAAAGTACAAAGAAACATCATAAAATAATTATATCCAAATTACTTCTGAAGCCATATGATTCAGAAATTTAAGCTGTAATTCACTGAAACTCTTGTCGCTGGTCTGAGGCATTGACAACAAACAGGACAAGATTGCTTTTACAGTGCTTTTATGTTGTTTTTGTCCTTTTTGGAGCTTGACTGACTGCTGTTGTAAGAAACTCTGTTCCAAAAACAAAATAACAGCGTGATGGATCTTGAAAGACATGAAGGTGAGTAAATAATGATAGATTTTTTGTTTATCCGGTGGACTACACGTTCAAGTTTAAATGTTGCTTGTGTACATGGTTTTTACAGCTCTACCCTCAAATCCACAAAGATCAGCGTTACCGATCAGCCGTTTCATTTAGTGTTTGCTTTTCTCCAGCGCCAAAAATGTTGCATTGTGCTGCCAGTTAGTATTCCCAAGATGAACTCTCAGCCACTTAAACTAAGAGCATTCTTTATCCATACTAAAAGCTTGAGTAAATGATCTCCAGTCTGTCAAGTGGTCAGACAGACTGGCCCTGTAGGATTATAGGTAACACAGATATAAATGCTGAATTGCCGGAAGGCTATAATTTCTCCTTCCTTTTCTATCCCCCATCAGACCCCACCCTCCCTTGCTCTCGTCTTTTGTAAAAGTCTCAGCAGACTTTGTCAGGAGACTAGTTTAAGACACTGACTGTCTCTTTTCCAGTGGACACTTGCTACATTATCCTCGCTCCGCCCTTTTGTAGACCCCCACACGCCTCAACAAGTGTTTAAAAGCTGCTTTTATTCCCTCCGGCGACGACCTCTCCAGCTGTTGTCTTCCTGGATGTGATTCACTCGGCCGTTTGATGCCTTTTCTCTCGCACCTCAGCCTCATCCTCTCCTGCTGGGTTAACAACGCACCTCCGGCCTTTGACTACTGTCGCATGGCAGGTGAATCCAGCAATAAGTGGACTTGGATGCGGGGGATGGGGTCTGTCATTGAAAGCACTAATTGAGAATGCAATTTTAGATCTTTCTCAGTTAGCATAATCTACCCCTTATTTGTGAGAGCTCTCCCTCATGTCCCCACTCCCATGCTGGGAAGCCCCAAGGTCCACTCACCCTATTCTACGTACCCAGCAGGAGGGTAGTGGCTAGCATGCTAGCTGGATTTTGCGAAGCTAACAGTGCATTGCATGCCGAATTAGCAGACACGGCCCCCAGAGCATTCATAAAGTCACACTGTGGAGGGATGGCTAACGTTGTCCTTTGGTAATTGGCACAAGCTTGGTGGGATTTAGAACTGTCAAGGAGGATTTTAGGGAGTGTTGAACAATATGGCAGAGTGCTGACATATGAAAATGTGTGAATTTATACACGGCTGATTGGTCTTCGTATTTAGATATTATAGTAGCATGCTTAGCTCTTTGTGTAGTCGAGCTACAGTCTTCGTCTCTCTGTCCAGATTTATGTGACGCAATGCATAATTTAATATTTGAAGGATAAAATACACATTGCATGTCACCTCTGTCTCTTGGAGCAAATGCACACATTGAGGCCAATTGTAGTCTGATTAATCCCTCGGGTCATTTTGACCCGAAACTCAGGACCCCAGGACTTTTGTTGCACTTGAACCACAAATACACAAAAAATTGACTGGATTCAAGCATTTTTGTGCTTGAAATTTACAAAAGTAACAAATCTATTCCTCGTGGGTCAATTTGACCCCCTAAGAAATTAATGGAATTATCACTATTCAAAAAACTAAAAATTATCACAATTCAAACTAAAAATGCTAAAACTTTACCTAACAATTATTTTATGTCTAAATTGTGTATCTGAATGCATACTAAAGAGACTTTAGGACCCAGCGGAACAGCTCATTTGCTCCATATAGAGCTATAAGGCCATCTAATGGCAAGAGTCATGAAATATCATGTTATATATATATATATATATATATATATATATATATATATATATATATATATATATATATATATATATCATTATTATTATTATTATTATTATTATTACCAGGTCAGCAAAGACACCCAATGTAAGATGTTTTGAGCTGAAATAAAAGGGTCATGCATGAAATAGTGAGTTATTTAGAATTTAAGTTGAAAGAATGTAAAGAAAAATGTATTTATTATTTATTGATAAAATCTAGTAATTTAAAGGTAAATAAGTAAAAATAAAATAAAAAAATCTCCCCCAAAAAATGCATATAAAAATGAAATGAAATAAGGTTTCTGGACAAAAAAAAAAAATAAGAATAATTTTAGGGCTTCGGGTCATTTTGACCCGTGAGGAAAGGATGAGGGTTAACTTTTACACATACTGGGTAAGGCTGAGCTAAAATAACATTATTGGATTTGTTAGTCTAACTTTGCAAAGTCAGACCGGTATGATTTCAGTTTTTAAGACATTTAAGATTACTTATTGCTTTTGTCTGCATGTAAATTTACTGATTTCTACTTGAGAACAGTATAGAGAATAAAGGAAATGCTGAGGAGAAAAGGAAGGAACCGTATTGGGAAATAACGCAAACCAGACTCAAACACAACCACAGTGTCAAGTGTTGCTGTAGTTCAACTGCGGTGCGTTTTCCAAAAGCATCGTCAGCCAACTTCCGTTCGTTATCAACATAGTTCAACGAGTCTGTGTTCCAACAAACATTCACAAACAGCATCGCAAAGTTGAGTGGTTTGAACGACAGCTCTCGGGCTGCGGTTAGAAGCATACTTTTCTTGTTTGCATGACATGTGGACTTAATAAATACTTATCTGGAGAAAAATAAGCAAGCTGACATTCAGTTTGATCTATATCTTTCATTTTAAATATATATAAATGTTATTTACGTCTTTTAGTTTGTCATTAAAGCGCAGTGAAGCGTTTTTTCGAAATGATTGAATTTGGAAATAAAGCAAAATAGAAAATGAGAATTAGTCCTTAGATGACGTGTCGGTAATTTATAGCAAAACATCTGCCATTAATTCGATCTCTAGTTATTATTCTACCATCTGTGTGACATCATTAACCAATGTAGTTGAACAACGAATTTGCGACAATGCGGTTTTGGGAAACAGTCGTGACTAGCTAGTTGATTTCTTCACAGATTCATCGTACTATGGTAGTTAAACAGCGAGTTATGTAGTTAGCATTGCGCTAGCAATGACAAGGTCATATTGTCAAATGTATATCTTGTAAATTTCATAACACACCGCTAGGCTAATTTTTATTCATGATTTAATATTGGGAAATGTAATTTAATATTGTCTGAAAATGTTGTGCATTTACGTAAAAGAGAGGATAGTTTACCTGCTACTTTACAGAAAGCTAAATGAACGCTTTCTCTAGCCCATGCTAATTAGGTAGCTCAGCCACTGGACCTGAGTGATAGTTACCGGCATGAAATCTGGACAGCTTTTCTACCTCAGAAAACAGTGCCAGGGCCACGGGCACTTGACCAGAGAGAGATTATCTGGGCTTTCTTTCCTCCCTGCCTGCCAATATAAGCACAGCCAGCCATTTCACTTATCACCGGAGGTTAAAAACTACTGGCGAACCACATTGTGTCTTAATCTCCATGGTTCGTACCGTAGTGCTTGAAATGATCGTAGCATTTCAGGGAAACCTGGATGGAATTTGAGAATGGTATTCCTACTGGGTTCATGAACCGCTTGAAATCCTTGGCTCTGTGGAGGCTTGTTTTGGACACAATGGCGTTCAGTGCATTCCCGACTTGTTTCTTTCATAAGGTGCTGAACCTTCAGGTGGACTGAAAGCTCTTTAGAGGCCAAGGTTTAAAAGTGGATAAAAGACTCTTCACATAAAAGACGTGGAAAATCTGCATCCTTTCTTTACACAACATACACAACTCCATGGAATATTAACGATCGCCACATAAATGAAGCGATAAGTCAAGATGTCTGGTCCAAACAAGCAGCATTGTAATCCAAGATTGATAAAACAAGCAATGTTACAACAGGCCCTCCTTGCCCGTAATGTATTTTGAGAGATAAATGGTCTCAAAGAGATTAAGTCGGTACAACCACGAGCCAAAGCGGTATAAAATGTGCTCATCACACTCAATTTGCCTAGCAAATTTGTAGCCGTTAATGCTGCTGTGGGAAAATATATTGAGTTACTTACCACCTTGTGTCTTTGCTGCCCAGGAGCTGCTCACGCGAGTTCAGGGTCATTACCCTCGCTGTCAATGACAAATGGAGCTTGATAGCATCTGCGCTTAGCTACAATGGAAACAGATTAATACCTCGGGGTGAAACTTTGCATATTACGAGGGGGAAGGAGGGGGGCGTTTGCACCCTCTCCGGATTTCTTTCGGCTTCCCGTGTTTTGCAGCCCGAATAGTTGTTGCTCTCAAATGAGATCGTTTTAATGGATCATTTGGAGATTTCGAGGGGAAACGGTTTGTTTGGATATGCTAAGAAGATGAACGCTTCTGAGACAAAGGATGATTCATTAAAGTAGGAAAAAACACAGCTATGTTCTCCCGCTACCCTGCACTTTGCTTCCCGCTTCGTGACTGTCCCTGATATTGTCATTGTAAATTACAGACTATCAGGGGCCACGAAGCGTCTTGTTTTAGGAGACAGTCTTTTATTAGAGCGTCTCAGAATTTACGACATCCTTTCATCTTAAAAACTTACCTCTGGATGCTCCTGCTTACAACCCATAACATTTTCTACCTCAAAGGTGTTTACATTTGCATGTAGGCCTGTGCATTTCATAGAGGATTTAATCCAAAGCGACTTGCGTTCAGACCATGTGTTTTTTTCAGTATGTTTATGAGTGTGTCGCTTGAGAATTGAACCCACAATCTTGGCACACAAAAACAATCGTAGAACCGTATTTTTTAGTCTGGAGTTTCAGATTTTGTACCCCAGTTTAAGCTAAAAACAAATACTTTTTTATCTTGGTTAATGTAATTATAAATGTCGAAATTGGCCATTTTAGATATGGGTCAATGACATGACGTGCATATTTTTGTGTCCAAGTACATTATTTCCTTTCGAAATTATTTGAGAAATTCCTGACATATCACTTTATTCTATAAAACCTAAATTCATAAATTCACCAAATTGTCAGGTGGTGCAACTGTCCGAACAAATGAACAGACTAGAAAACTATTTAAAGCTAGTTTTAAAGCTGTTGAGATCATTGAAACACTTTGGCCAGCAATTTGTATATTCTCAAATGTCAGGGTGGCACAACTGCAGACATGGCTCTTTTATTATGAATTGACAAGGTAATAACAGTTAATATGATAATGCATCATCCAGAGGAGCCCAAATGATCCTTGTGGCAGAGTGAAAATGTTTGTAGATCTCTCTCAAATACTGGGAAAAACGGTTCATTTTAAGTATGGGTAGGTTTGTACACTTTCCATGTCAGGTGGTACAACTACAACTCTTGGTTTGTACCGCCTGACATAAAAACATTCAATTCATCAGAAACAAATGAATTCAAACCCTTTGAAATGTTATTTAACAACTGAAACTTAAAACACATTGTTCATGACTCAAAAATATGCATTCTATTAGTTTTGAAAATATATTCAGCACCTTTTTTTAAGCTTTATTTGTTAGTCACCCATATAAGGATTGAGTGTGTAATGGCTGGTTTTCACTGTGGCGAATTTGTACTCTGTATAAATCTCAAAGTGCAAATAAGGGAGGTAACTGCTGTTATGACGACGTACTTTCAAGTCCATGGCACACCCAGAGGATGGAGACAATTAAAACATCTAAAGCCTTGTTTAGACGGCTAATCTGGGTGGTCCAGAACTTGGGCGACAAGTTACAACTGGTTAGCACCACAATAAAGACTAGAAAAATGAAGGCTGGTCTGGAGAAGTCATGCCACTGTGGAGACATTTGAGGGTTTCTTGTCGAATGAAAAGATAGAAATTGGCTCAGTTTCATGCATACATTGATATTGTTAAATTAAATGTATTTCTAGTCCGTTGTGCACTGTTAGACTTCAGAGGAGTTTGTGGGTGGTCCTCATTTAGGTCTCTGACTTGTGTATATATTAGCATGTTGAAGACAAAAATTGTGAGCCACATGAAGCTTCTAAAATAAAAATGTTCATCAAGTTGTCAACTCGGAGCAAGACTTGTAAAATGAAACTGGATGACTTAACATCATGCAATTCAGTGCATAACATGGGTGTTAGTGTTAAAGGAATCTATTCAAATTGTACAAATATTTTTTAAAACTGAAGGTTTTCATGTTGTAAAATCTAGATTTCATTGTGCCTGGAGAACCAACACACTGTAAAAAACAACAAAATAGATCATGATTTGTTCGTTAGGCTATTTTTTTCTTTTGTCAAATCAACTTATAAATCATGTGGTTCAGATAACATAACATTTTGAGTTTCTGTTGATTAAACCAATCTCCTACATTCTATTAACTCAAATTTTTCTATTAACTCAAAATGTTCAGGTAACTTAGTTCTTTAAGTTAAACCAACAACATTCTGGTACAGTGCAGTCCATATAGGATTATATATTTATTATATACAATTATTATTACATTTTATGCTTAATATGCAATATTTTGGCAACTTCCACAATTTTAACCTTAAAGTATCTTCAGCAGAATTGCCATTTTTGTCCTCAGTATTTCATAATGAATCTATTTAGTTTCAGCTCTTGTTGTTTCGCTTTTTTTAATCCAACAGCACCGTAGAGACTTCTGCGTTTCACGTGTTGTCAGTTTCCTTGGTTCCTCTCTTTTCATCTTCTGTCACTGCTCCATGTGAGATTGGGCGTCACAGTGTTCTCACATGTACCTGGCCTTTGAGATATCAAAGGTTGACTGCCATCTGTCCTAGCAGGCTAACACAGACGCGTGAGACAGAGTTTCTCACTCAGGTGAAGCCGTCTGGCTATGACCAGCTTTATCTATTACACACAGAGGTAGAATGTGTTACAGGAGCACACAAGGAAACAGTTCAGCACAATGAATTGCCTTTATCTTATATATAAATAGACATATGACCACCAGAGACATTGAGAGAGGCACGTCACACACAGTATTCACATTATAATAGGTTTTTGGTTTTTCATTTTATGCTTATCCTCCTTAAATTTTAAACATGCTTTAGCACGCAGTTGCTTCACAAAACTACTTGCAGTTTTGAATAAGGAAATCCATGCATTTGAATTGCAAGTGTGTATGCAAATTTTGGTTGAATCGGTTGAACTTGCAAAGGATACCTAAACCACAATGATAAGAACAGATATAATTTACCACTGCTAGCATTCAAATCATGAGATTCAATGCAAGTGGTTATTTTCAAACTGCCTTTTATATTGTTGTGATGTATTAAATAAATGTGTTAGACAACTAGTCTAACAATTTATGGCCTCAAATTATTATTATTATAAAAAAATTTTTTTTAAGATATTTGCTTTTTTTCTCTCATTTGCAAGTTAATATCTTGCAATTCTTGTTTGTTTGTTTTTTGTAATTGCGATTTGCGAGTTTAAGACAGGCTTTATTTCTCAGAATTGCGGGATATAAACTCAGACTTTTTTTTCTTTTTTTCCAACTGTGTTTATATCTTGCAATTCAGACTTTTTTCTCTCAACTGTAAGTTTATATCTCGCAACTTTTTTCATAATTCTGATTTTTTTTTTTGCAGTTGCAAGGTTTTATCTCACAATTATTTTGTTTTTTGTTTTGTTTTGTTTTGTTTTTAATTGCGAGTTTATATCTCACAATGCTGACTTCTTTTCTCAGAATTGAGATATAAAGTCCAATTCTGAGGAAAAAAGACTGGATTTATTTCTCAGATATAATTCTGACTCTTGTCCCCCTTAATTTCAATTGCGTGTTTATATCGTGCAGTTCTGACTTTTTCTCTCTCAAATGCAATTTTATCTCATTGGCTTTTTTCCTTGCAGTTGCGAGTCTAGATCATAATTCTGACTTATTTTGTCACAATTGCAAGTTTATAACTCGCAATTATGACTTTTTTCTTAAAGCTACACTGTGTAACTTTTTTAGTTTATTCTTAGCTAAAAACACTTAGTTCTTTCAAAATATTGGTGCTCATTAATGTATATTTACTTCTTTCAAGTAATAAAGTATTCTCGTAAGTGTATAATATGCCATTGAAAATACATACGGGTGAGGGGTTCGAATGCGCGTCGCCATGTTGCCCCTCCATCTTGAAAGTACATTAGCCAAAGAGGGACACACCTGTAAATTCAAGCTTCGCCTTTGGCGTTTTAACACTCGATGGCACTGTGTCGAATGTGAAGAGGGGGATTGCTTGAGACTGATATAGCCTACAATGTAAACTTTGCCTTATGCTAGTGATGTCGTACAATATACAGAATAACAATAGCACCGATAAAAGTTACTTTACTAAGATTAGCTTGCATTCATCTGGGAACCTGATCACTGATATTAGCAATGAAATGGTAAAAAAATAACGAAAACTTAAAACTATTATTCATTTTACATTGATGTCATAACCTACATGCTAACTGACAAATTAAGTAACTGCAAATTATAATAGTTTTCTAAAGTAACCTCATCACTTGATCGAACTCGAAGCCATATTAATCTTGGACTAAATCAGCCACCGTAGGAGTTAAAACGAAATCGGAATTGAGAGGAACAGAAACTAATATTCACTGGATGGTCATATACCTTTTCACCGCTAGATGGGGGAAAATATCACACAGTGTAGCTTTAATTGCGAGTTTTCATCTCATAATTTTTTTTTCTGCCATTCTGATTTTTTCTGATTATTACTTTTCTTGAAATTCTTTTTTTTTTTTTGTAATTGCGATTTTATATCTCAGAATGCTGACTTCTTTTCTCAGAATTGAGTTATAAAATCCAATTCTGAGGAAAAAAAGAATTATATATCACAATTCTGACTTCATAACTCGTAATTTGCGATAAATATAGATGGAAACTGAATAAAAGTTTCCATAATTTTATATTATATTATATTTACTTTAAACTTACAAATAATATTATCTGAAAAATGCATTTGCATGAGAACCAAAATTGTGTGACATATTACGACTTGTTTTCAGAGAATATATCTTCTTGAATGTAGTTTACATTTCTTGCCTCATTGGCAAATTGTTTAAGCATAACTCTGACAAAATGTAACAATTTAGTAAAGCTCCTGCCAAGAGACGGGAATCACGGGCTACCCTCACACTGACCCCTCCAAGTGTAGAATTTGTACACACTGTGAGTGTTTGCTAAAGGAAGTCCAGAAATCTTTCAACTTCCTTCCAAAATGCTTGGAGAAATCCTTCACGTCCTACACACCCTTAAATAATTTGTTCGAAAAAGAGATGACCCAGAATGCACCAGCTCTGCAAACTCCACATGCACTTTTCCCTTTAAACTAGAGATATGGGGCTTAAATCTCCAGTGTCTATATTCTTCTACCACACTTTTGAAAGAGATTTGATAATAAGAGCACAAGTTAGGCATTTTATTTATCTTTTTGCTTCTCTCTCCCTGTCTCTCTCAGGTCCAGACATGAAGGAGACCGCGTCTTGTCTGTGGCATCTCACAATGAGAAGAGCTTTCAGCGTGTCGCGAGGTAATTACCCTCCTTGAGGGAGGAGGACGAAAGCTGTTTATTGTAATTATGTCAGAGAAATGAAGAAGCATGCTTGTGAGATGCTCTAACATTGTCTCAACATATTTGGGGGGAAATTTCCCTGAGTTGTGTGTCAGCATAATACCCCAACATCACATTCCCAGCCAGCTATCACATTCAGTTGTGTTTAGACCGTCAGGATAATGATGTGCTAGCGCTTGTGAAACCGTATCGTAATGCGCATATGTGTGTGTGTGTGTGTCGTCTACCCTGAAGCCCATGGCCCCATACACTCGACAGTGACCGTTCCATCCACACAATAGAAAAATATCCTGCTTCTCTCCATAACAACAGCTCTGCTGAAGTGGCGGGATTAGAACATGCCGGCCCCGGCCAGGGGTTGCCATGGGAAAGAACCTCCCTTCCCCTGGATCTGTTTTCCATTTACCCCGCCGGTCTGGGATCGAGGTTTTATGTGCTTACACTATCAATGTTTGGCCCATTAATTCACATCTGCAATTATAATGTCCAATTAGAGGCCAGGTTGGCTCGCCTTTTTTATTATGAAGTCAGAGGGGGTTGGAAAATAGTGCAGTTTTACACTGTAAGGGGCATTGGTTTGTATTGCGTTCCTGATTATTTCATGCCCGCAGGTTAACAGTTAATAGTGAGTAGGTGATAGCAGGGTGGTTGAGATTTCTAAAAGAAATGAAGGAGGAAGTCACAACAGGAACCGAGGTATTGAGGCTCTTGAAGAAGAGAAATGGCAAATCCTTACAAAAATTATAGTTTTACAAAACAAACCATGGTCTGTGTTTTTTTGTAGAAAAACCATAGTAGTTTTACTAAAGCGCCTGAAGCTTAACTGTAGAGTTTAGTAAAAATAGTATACAATTATTAGAGTAAACATAGTAAAAAATACCCACTTGCCAATGGTTTTAATATAGTTCTGGCTCATTTATACTTTGTGAGAAAGTTGTATTATCATTGTTCTCAAGTCACAGCAAATTATTATTTGAAATCTAGATTTCCAGTGGAACTCATGTTTCAGATGTACTTTGCGATTTTTAATCCCGTCGGAATCTGTCTGTTTTTCTCACACAACCTCTGCAAAAATTCCAAGGCAAATATTCATTATTTCGTCAAACTCAACGGTCCTCTGAGAAATCTAATCCCGTCCGAATACGAATGTCTGTGATGTCTGATCTTGTATTATTCTAACGCTTCTCCTCGCGTTTTTTGACCTACCCGAGCTACCGTTTGCGCACCAATCTTCGGCATGTTTTCATCTAGTTTTAATATGGATGGTTTCTGACTAAAAGATAACATACACATTCAATAAACAGAGCCAAATCACAGAAACTGCGAAGATTGCACATTTGAATATCAGTGTCAGGTAAGAATAAGAAACTTATGCACGTTTATTATGAACAGCCACTGCTATAAACTCGTTAAGTTTACTTAAATAAGGTTTTTGTAATGAATTAAAATTATATGAACAAATAATACATTAAAATACATATTGTAACTTTGTAACTGTAACTCAATTGTAACTCAAACGTAGTTTAGGAAACTAGTCCCGTCCGAATAGGGCTTTAGGAGATACAGTGGGGTACAAGTATGAGATCACACTGAAAATCTTTTTTTTACCTAGGTTTTATTTAAGTCTAGCGGGTAGCACACATGCTTTCTCTCTCTCTCTCTCTCTCTCTCTCTCTCTCTCTCTCTCTCTCTCTCTCTCTCTCTCTCTCTCTCTCCCCCTCCACAGTACCTATTGTATGAATAAAAATAGCCCAAAAAAGCACTAGTGTGTGTATAATATCTCTCATCTGAGATGTTACAATCGCAGCGGTAGGGGCTGTCGAGCCATGCGGTGCAGGCCTCTGAGGAAACCCTCGGCAAATGGATGTTCTCTTTCAGCGCACAGCAATAAATAATCCAGAAAAATGATTGTGTCTACGGCAGAGGAGGGTGGGAGACTAACGAGCCCGCTGTTACTCATACTGTCATTAGCTTCCTGCTCTCTAAGCCCATCCCACACCTCACTTGAGGGAAATTTAAAAGCAAGTAACCCAATGCGCTTGCTGCTCTGCTAGCTTAGGCGCTAATGTTGTGTTATAATCTTGGCTCTATAGGCAAGGCTAATGAGTGACGCAAGCACAAGTAGCAGTCTCGTTAAAGGTAGTGGTGGGTTTAATGGTTAAACAAATAGCCTGTATCTTATAAAAACCTTGCATTGGTCTGTTAGCATTTAAATAGCATGGCTGCTACCCTTCAAGATAACATGTTGGACCCAGCATGATTCTTCTTATGGTTTTCTTGACGTTCTTCGAACTACTTCTTTTTGCGATTTACCACAATTTTCTGGGGTAACACTTTAGTTTAGGGTCTCACTATGCTAATTATCATGCATATTACTAGGATATTGGCTGTTTATGTTGATTTATAAAGCACATATCAATGCCTTTTTCTGCATGACCATATTCTACATCCCTTAATCTTGCCCAATACCTAAACTTATACCTTACTAAATAGTAATTAGGAGTTTATTGAGGCAGTTGTTTTAGTTAATAGTGAGAATTGGACCCTACACTAAAGTGTGACTCTTTCTAGACTTAACAAGCAATTTGTCTGATCCAGCTTTTAGACGATTTTATCACTTGTCACTTTTTCACGTCGAAAAGGCTGTTTTAACATTACGACAGGACTTCCATTCCTACAGTATGGCTTCCGTATTGGATTCTATGTATGGATTCTAATTCTGTTATAATAAAATTAGCATGGCTGCTAATCTTCAAGTGAACATTTGTCCAGGGCACCATAGGCCTGTCCCACTGAATAATTAGAAATGGCCAAATTGTCCCCCTCAATATTTGATATTCTTGATGGTGCTGTGCTCCATTACACACCGCTCTGTTTATTGCTAGGATGACAAAAGTAAAATGTTACATTTTTAGGTTGGTTTGCCTCAGCGGTCTAACAGCGCTCGTCATTGTCAGAATGAGTGAGATGGCCAATCAAATCAAAGAAGGCGGGGCTTACTGTTAGTGCGAATTCCAGCGCGACACTTTAGTTATAGCTGTGAAAGTGTGAGATGCAAGTAGCTTAACATTTAATATTTGACAACTGTTTTACGCTAAAAACGTTCAGCGACCAACAGTAATATCAAGAGATGCAAACCGCTTGAAGTTTTTTATGAAATTTCACCATTTTGAATTGAAAATGACATAAATTAATTTGACGTGACAAGAAACATTTAGCATTTTTACATATTAAGCAGACTTCATAACTACAATAGAACTGGAACTTTTGCTATTTCTTTTTGTTTATTTCCTTAAATCCCTTTTAATCCTTTTAATAATTTATTTCCTTTAAATAAACCAATAAGACCAAATAATACCGCCTTCCCCCCAAAAAAAAAAAAAAAAACTGTGGTCCACCCTAATGTCTAAGACATGGTTACGGCCTTTATTTGATCCATTATGATTTTTATTTTTTTCTTAATATGTTTTCTGTATTAATACTTCGTTTTGAGATTTATGATGACTTTATAGATTTGAGTTCATTAGCGACAAGCAATATCTCTGTTCCAACTAACATTTTGAAGATAGCTTATCTCATTTTTGCTCTATCGCATCACTGCTAAAGTAAACGATTTCTCAAAAAGATGTTTTTTTAAAAGGGTCTCTTTTAACGTAACAACGCAACATCCATTCGTACAGTAAAGCTGCCATATTTTCACAGGAGTGCTCCGTTCTCTCGCCGTTTTTGTTGCACACATGCTATGCCATTTTTGAGGGTTTTATGCTAGCAACCTCTTTAATATTTCTTGTAATATTGTAATATTTCCCAATCCCAAAAATGTGTGAAACACACACAAACGTCATGGTCTGTAATGACATTCATGACTTCAGATGTCCACGATGGAACGATTTTCATAGTTATTGAGAGGCGGCAAACCTCGCATGTTTTGTCTGAAAACACTTTTGACAGGCATGTGGCCTTCCTTTCGGTCAGTAAGCTTTAGTCGGACCATTCATCTAAACACACGCACACCATTTGTTTGGTCCTCAAGGGTTTTAAAAGGCTGCATGGCTGGTGGACATTAGCACAGATACTTTTGTTTGCCTGATATGTGAGGAAGCCTTTTTTTTTTCAGTATCACCAAAGCATGCAATTAGAAGCGGTGGCATATGTGTGTGTGCGATGTCCTCCTCCTTCGTCCTGATAGAGGCCTCTTGTGTGAAGATCTTACAGACCCAATTACTGTAATCACGATGATCAAAGGGAGGGTGTTGAAGAGAAGAGAGCAGCAGTCAAGTCAAAGTGTGTCTTAAGTGTGTGTGTGTGTGTATCATTTGCGAGGGGGTAGGGGTGTGGTTAGCTGTTCGATTCGCATCCATCATCTGTTTAATGTGCTGATTCGTTTACACCATTCTCAATCTCTTTCTTTTTGTGTGCATGTGTGTGTGTGTATCTTTGCAGTTTCCAAGGTTGGTTCAGTAGATGCACTGGAGGAGGTCGGAGGCCAAATCTCTCCTGGGCGACTGACCCTCTCCTGCACCATGGTAAAAGGTAAGCTTCGATGTTCAGGTGGCAAAGGGCACGTCTGCAGATATGGGCAGACGATTTGTTTTCAGCCTTAAAGGTGCACTCAGAAATGAAACAAACAAAAGTAAATGTAATTTTATTTTACATGGAATGGGTCGCTTCATAGAGGCCGCCATTTTGAAAGATTTTCTGCTGAAAACTGTGCTATTACTGAAAACTTTTGCTTGATAAATATATAGGACAGCAAAAATTAGCATTTGAATAATGTTTTTGCAAACTAAACACATTTGGTTTTACATCATTCGGCATCCACACCACTAGATGTCAGTATGTCATGTTAGGCATTGCCACCAGCACAATATAAAACGAAAAAAATCACTGAGTGCACCTTTTAAGTTTATCTTTGGAGTAGATTTTCAAGACAAAGCCCTATAATGAATCATGTCAGTGTTTATTTCAATTATAAATGACACATTTCATATGAATATGCTATGAATCCTCCACATAATATCTATTCTCTTTTCTTGTTTCCTTTTATTTCTTTCTGTCTCTGTTTATTGTGTTATGCCTGCTTGCACTAGGATTAAGGCCAGGTGTGCTGTCTAAGACTTTTTTTTTTGTTAGAAAGAGTTTGTTTGATTTATATAATGTTTTTTTTTTAATGAAAGCCATCATTAATTAATTGTGTTAACATATGTATCGTTCAAGTGAAAAAAAAACATTCATTTGGAAGTAATGGAGGTCAGGGCTTGATTTAATACTGAAGACGTGATAAACATGTGATATTATTGGTTAATATTTTGCCCCGCCTACATTGCCTTGGTTACATCAGCAAAAAAAACTGATAATGCACAATAAGGGGCAATCATTGAGAAAGTAAATACAGTCAATCTTGTTTTAATGTTGTGTTTTAAAGGCTTGTAAAAAAATGTCCATCAAAAGGTCATATAATTTAAGAGCTGAATTCAATATGTTGTATTTTTGGAGTAGGTGACCTGTGAAATGTCCTTTCAGCATTGAGAGGTGGGATGCACCCGCCCGCTGCTTGCCTTGTCTCCACAGCGACCTCTGCGCAAACTGTCATGTCGACTCACCATCAGGCCACATTTGCCTCAGTGAACATTCAACGCTGTCGGTGAGTTTGAGCTAAATAGAAAAAAACCATCGACCGTTGATTGTACCCTGCGGCCGAGCCCTACCGAGCCTTGCCTCTCCCCACCACCGGCAAAGAGGAATTTTAGCATGGACTCCTGGAGACACGATGGCGCTGTCTTCCAATGCCACCGGCAACCTCGGACGACGCCTGAAAAGTTTGACTTTGAAAACTACAACAAAGGTCACAATCAACATTCATTGCTGTCGGTGGGTTGGACTGTAAAAGAAAGCTCACTGAACAATGAATGCAACTGTGTCCCAGATTTCCTTCTCGCAAAGTCGCATCGGAGATAAATATTATCTGACAGAGCTGGATATACTCATTTGCTTGCCTCTCTGAGTTTGTTTGTGGCTCTTCGTGGCAAAGGCACAAGTGGACTGAGAACACCATGTCAAAGGCCCCTTTAAGGCTGATGAATGTTTCCTTTGTATAATAAATAAAGACAAGACCTATCCAAACCCAGTCTAATCCTGTGAGTCTTAAACTTATTAACCGGCGCTGTGGTACAGTTGTTGCCACGTGTTGTTCTTTGGTCAGGGGTGTCACTAGGTCCATTTTAAGAGTGCTTTAGCCCCCCTAAATTTCCACCCAGCCCCCCTAAAATTTGCTAAGTACTCTAATTTGTGATCGCCTCAGTCCCCTTTAAAACTCATATTCAGCATGTTCTTCAATCCGCAGCAGAGCAGATGATATCTATCTATGTAGTTCTGTGTCATAAATGCAGTTTACATATGATACAGGAGCAATTCAAGATGGTTTCAGATCAGCTGTAAAATCTGGGCTTATTAATTTATTGATGAAATTCTTTCATCTAATGACATGAGACTTTTCCTACTCCTGCTACACATTATACTTCAGTGCAATAAAATAGCTAAAATTTGTTATTTTATAATAAATCCAAAATGGCAAATGAGACGATGAGTGGGCCTGTGCAGACATCTACTGGTTATAGTGCAGTCCGTTTACCTTTTATAGTGGTAATTTCATGTCATTTGTATGTTAATTCCACCAGGTGAAATAAACCCTCCACTAAAGCGCGACACATTTTCCATGTCCTCTCCGTGAATGAAAATGAGAAATGTAGATGATCTTTACTAGATGATCATACATAAACATTGTAGATGATCAAATGTAGTTAAAAATAATAGTGTTTAAAACATTACATGTGTTTGGAAAAAACACACACAATGCCAAGCTAGACAATTACAGTAATATGATCTATATTCTTAATGAATATTAACTGGTTATTTAAAATGATTAGAAATTAATTAAATATTCATGGGTTGACTACAAAGGTAATGTATAACCAACTGTATTGTTCATTCTCAACTTAGTATGCAAACAATAGGCTATATTAAATTGTTTTTTAATCATACCCTCATTGGGGGCTATATTGAAATCTTAGAATCGCCTTTTTATACTTACAGTATAAAGACTGTGCAGGGTTTTTTTTATGTCTTTCCAAAAATGTTCTACATGGACTAGATCTGCAGTAGTTGTATATAACACCCACACACACAAATTGTAATATAATGATTATGACAAAAGTGCATGTTTTTTTTTACACAATGACCCAATGTCCTCTAAATGGCTGACGTAGACTGTGACTATGTGGTTAGGAGCTAAGTAAACAAAAAAATATTTGGAAACATCTTATTAAAGCGTTCTTGCAATAAATCCAAGGCTTGTGTGATCATGACGTCGCGTTTGAGCTGAACTAAACCGATCACGGTGAAATCAGAGAAGGATAGCGCTCGCGCTGCATTTGGAGGCCGTATCTTAATTAGAGGCTAACGGTTTTACTGTCCGTTTCTAGGCCAATCCAAGATTATGTCACATTGCTGGTAGTTTATGAAAAATTAATCCAAATTAAATTTGTCAAGAAGCTGAAGTGCTTATCGTGTCAGTGTGGGTGAGAGCCCCTCGGCACCTCCGTGACATTGCTGACAGAGATTGACTCCCGCTCGCCGTTGAGTTTTTTTCTTCTTTTTTTTTTAACGACAGTCAATTCGTGGGATTAATTAACATCAGATTAGGCTCCATCAGAGACCTGCTGTGTGTGATTTCTTTACGCTGGGCTACTTTACTTACCGTGGCGGTGAGGACACTGGTCTTTTAAGAGGTAGCCTATTTGATGAAAACTGTCACATGAAAGATATTTGGAGGCTGCATTAACAAATGCGAAGTAGCTAATGCTGATGGCCGTCATGTTGTGAAGACTAAAGACGGTCGTGATTTGATTCCAGTCATAAACATTTTCTCATTTCATCAGGCATATTGTAAACTATAGGCTACATCAAATGTAATAGGATAACTTTAAAACTCATTTATAGCTACTTTTGGTAATGCACTTTTATATCTAAACTACAATTCCATTTTAAATAGACACGCTTTAATGATTTTAACACGATTTTCTACTTGCTAGTTGGATGAGGCCAGGTGTCGGTTAAGGGGCGGGGCATTTTCACTAGAGAGAGCGTTTGATTGGACAAAATTCTGTAGTGCAGACCGATTAACCAGTGTTGTCAAGGAAGAATAACTTAAATTTGCCAGTTATTTAATAAAGCACATTTTTGCTTTAAACAATGGAAAATAAAATATGTGCAACTATGTTAACTCCCACAATATTGTTTGCTAATAATATTAATGTAACTATCCAGCCAAGTATTATATCCTATATAGAGAAACATTATATCCACTCCATATGTAGTGTAAAATACCAATGGATGGTTATAGGCCAATCACACTTCAGGTTGCAAATAAACTGTACAAACATGTTAGGCTACTAAAACAGTAGTTAAACAATATGCAGTACAAATCAATGTAAGTATAAAATATCAACAAATAAATGTGAATGTTTAAGTAGTTCAAGGCACGCTATACAGAAATAATTGAGAAAAACAAACACAAATAATACATTTTTGAAGTATCCTTTGTAACACAAAGCATGATAGCCTATTCAATAGGCCTATAAGGTAACACAGCATATAATTGGCTGGGGGAAAAAGCTTAATATGTTGTAAGTTTTGCTTAGTTTGTACATTACAATTCTTTGTGTTTAATTATTGTTGGTTTAACTTAAAAAAGTAAGTTACCTGCTTGTCTTAAAATTGAGTTCATTGAAATAAAATGTTTTAGTTAATACAATGGAGATTGGTTTAATAAATAGAAACTCAAAATATTATGTTATCTGAACCACATGAATTTGCCTAACTAAGTTAATTTGAAAAAAAGACCAAAATAAATCATAAAAATATATATATATTTTTTACAGTGAGTATGTAGTCTTATTGTACTGGCTTTATAGGCACGTTGAATAGGCCTCATAAAATGGCAAAATAATAAAAGAAAAAAAGGAGGGAAAAAGAGGCTTATTGAATTTCACTAGTGTTAATTGCCCCATGAGTATTTATAGGACAGCATTATTCCAACAAACATAAACCATTCCCATAATGTTAGTATTTGATTCCCATTGGTTTTATGTTTTGTTCAAAAAATTGTTAGCTGCTGATAATCCAAGAAATCACAAAGCGACACATTCCGAGCTTCTGTACTGTACAATTCCTGTTTCTTGTTCTCCTTGAGAGTCCTTTTGTAGGCCTATAATAAACACAGAAATGAGAATTCTCTTTTACCTCCTTTGAAGCCCCTCATTTGCTCATTGTGTGGGTATCTATAATTAAAGCCTTGAAGCTTTTCAGCTCTTGTTTTCAAAGCGCCGATGCAAAGTTACAGACCTCAGCAGTATTTTGGGACAGAACGTTCTGGGTTTTCCGACTTCTGAATGTCACTGTGGTTTCCAAACTAGCAACAGGAAAGGTGAAGAAGACTGCAGGTGTTTGAGAAGAAGAGACCCGAGCATCAGACAAGAGGATTAACTCAACCGGCTAGACATTTTGAACTGTGTACATACTCGGCCGTTTCCTCAAATATGACACTATTTTGAGAAATACCGCAGAGCTTTTATATTTTCCTCCTGCTTCAATGGCTTCCTTTTGTGGAGTTAAGGAACTGAAAATAATCGTGACACCTATCAGGGCGTAAATTACGTTAAAGTTGACTTTCAACTAAAATATCAACCCCCCTCAGATGAATTACTGACTTGGTTTGACGAAAATGGCCGTGTTTGCAAAATCGTTATGCTTGCGAAGCCCCTGAAAGCTCGGTGGAAATTAGAAGGTCCCTGTTCACTTTCAGCCAACATTAACATTTGTCAGGTGTTATTAGCATGCGTCAACATTTGAGTTGGAAAACGTAAAGGTTCAGCGGGGTCCTACTTGAACAATGTATACCAACAGCAAAATGAGTAAATAAAGAATTAGATTTAAATAGCACCGTGTGTTCTGAAGGCGAAAATATATCTGGCGTTTTAGGCAGAAACATAACACTGGGAAGTCTTACATGTAATTATTGAATAATCTATTTAGTTAAGTCCTATTTTTATTAGTAGTAGGCTAATGGAGCTTTTTTAGATGAGTTTATGCAATTGTATATGTAGGTCAATGTAAATGTATGCTTTATTTACCTAATGTAAGATAGTAGAAAAAAATTCCTTCACTTCAATCCTTTCTTTTTATTTAAATGCATTATTGTTTGACACCTAATTTTGCATACCTTTGAATATTAATGTTATTTTCTGAAATAGAATTATATTTTCTCGATCGCAAAAAAAAGACATATTAGGCCCATAATAAATAAAAATACAGGCCTATGATACGTTTAAATAATATATTATTTATTTTAAATTATAATAATGCCACATCATATTTGTTGTCTAATACACTGTTCAGAATATTTAAATAATAATGTTTTTATTCATGTTAAAAACTAAACAAATGCTGCCACCTAGTGGTCATACTGTGACCTCAGTGAGTGACGTCAAAGACTGGTGATTTGTAAAACATTTATAGCTTACTATATCGAAGAGTTTGTTGCAAAATTCACGATTCGACTGTTTAAAGATGTCCTTCTTTAACATGTTTAGGCTCTATTTTTTATGATATAGCCTAATAAGTAATTAAATCTGACATTCCCTGCTCTGTTGAGAAAAATAAAGAGAGCTACATTTGAGTAACGTTTGAAGCTAAAACTCAGTTAGCAATACGTTTATATGAAATGGGTTGGTATGGAATGTAGTTTATCATGATGATTTTTATCAGCATATGCGGTTGGGGTGTGATTGTTGAAGGGGTGATGACCTGACGATGACCCCAATCCCGTGTGTGTGTGTGTGTGTGTGTGTGTGTGTGTGTGTGTGTGTGTGTGTGTGTGTGTGTGTGTGTGTCTTATTAGCACCTAATGATGCAGAGGGGACAATCTCCCTGTTCCAAAACATTGAGTCTGGCTGCAGTAGAGCTGATTTACAGGGGCTTGCAGCAGCACTCACGGCTGAAGGATGGAGGTTTTTCACTCATTCTGCTCTCTGTCCTCCTTTTTTGTCTGTCTCTCATGTTGTGGATGGCGAAAAGAGAGGCTCTATTATAGGGATTAGAATTGAGAATGCTTTCTAATAACATAAGTTTGTGAAAAAAATTGTCATCGCATCAAAAAGCAAGAAATAACCTGCACAAAATGAGGAAGTGTTCAGAAAGTTAGACATATATAGTTACCCTAAAAAAAAGTTAGAGTTAGAGAGTGTTTTCTTTCTTTACTTTTTTTGTAAATTAATTGTTCATTTCTAGTCAGGAAAAAAAGCTGTTATAAAATAAAAATGTTATAAAATCTTATATATTAGTGGTGTCAAATCCTTTAATTGCATAACATAAAAGTTTGTAAATATGTTGAATAGAATGTTTATGTATGTAATAATACATTTTACAGCAATGATATCCGCAGATCAGGCATAACATTATGATATAGGTGAAGTGAATAACAGCACCTGTTAGTGGGTGGGATATATCAGGCTGCAAGTGAACATTTTGACCTCAAAGTTGATGTGTTAGAAGCAGGAAAAATGGGCAAGTGTAAGGATTTGAGCGAGTTTGGCAAGGGCAAAATTGTGATGGCTAGACGACTGGGTCAGAGCATCTCCAAAACCGCAGCTCTTGTGGGGTGTTCCCGGTCTGCAGTGGTCAGTATCTATCAAAAGTGGTCCAAGGAAGAACAGTGGTGACCCTGTGACAGGTCACGGGTGGCCAAGGCTCATTGATGCACGTGGGGAGCGAAGGCTGGCCCGTGTGGTCCGATCAAACAGACAAGCTACTGTAGCTCAAATAGCTCAAGAAGTTAATGCCGATTCTGATAGAAAGTTGTCAGAATACATATTACATGTGTATGGAGCTGCTGGGAAACCTTTGGTCCTGCCAGCTAAGCATTGTTGCAGACCATGTACACCCTTTCATGGAAACGGTATTCCCTGGTGTCTGTGGCCTCTTTCAGCAGGATAATGCACCCTGCCACAAAGCAAAAATGGTTGAGGAATGGTTTGAGGAGCACAACGAGTTTGAGGTGTTGACTTGTCCTCCAAATTCCACAGATCTCAATCCAATCGAGCATCTGTGGGATGTGCTGAACAAACAAGTCTGATCCATGGAGGCCACACATCGCAGCTTACAGAACTCAAAGGATCTGCTGCTGACATCTTGGTGCCAGATACCACAGCACACCTTCCTGGGTCTAATGGAGTCCATGCTTCGATGGGTCAGGGATGTTTTGGCAGCAAAAGGTGGACCAACACAATATTAGATATGTTATGCCTGTATGTAATATATATATATATATATATATATATATATATATATATATATATATATATATATATATATATATATATATTAATGTTTATTTCAAGTAACTACAATTTATTTTAGTTTTAGGTAACTCCGATAAATGAGCTCTACCACTAGGTGGCAATATATATCTGAAAAAGGCATTATTTTACCAAGACAACGTTCATATTTTTAATAACACTGTATGCACTGTAATCAAAATCTGTTAAAAAATTAAAGTTCATGACATAAATATCACTTAATTTCTATTAAATATTAAAACTCATATATACATATTTTACTAGAAACGTAATGCACAAAAGTTGTAAATTCTCATGAAACACTCTAATGTGAACTATTGTACAGTCTCTGACTGCCGAAGAAATGTTCAAGGGAACACATTATTTCTAATTAATTTGCCATTAAACTAATTTCACGGACTTTTCATGTTTTATCAAGGTTGAATTATTCACAACCAAATAACATATTACCGACAGAGAATGAAAAGGGAAAATGCTTAAATGTGATAAAGTCCAACAAAATCAAGCGAGACTCACTATATGGGATGGTCCCGGAATTCCTTTGTGCATCTCACTGCCCTTTCTAACACTGGCTGTGTTTCGGTTAGTGAGGAAGATGAACCTCCAGTGGTGGAAACGTGCCTGTCCGAGCATCTGAAGCTGCCCTTTGACCCACAGCTTTATTTAGGAGGTATAAATGACAGAGGGATGAACAAAAGAGAAATACCCATCCACCTGGCACTGTCGGAGTCTCCGGTCCGAGATCTGTCTTAGCAAATGTCCATTATGGATCATTCTTCAAAGCTCTGATGCATTTTTTAGCCTACGTGTCTTTATTAATGCTTTAATTGCAAAGCTAAATTATTAATGTAATATTTGAGAAGTTGAGCAAAAGAGAGGTGAATAAATAATACATAACCCTATAGCATCTCTTCACGAGAGTATTTGGTTTGATTGAATTCTGTGCTGCTATGACTCGTACATTTTGATTCATTGATTTACACAGTGGCTCAACGCGGCCTGAACCGAGTGTTGTGTTGCTAAAAACTCATAGATTCCCTTTCTGTCTGACAGGTGTATTCTCAATTAAATAATCATCTGCTGCTTGTTTACACTTTTGACGGACCGAAACATATAGGCCTACGAAGGAAGCATCCAAAATGCATGCATGAAATTAAAAATGAAACGCAGCAGCTCCAAATTAAGTCCCCTGCCTCAAAAAAATGCAAAATTCAGATGAGAAATATCTGACAGTACTGGAAACTGCAAACAGGACTGCAGGTGAAGAGGTGGTTAATATTTGACTTTCGTCCTGGGAAACAAATTCAGCAAACATTTGTTATGTTTTGCAAGCAGTAGTCATTATCGTTTTCAAAGACGTACTGTTGCTTGTCAGTTGATGTGTCGAAACCCGTTTTTCTTTTAAAAATAAAGAAAATATATAGGCTATAGTAAGATTAATGTGTGTGAGTATTAACTTTCTGCAAGTTATAAAAGAAATGGGTTCCCTTAAACTGCCTAGATTTGGTACTCCAGGATTTAAATAATAATAATAATAATAATAATAATAGGCCTAATAATAAAACACATTTAAACACATTTTAATATACTGCAGTTTTACTGGAATTTACTGGAATATATTATCACTATCAACAACACAAACATGTAACAAACTCATAGCTATTAAATTTCCTGAGAAAAAAAGACCTCTAAAAACAACCTGTTTTCAAAGGTTTTTTTCACATAAAAAGTTGTCACCCTATGGATTTTATTTTTTTTTTATTTTTTGCATTTTCTGTTTCTTAAAACGACTGTTTGATGAATGTAAACGTTAATAGCACTCTGTAAATTTTACTTTTGTCCTTACTGAATTTTTTGAAATGCTGTTGAAACATGTAGCCTACATACCTAAAAAGAATACACACACCTTTTTCTTTGACCTCCCTTAGGGGGTTCAACAACCCCTTATCTTCTTAATATCTCCTTTTTGTGTTCAACCGGAGAAAAAAAATAATTTGGAACGACGTGACGAGGGTGAGTAAATGATGACAACATTTTAATTTGTGGGTGAACTGTCCCATTAAAGTAGGCTTACCAATAATTACTGTTTATCATAGTTACTTTAACAACAAAGTAGATCGTTTTGACAATGTTCTTACTATAGGCTACGTTATAGGTCGTTATAAGTTTTTCAGTAGGCCTATCCTTCTCTATAAGTAGCCTAATAAAATAGCCTAGTGTTTCTCTCAGAAACGTGAATGTTCTTGTACTAGAAAAATATGAGATACTTATAGACAGACATTATTTGATGCAGAAGGCTAATGCTTTTGTTTAAGCATTTTTCTTCTTTTTTTCCTTTTTAATCGATGGTCTGCTTTTTTTAATGAGACATATGATATGCACGAAGCATGTTGGACTTGACAGGATCAGTCACCGGTGGCAAGTGTGCTGATACATCAAGGATACCACCTTTTACCCTGACAATTCTGCAAACTCAGGAGGCCAATTAACACCTTCACAATGAGAGCGCGTCGGAATCCTCCCTCGTGAGCAGAAGAGCTCAGCGCGCGGCTGTGCTGGTGCGCGCGTGGCGGTGAATGGAAAAGCGCGGGAAACTCACAGGTAAAGTTCTCCTCAGGGTAATTGTGGCAAGACCTCAGGCGAGATTCGGCTGAGGCGATGCGTTTTTTCTTTCTTTCTACTTTTGTTTTTGCTTTTTTTTCCCGGATGTTTTCCCCATTGTGGTCCGAATTAAGTCACATGAATTAAATATTAAACGCACATCAGAAAATATTCATTTAAAGGTAAGATTTCTGTCAGGGGAACCGTCTCAACTCAATTGATATTCTTCGGACTGATGGTTAATACATATTCATTCATCAAAACAATCATTAAATGAAATGAGGCGTAGGTACTGAGATTTCCTTATGTTAGTTGATATTAGTTTGAAGCTAAATTAATAGAAACAAGAGCATCTTTTAAAAAATGCATTTAAATAAGGGATAATGTACATTATCACACAAATAAACGTCATTATCCATACCCTACAGCTACTTATTAATAAATTCATGTAGGCTACATTAAATATTTATTTGAGTTTAAATTACTTTGCCTTATTTGTAGAAACCAGGGAGAGATGTTGGCCAGCAACAGTCATCATTTGAGCACTGAATGTCACGATTGACCAGGTTTGATAAGAATCAAGTACTACAGAATATATTTAGCTAAAAGAAAATAAAGCCTATTATATGGCTATTAAAGAAGATATATAGGCCTATGTGACTGACAATTACATAAAGCTGTACTAATTTCAGTGTTATAGTATACTACACTCAATAGTATACACAATAAAGCATTTTAAGGTGGTATTCTAAAAGCTGTTTCACTGTTTGCTAGGTTCATATTAACATCCTCACATCACTATGGCGCAATGACAGAAATCTGAGGAAACAGACAAACCAGGACAGGTGAGACATGTTCGGTTGTCTTCTCTATTCTAAAATCTGACGTGGTGTGAGTTGACATGGAGGAGCCATTGTGTCCCATAAAAAGACATCTCAAGACCCTCTGCTCTTTGTAGAGAATGTAAATAAGATCCTGGGGAATGTACTGGGAGAACGGCATCGGGGGGTGAACACCGGCAGCCGGGGTCGCCATCCATCACAGCGACTTGGGCCCGGTGTGGTGGACAAGCTTGGCACAGGCCAAGAAACCTGAGCCACTACAAGACAAACACATGCTCCCTCCAAAATAACAATGGGTTCCAGTGATACACGCTGCCTGCTGTCAGAGCTTCACTGCAGGCTCACGACACCTGACATTGTTATATCGAGCGTATAGTGTTACCAGACCCACAGTTAGAACAGACGAAGGAACAAATGCCAAAGATAATCGCAAGTGACAACTTTAGGAGGGAATCCTTTGGTCTTCTTAGGTAGGAGATTGTGATACAGAAACTTAAAAGAGTATAGCAAATAAGGACATTGAGAGCAGTCTAAATATATGTCAGTTTGGGTGACAAGGCACTGAATACTTTACACTTCACCTTTTAGCCTTATTTTACAGTCCTGTTTCCCATGTGCATAATGTACTTAATTATAGTAATTGCAATAACTGGGTAATAACCCTGAAACTACCCCTAAACCTAACATTAATCCATGTTAATGTTAATATTGTATTAATAATAGTGTTACCTTATATTACCCAGTACTTTCTTAGGTAAGTACACTTTAAGTACACCTAAGTGCATCCACTGTAAAATAAAATGCAGCGGATTCTTTTGTGAATAGAAAATACTGTCACTTTTGAGATATATAACCAATTTAATACAGAATATGTTAAAAGCAAAGCCAAATTTAGGACATTGTTACGCGTTCCCTGGCATATGACACAGCCTCCTGTTTTGCTCCTGTTTTGAGCTCAGTCCAAAATGTGTCTTCTCTTGGGTGGGGAACTTTTTTGCCAGTCAATTACTAGACCACAGCTATTCACTGATGTAAAACTGCCAGTTGAGTTCATTTGACACATCACAAGCCCTCAGGCCCTGTTTACACCTGGTATTAAGATGCGTTTTGGTTGATCGGCTCACAAATGGACGACACTAAATACAGTGTACTAAATGAGATCTAAAAGGTTTTGAGCTTGTCAATTTTCAGTCACTTTCAGAGGTAATCCAAAACACATTTGACTGGATTGCTTTCATGGTGTAGACGCTAATGTGGTCGAATGCGAACAGCCATAAAAGATATCCTAGGCTGCGTGCCAAGTTGCATCCTAAATAGTATTCCAAAATTGTGAAGTACCAAATCGAAATATGTTGAAATGAGTATTCCAAAGATACCCGGATGGTCTACTATTTCCGGTCAGAATTCGAAGTGTAGATCGACACGCACTCTTAACGGCTGATATTGCCCAAAACCCATTGTAAGTTGGACGAGGATTCGATTAGAACTACAAACGCGGATAAAGAGTGTTAAAAAAGAGTTGTGAGTCCGACGGTTAAGTAGAGAGGTTTAGATTAAGGAACTTGAGTGATCAATTATCAGTATTTAACTTGATGAAAAGATATTTATTCAATGTTATCCACATTATATTTCATCTGCGGCAGCATTGAGAACTTTTGTAATGATACGTTTGGTCATTAACTTTTAAATGCATTATTTAAATTGCAAACACATGAGGAGAGTCTCTGCATTAAAGACACGAACGTGCTGCTACATTTCTCTCCAATACGGTAAGAAATTAAATTGAATGTGGAGTCTGTTAAAGATGACGAAGTAGTATGTCCCAAAGCTTACATACTCTTCTGCTACACACTCAAAAGTATGTACTTTTTCTTTACAAAAAGAGTACATTAAGGTCATAGTATAAGTAGGTGAATTGGGATGCAGCACTATAGTCTCCGCATACTGACCTAATGCATAAACATCATGGGAAGCGCGCAAGCCAGACAGGATTTTAACTTTGATTTCTATTTTCCAAGTAGCCCAATTTTTGAGAATGTGAAGTGCACGTACAACAGCACATGCGCAAAGAAAGACAGAAGAGTCCACTAGGTGGCAATACACACAGTACTGTGTGCATTCGTCAAAGAAAAGTGCGGAAAGAGCGATTCAAAAACAACACGCTTGAAAGAGGAGGAAAACACCAGTCAGAGCACAAAGGAAAGCTGCTCTCTGTGTGTTTTCTGTCATCTCTGGTCGTGTTCATTTGTAAATTGTGCAAGCTTATTTCATCCATTAGATCGAAAGATCTGAAAAACATTTACCCACCCATAGACCCTAACATCAAGGAAATCAGGACAAAAGTGGTTGAAAGTGGACAGAAGAGATGGATTAAAACACCAGGTGTTAACGGGGATCTGTATCCCTCGTCTACAAGTACACACACACAGCAGTGAGTATTGAACACACACACCGTGAACACACCCCCAGAGCAGTAGGCAGCCATTTTGCTGCAGCGCACAGGGAGCGATTGGGTTGGTTTGCTCAAGGGCCCCTCAGTTGAAAGAGAGCACCGTTCATTCACTCTCCCCACCTATACATTTACTGCCAATACTGAGACTCGAACCCCTCGACCTTCGGGGTACGAGTCCGACTCTCTAACCATAAGGCCACAACTGCCCACTTTAAGCTGCCCCCTATAAGCAATTCAGCTAGATCGTGTGGGTGTTTCCAAACCCATTCCCTGAGATTTTCCTGTTCATCCACCCCCATCATTCTTCGATGGTTGTGTCTGTTTTGGGGGGGATGTGGGGGAAGGTACTTTAGGGTCCCTTAGTGCTAAGCCGCCGAAGTCCTCACAGCTGCACCGTGAGACCATAGATTTACAGGTGCCACTGAACCTTTCATCAGAGGAAGTCTACTCAGCCGGCTGTTCCTCTCTATTTCTCTCCGTCTTTCTCTTTTTCCAGTAGGGGCCAAGAATCTTTGATGAGTCTTAGTTAAGTGTGCAACTTACTACTAATGCTGACTGAGTTCTCTGAACATTGTACAACTAGTGAAAGTTTTTTCTCTTTCAATCGTCAACCGTTTTGAAGTGAGCATAACTATTCCGGAAGAGCTAATCAACCTAAAGCAGCTTTATTTGTGAGTTAGCAAGTACATATTCTTCATTAAAAAACAACTTTGCCTTGAAAAAATTGTTTAGGAAGCAGAATGACTTAAAAATGAAAGACAAGTTTCAGCGAATCAATTATTTGAATGCACTGCGCTCTTGACAAGGAATGCCCGTGTTTCTGAAATACCACTGATAAACGCATGGCCCTGAACATGACAAACTTTGCAAGAAAAAATTTAATTATTCAGAAATGTCATGCTTTTTTATATGCTTTTACTTTTTGTCTGATTATCCCCAGACTAGTTTACACAAAATTTAAGTTGAGAGTTTTAATTCGAGAGCATTAATGAGACCTAAATGAGCCAGTGGGAAAACATGTACTGTAGGTGTTAAAATAGTTCACAAAAATATCACACAGCCACAATAACCCAAGCATTTTTTGAACAAAAAAATAAAACGCATGCATCCACTGTAGCATCCATCTTTATCCCAGAGACTGTTCTCAAGAGTAATGTGCGTGAAGACCAAGAAGATGAACTCGGCTCAGTGAGATGGACAGTTACACATTTATATATTTCAGTCCCATCTCAATGGCAAAATAATTAATCTAAGATCGTGCCTCACTCCAAAAGACATGTAGTACAACGATTAGCTCGTATCGATTGACCCCTAGAGGACGATGAAGAGTTGATTGGCATCCACCTCTATCAGAAAACATGTTCTGAACACCCATATGGGAAAAAAAGGTTGTTCCTCTTCATCCTTTCAATGGGATCAAGGTCCACTAACCCGATGTCTATTTAGGAAAATGAATCTGTTGAATATAAAAATGCTAGTAATGCAATGGCCTTTAGTTTAAAATGGGGCCACGTTTATTGATCAGAGGTCAAATCCTTCTTCGAGAATAATGTCAAGTGACATTGGTCTGCTTTATACATGCATACAGGGATGAAAATGTGGTCTATGTCTAAATAGATGGATAACCATAAGCAATATGATACAATAGAAATGGAACAATCACAATTCATCACATCTTTGGCAATCAATAGGAATTGATAATGAACATTTTTCTTGCTCATTATATTGCTATATTTGTAGGTAAAGCAAATGTCAGACCGGCTTGAACTCTTGAATTGAAATTGTGACAAAAGCAAAAACATTTGTGCCTGCCAGAGGTTATATACATACCGTATATACATACATACATATACAGGTCCTTCTCAAAAAATAGCATATTGTGATAAAAGTTCATTATTTTCCATAATGTAATGATAAAAATTAAACTTTCATATATTTTAGATTCATTGCACACCGACTGAAAAATTTCAGGTCTTTTATTGTTTTAATACTGATGATTTTGGCATACAGCTCATGAAAACCCAAAAATTCCTATCTCAAATAATTAGCATATTTCATCCGACCAATAAAAGAAAAGTGTTTTTAATACAAAAAAAGTCAACCTTCAAATAATTATGTTCTGTTATGCACTCAATACTTGGTCGGGAATCCTTTTGCAGAAATGACTGCTTCAATGCGGCGTGGCATGGAGGCAATCAGCCTGTGGCACTGCTGAGGTGTTATGGAGGCCCAGGATGCTTCGATAGCGGCCTTAAGCTCATCCAGAGTGTTGGGTCTTGCGTCTCTCAACTTTCTCTTCACAATATCCCACAGATTCTCTATGGGGTTCAGGTCAGGAGAGTTGGCAGGCCAATTGAGCACAGTAATACCATGGTCAGTAAACCATTTACCAGTGGTTTTGGCACTGTGAGCAGGTGCCAGGTCGTGCTGAAAAACAAAATCTTCATCTCCATAAAGCTTTTCAGCAGATGGAAGCATGAAGTGCTCCAAAATCTCCTGATAGCTAGCTGCATTGACCCTGCCCTTGATAAAACACAGTGGACCAACACCAGCAGCTGACATGGCACCCCAGACCATCACTGACTGTGGGTACTTGACACTGGACTTCAGGCATTTTGGCATTTCCTTCTCCCCAGTCTTCCTCCAGACTCTGGCACCTTGATTTCCGAATGACATGCAAAATTTGAGCGACGGTCCAGTGCTGCTTCTCTGTAGCCCAGGTCAGGCGCTTCTGCCGCTGTTTCTGGTTCAAAAGTGGCTTGACCTGGGAATGCGGCACCTGTAGCCCATTTCCTGCACACGCCTGTGCACACGCCTGTGCACTGAGTCTGGATGTTTCTACTCCAGACTCAGTCCACTGCTTCTGCAGGTCCCCAAGGTCTGGAAGCGGTCCTTCTCCACAATCTTCCTCAGGTTCCGGTCACCTCTTCTCGTTATGCAGCGTTTTTGCCACACTTTTCCTTCCCACAGACTTCCCACTGAGGTGCCTTGATACAGCACTCTGGGAACAGCCTATTCGTTCAGAAATGTCTTTCTGTGTCTTACCCTCTCGCTTGAGGGTGTCAATGATGGCCTTCTGGACAGCAGTCAGGTCGGCAGTCTTACCCATGATTGCGGTTTTGAGTAATGAACCAGGCTGGGAGTTTTTAAAAGCCTCAGGAATCTTTTGCAGGTGTTTAGAGTTAATTAGTTGATTCAGATGATTAGGTTAATAGCTCGTTTAGAGAACCTTTTCATGATATGCAATTTTTTGAGAATTTTGGGTTGAAATGAGCTGTATGGCAAAATCATCACTATTAAAACAATAAAAGACCTGAAATATTTCAGTTGGTGTGAAATGAATCTAAAATATATGACAGTTTAATTTTTATCATTACATTATGGAAAATAATGAACTTTTATCACAATATGCTAACTTTTTGAGAAGGACCTGTATATATATATATATATATATATACTGTATAAACTTATACAGTATCTGTGGTCATGATATTTGAGCCACTGCTGCAATCCCAAAATAGGGTTCAAATCAATTAAATTGAATAATTTAAAAGTATGACAGGAAACATCCAGAACATGCAGGTTATTCTTGTGATGGTAAAGAGGTACAGAGGAGCAAGCTTTGACTTCCCTATTAAGAAAGAGACACATATTTAATGAGTGGGAAAGCCTACTCAAGCATTAGAAATTCACTCCTGGCCATTACTGCAGTGATGAAGCAAACCTAATGGAGCAGGACTCTACGTGTGCTCATCTAAATGAAGAGGTGGAACTAGTAGCTTTTTTTTTTTTTTTCTTTACTGAAGGGTCCATAATGGTTACATCTAATAGCCATTACCTCTGCTGTAAGGGGCCCAAATGTAATTATGCAGAATTGTGAGATTAAAATGTCTTTGAATTGCGAGATTTAAATTCTCACAAAAAAATTGAACATTTTCAGATATAAACTCATCATTGCGAGAAGTGTCAGAATTGTCAGCTGACTATTTCTCAAAATTGCAAGATTAAAATTTCTCAGAATTGCAAGATTTAAATTCTCAAAATTGCGAAATTTACATTTTTCCAAATTGAGAGATTTAACATTTTCAGATATAAACTCATAATTGCGAGAAGAGTCAGAATTGTCAGATTACTTTTTCTCCGAAATGCGAGATTAACATTTCTCAGAAATGCAAGATTAAAATTTCTTTGAATTGTGAGATTTAAATTCTCAAAATTGCGAAATTTACATTTTTCCAAATTGTGAGATTTAACATTTTCAGATATAAATTCATAATTCTGAGAAGAGTCAGAATTGTCAGATTATATTTTCTCAGAATTGCGAGATTTAAATTCTCAAAATTGCTAAATTTAAATGTTTCCAAATTGTGAAATTGTACATTTTCAGATATAAACCCATAATTGTGAGAAGAGTCAGAATTGTCAGATGACTTTTTCTCAGAATTGCAAGATTTAAATTTCTCAGAATTTCGAGATTTAAATTCTCAAAATTGCGAAATTAAAAATTTTCCAAATTGTAAGATTTAACATTTTCAGATATAAACTCATAATTGCGAGGAGTCCGAATTGTCAGATGACTTTTTCTTCGAATTGTGAGATCTAAATTTCTCAGAATTGCTAGATTAAAATGTTTCCGATATAAACTCACAATTATGTGAGAAAAAAGTTAGATGTGTGAGATTAAAATGTTGCCATTACCTTTTTTATTTTTTATTCCCAGGCGGAAACAAGCTTCCATAATCTGATTACAGAAGTTAGTACAAAAAAAAAAAGGAATAATTATAAACACAGTAAACATTCACCCTTTGTATTCACTCTTCAACTCATATTTGACCCAAACATGAGTTGAAACAACCCAGTGTTCTATTATGTTTATATGTTTACATTTACAGAAACTCTGGAGTTTTCAGGGAATTTTGATTTATTTATAGGGGAGATGTTTTAGTTTTTTAGCTCTCTGCTCTAAAATTATTATTATTTTTATTTTATTTTATATTTTTCAAAATCTTGATCCAGTAATCATGAATGACTGGAAAAGTTATGGAAGAGTCTTTGGAAATTCATGGTTAGAAAGTATGAGAATCCTATATTAATAATATAGGTTTATATGGTTTAGTTTAAACGTTTTTTTTGTAGGTCGTCCTTCAGTTATGTAACTGTGTCCCTTAGATCCCTTTGGAATTCTGTAACAACAACAGAAGAAAAATCGTGTCATAAACATGTTTTTTTATCTGTCAGACAAGATGGCACAGTCCGTCTCTCTGAACTCACAACAGTCCTCTGAAGCCTCTTCCTGGCAAACAGCGTACTACGCAACACCTTTCCTTTCCATCGTAACAGTGCAGGGATGGCAGCACAGAACTCTCAGGATAGGACGTAACCATTTTCAACACTTCCTCCAGCTTTGGGCCACAGAAGTCATTTTTGCGTGTTTTTAAAGAGTGGGATGACGGGGAGGGGTGAGACTGAAAACAAACGGACCTACTCGGACACTTTGATCTTCGTTTCCTGCCAATTATTTACGTCTGTTTCACACGAATCTTTTTTGGTTCTCCTGCTCTTGATTGCTGCTCGCTTCCCTCACTTTTCACCTTCGAACACAATGCGATTTCTCTTTAAAAGTTTCTGTCAGGAAGCTATAAAAACACATCAGTTGCTGCTATTATTTGTTTGAAATATTGTGCTTTATATGCCTGATAACCCACAATATATTGTGATACATTAGCGTAGAAAACTTAATTATTGGCATTCCTTATATTCCAGTACATTTTAGATTTTAAAAAATAAATAAAATAAAATTATGATAATCAAAATTATGAAAGTATATATTTAAAATAATTAATTATTATAATTATTAATTCAAATAATTAAATATATAACAATAATAAATTACATTTAATTAATTAAATATAAAATAATATAATAAATAATTAATAATAATACAAAATAAAAATAATGAAAACTATTTTTATAAAATAAATTATAATATTATTATATTAAAATGAATTCATTTTAATATGATATCATATAAAATATCCAAACATTTCTGATGGATAATGTAATACATAATAATGTACTTTATATCTATGAATTTCTTGCTTCACTCTAAAATATCGCACAGTAAAATGGGTTGTAAATGACAATTCAAGTCGCCATTAAAACTAATAGTTATGTAACATGCTGAAATTTAACGGCTAATAAAACCAATAAACTGCAAAAGCAATGCAATGATTCTACTTTAATAAGATGCCCGACATCTAAACTATCATGTCAACATAAAATGTTTGCCATATTCAGTCAAACATTAGTATCCAGGTATCCAGTATAATGCATTGCTTATTCACAGATGCATGCTAACCTTCATCACCAAGTGTTTTTTGCTGAACTTTGCTGAAAACCCTTCGTGGGGTATGAAAAGAATGATAAAGGGGCAGGGCAATCGGTAGCAGGACCTCCAGAGAGGGGCCATTAATCTGAGGCCTCCAGTCGCACCCGTAGCCTGACCGCCATGACCACGGGCCCGTTCCCTTGACCTGCACAGTGCAGCGATCTGCTGAAAAGGCAGGTGGTAAAATGGCCATTTTAAAGGAAAACAGGAATGATTCTGGCCTGTGTTACAGGAGCAAAGCAAAAGGATGTCATTTAAGACCCCCACTGCTGAGGGTCACTCCTTTACTTTCTTTTAGTCACCAGGAAAAGCTGCTGAGGGGGAGTGTGTGTATCAGAGCATGATTTTACTGATGTGTATGTGATTCCTAGGGAACAGCAGATTACAGATTACATTGATTTAAGGTTGGGACACTTTTTTCAGAGTCATCGCAATGGCAAAAAAATATCAGTTAACCTGAATTCATTGATGCCTATATACCTTTAATACACTTAAAGTCTCAGTTACAAAGTGTTTGCTAAAGGAATGAACATGTACAGTATGTTTCCATATGCAATGTATTTGTAATATTTTAATATTTATTTTGAAGATGAGTGTGGTCAATTAGACAATCGGATTTAGTTTATTAAACTCAATGAATGCTTAAAATGTTCTTAAAATTATTCTTGAAATTTTTGAAAACTTTCTAAAACATTCTATATATATATGTGTGTGTGTGTGTGTGTGTGTGTGTGTGTGTGTGTGTGTGTGTGTGTGTGTGTGTGTGTGTGTCTGTGTGTGTGTGTGTGTGTGTGTGTGTGTGTGTGTGTGTGTGTGTGTGTGTGTGTGTGTGTGTGTGTGTGTGTGTGTGTGTGTGTGTGTGTGTATGTGTGTTCATGTTTTTCTATCCTGGTGGGGACTTAAACCTGACTGCACACAGACTCATGGGGACTCGTGTCACCGTGGGGACCTAAATTGAGGTCCCCATGAGGAAACAAGCTTATAAATCATACAAAATGAGTTTTTGAAAATGTAAAAATGCAGCATGTCTCCTGTGATGGGTAGGTTTAGGGGCAGGGGCAGTGTAGGGGATAGAAAATACGGTTTGTACGGTATAAAATGCATTACGCCTATGGAATGTCCCCATAAAACATGGAAACACAACATGTGTGTGTGTGTGTGTGTGTGTGTGTGTGTGTGTGTGTGTGTGTGTGTGTGTGTGTGTGTGTGTGTGTGTGTGTGTGTGTGTGTGTGTGTGTGTGTGTGTGTGTGTGATACACAAATTCCTATAAAACATACATCACTCTGGTAAATAATAATAATAATAATAATAATAATAATAATAATAATAATAATAATAATAATAATAATGAATAAAATAATCATTTGTTTATTTTGTTTATTTTATATATTAATTATATTTATTTATATAATATATATATATATATATATATATATATATATATATATATATATATATATATATATATATATATATATATGTATATATATATATATATATATATGTATACAAATGTAATATATATATACAAATGTAGTACATATACATAAAAATAAAATAAAATATATATATGTATATATAAATATTACATTTTCATTTCCATTTTTTCAATACATCTTTTAGCAATAAATAATTTAATGGGTTTTTAGATATCTATTTTTAAATATGAATATAAAAACACTCACACGTTTTTTTAAATGAAAAAACATTCATTCTTCAGATCCAGCCCCCTAAAATCCAATCACCCGTCATCAATCAACATATTAAATCCTCATTCATTCATTTCTTTCCGCTCTTATTAGTGTGTTATGCCTATTCCAGCAGATGATCTGCAGTGTTTTGGAGGGGGGTTGGGGACTTTGGTCTACAGATGAAAGGCCTGTTGGGGCACCGGGCCGCATCGGCCGAGACGGAGGCTGGCCATCGCGTGTTTGGAGGGAGCAGTTGGGAGTTTGATGACAGAACGGTCTTTGGGAATTTAAGAGTAGCTTGGAGTGCGCTTTTTCCCTTTGGATGACAGCTCCAGGAAGGAAGGGTTTTCTTTTCAAAGGCTGTGGCTTTATTTATATTACACATTTTCATCGAAGGGCGCTTTCAAAGGGAGATAGTTTTTCTTTTTTCAGAATCCCTGCATTTGTGTTTTATCACTGACCATATGCTTGCTTCCGGAGAAGTGGCCCTTATTTCTTTAAAACCGTCTGCCAGGAAACAAATTCAGTTCTTTATATCTGGCACACATTTGCTCTCTCACGTACACATTCAGTGAACAGTAAACACTGATTAGCTCTAGTCACAGATCTCCAAGCCGCCCATCCGTCATTAGTCATTATTAGCTCAGGACGGCTAAATGATAAATTAGCTGTCATTCAAAAGAACCACATCATTTAGGACTGTATCATTCCTCACAAACAACAGTGTCAAGTGACCATTGGCCCCTCTGAGCGAATCACACTCCCTCTGGACGAAACCGTTCAGCAGGGCAAGGAAAATCAAAGAGAGAGGGCGTTCACCTGTTCCTACCTGTCAGATAAATGAAGTGCAGAAAGAAAGCCCTGATAAGTTACTGTGCTTCAAATCACTGTTGCCATCCTTTGCTGTCTGCTAAGACTGATGAGCAGCAGTGTGTAATTGAACCATGTAGCACATGTCAAAACAGGAAATGAGGTCAGAGGAAATGAGCAATAAGAGGAAGTCTGACTATACTCTTCATCAGAGATGCTACCAGGGTACAAAATGTACTTTCTGCCACAACCATACCAGCAACAAAAATGTATTTATATTTATTCTAAATATATATAAAGCATAGTTTTAAATTATTTGTTATATATAGCCTACACTGTAAAAAAATTAAATTATGTATTGTAAGACAAATTTAGCTTTTAAAGTTTATTCAACTGCTTAACATGAAAAAGTTGAGATAACTCGAACAAATAAGTTGAGAAAACTCAAAACATTCTGCATATATATATATATGTATATATATATATGTATATATATATATATATATATATATATATATATATATATATATATATATATATATATATATATATATATATATATATATATATATATATATATACACTCGCCTAAAGGATTATTAGGAACACCTGTTCAATTTCTCATTAATACAATTATCTAATCAACCAAAAAAATGCCTTGTTGATGCTAGAGGTCAGAGGAGAATGGGCCGACTGATTCAAGCTGATAGAAGAGCAACTTTGACTGAAATAACCGCTCGTTACAACCGAGGCAAAGCATTTGTGGAGCCAAAACACACACAACCTTGAGGCGGATGGGCTACAACAGTAGAAGACCTTACCGGGTACCACTCATCTCCACTATAAATAGGAAAAAGAGGCTACAATTTGCACGAGCTCACCAAAATTGGACAGTTGAAGACTGGAAAAATGTTGCCTGGTCTGATGAGTCTCGATTTCTGTTGAGACATTCAGATGGAGTCAGAATTTGGCATAACAGAATGAGAACATGGATCCATCATGCCTTGTTACCTCTGTGCAGGCTCGTGGTGGTGGTGTAATGGTGTGGGGATGTTTTCTTGGCACACTTTAGGCACCTTAGTGCCAATTGGGCATCTTTAAATGCCACGGCCTACCTGAGCATTGTTTCTGACCATGTCCATCCCTTTATGACCACCATGTACCCATCCTCTGATGGCTACTTCCAGCAGGGTAATGCACCATGTCACAAAGCTCGAATCATTTCAAATTGGTTTCTTGAACATGACAATGAGTTCACTGTACTAAAATGGCCCCCACAGTCACCAGATCTCAACCCAATAGAATATCTTTGGGATGTGGTGGAACGAGCTTCATGTCCTGGATGTGCATCCCACAAATCTCCTGCAAGATGCTATCCTATCAATATGGGCCAACATTTCTAAAGAATGCTTTCAGCACCTTGTTAAATCAATGCCATGTAGAATTAAGGAAGTTCTGAAGGTGAAAGGATCAAACACAGTATTAGTATGGTGTTCCTAATAATCCTTTAGGTGAGTGTATATATATATATATTATAACTGAAAACATAAAATTGAAAATATATTTAAATGTATAGTGTGTATATAAAATATATATTTTTATTAATATTAAACTGTTTAAAATGTGTTTACAAATGTAATTTGAATATGCATATTTAGCATTTATTTAATTTAAATTTTAGTGGATATACATTTAAAAATTTAATTAATATTTTATTTTTGTTATGTATTTATTTTATTTTTTTATCAAAAATGAACCCAAGCTTCCTGTTGACAAATGTTTATAAATATGTAAATAATAAATCATATATATATATATATATATATATATATATATATATATATATATATATATATATACATTTATATTTATATATGTACTCATAAATATTATAAATAATTATAAATAAAACATTTAAATACTTAATATTAAAATAATGTTTGTCCAAATTCTTTATTGTTGTGTTATTTTGCATTATTTTGGAGTTATGTAAATAAAATATTTATTTGTAAACATAACTAAATGTACAAATATACTTTGTGAATTTAATCAAATGAAATAACGCGAAAAAAAACATTTTAATAGGCTATTTTTAACACGTAATATTTAATATAAAAAATATTTTTCTTTTTCCTGCAGTTATATTATTATATTATTTGATCATTCTTCATCATACATCCAACCGGGTACAAAATTTAACTAAAAAAAAATATTTAAAAAAGAACTGTTTTTCTATATTTCTGTTGAAAGTCAATGTGTCTCCAAAAATGAAAAGAAAATTCCTAGATTAACTTTTGATAGTACATTTCCACTCAGCCACAAGTTTTTGCAACAAATGTTTTCTTGAGTATGTCAGTAATTTGATTTGCTGATTTCGTTCACATTGCAATGGTCAGACAATTTACAGTTCCTAAGCCAACTGGCTTTATTTACTCACCAAAGCCATTTTTCGCTCGCATTTGGCGCTTGGGGAGTGTTAATTTTGGAGCCTATGATTTAATACTGTATAAAGTGTGAAAAACACTCTAGACAGGATAATTGGACAGGAATCTTCATCCAGTTGGTATCTTTCACAACTGTGCAGGACAAGGGGTCAGTCTTTGCACGGGCCTGTGCTATAATAAGGCGAACTAAAATGAAAGAAAAACTTAGCTGTACTTTTAGAAAAGAGGATAACAATAAAACTTCCCTCAAAAAAGTATTTTCCCTTGCCATCAATTAATTACTTAGGAAAATGGTGTCATTTGTACAAGACTCTTGAGAAATCAAGGGCAAGAAAACTCTTTTTTCTCTCTCCCGTCGTCATGTTGTTCTTCTTGTCACTGCTTCATTAATTTTCTCGGGGTAAATCACGTCAAGAGTGTGCATGTGTAAGCTGTCAGGGTGTAGATGTATCTATTCATCACCTCGGGGAGCGTGTGTGTTTGTGTGCGCGTCTGAAGTGGGGCCCGTGGGTAATCTTGATGGGGCGTGGACGCAAGGGAGGTCTGGCACGCCTTGTAAACAAGATGGTCATGTCTGATAAGAAAAGCTGATGCCTAATGACAAATTGCTAATAACGGCAGGAGACTGCAGAGAGCGAGAAAGTGTATTGATTATCCTTATTACCCAAAGCATTCGTCTCTGGAGATGAACGGGCGAGGGAGAGGGAGGAGGGAAATTAGCCTGCACCTTCCCCCGTTGACGGACTGATTGCTCTGGGGGCCCAGAATAGGACAAATGCGTTCACACTAAAACACATAAACCTCAACCTTCTGCCTGCGAGATGAATACGCAAACAGACTAAAGATGATCAAGTGAAAATATCTCCGTGTTTTTGATCGCCTGTAGAGATACCCTTGTTGAAAAGAAGTGCACTTGTAGTGTGCTTCGAATCTTAAAAGTATATCTTTTTAAATCCGTACTTGCAGATAATATACAATGAACAAAATTATAAACGCAACGCTTTTGTTTTTACCCCCATTTGTCATGAGCTGAACTCAATGGTAGAGAAATCAAAATTCAATTCACGGGCAACAGCTCTGATGGACATTCCTGCAGTCAGCATGCCAATTGCACGCTCCCTCAAAACTTGCGACATCTGTGGCATTGTGCTGTGTGATAAAAATTCACATTTTAGAGTGGTCTTTTACTGTGGCCAGCCTAAGGCACACCTGTGCAATAATCATGCCGTCTAATCAGCATCTTGATATGCCACACCTGTGAGGTGGATGGATTATCTCGGCAAAGGAGAAGTGCTCACTAACACAGTTTTAGATAGATTTGTGAACAATATTTGAGAGAAATAGGCCTTTTGTGTATATAAGAAAAAGTCTAAGATCTTTGAGTTCAGCTCATGAAAAATGGGGGCAAAAACAAAAGTGTTGCGTTTATAATTTTGTTCAGTGTAATATTAATTAAAAGCCACTTAAGTGTACTTAAAACCTTTTAGCGCTTGGAGGGTTCAGTTTGAGCAGATGTTTTATACCATCATCACTGTCCTCGTCATAAGGACACTTGCCTATACATTCAGCATCTGCCTCATATTCGCCATCTCAAACTTATTTTCAAAACTATGAGTGAAACGTCACCTCATCATTGTGTATCAGACATCGCCACCTTGTGGAATAAAGGTGAATTGCACTTATTCAGTCTTCAACGATTGCATTTTTATTGTGCAGAAAAAATACACTGTTACACACCTTGGGTCGTTGGCGACCCTATACAATGTTTACAAAAAATGAAAAGGAAACAGACGTTCATTTAATACTTGTATTAATTTTTTCATATTGTTTATAAATAATTGATTGAGGAATACTAAGAAGGTTGATGTGTAACTTAAACTTAAACTTAAAAAAAATGAATGGAAGGAAGTGAATGACGTCCTGGGTCACTAAATACCTGAGGTATGCTTTGAAGGGTTAAAAAGTGTACATTCTAATAATGTCAAATTAAAAGTTTTACTTTTACGTAGCTACTTTTTAATAATCTTGTCATGTTTAAAATAAGTGACCCCTTATTTTGATGTGTTGACTAGCATACTGAAACACAAAAGTACTTAATTTCCGTTTGAACTGTAGTGTGTTATTCAATATTACATGCAGAAATACTAAAAAAATGTTTTGGGGTAAGTTACTTTTTTAAAAGTAATTAATTGCAATATTGCATTACTACATAAAAAATTACTTTTTATGGAAAGTAATATGTGACAATTCTTTTGCGTTACTTTTTCTCATGTGTAGTAAGAAGTTGTAAGAAGTAAGAAGTAATTGACATATAAAGATGTATTTTAAGTCCTACTTAACTTAAGTTGTGTTTAATATTTAAACATACCTACTAATTTATTTTAATTTTTTTTATTTTAATTTTATTGTTAATAACATGCAGTGAATCATCCAAAAACATGAACATTCAATTCACTCTTAAATATATTATTTTAAAGTATATTATTTGCATAAGTCCTCTCTTAAAAGTGTGCCAAAGTGTGCTTCTTTTTTATAAGTGTCATTGCCGTCAGGAATCAAAGAGGGAAAGGTTTGGCTAGTCTGTCTTGCCACATCTAAAAGCTTGACTTTCCCTGGGCCAGATCCACTATTACTCATAAACCCTGGTCGGAAAATACTTTTAGTTAATGGTGACCACCCTGAGAAGTCTTGGAGTCATAGTTTCAATAAATTGTGTGTTAATTCTCAGGTTTGGTGTTCTGGTGTGACTTGTCTTGGTCGCTTAACCACATCAAGTTTTGCAGGTATCTGCTCGAGATCGAAAAAAAACCTTTTTTTGTTGGTTAATCCACAATTACTTTTTTTCGTCTGAAGTGCTGACTTCTCCAGAGAGGACCGGAGAGGGCTGTCTAGGTCATCGTAGGACTGCCCATCTAAGCAGCGCAAAAAATGAGGTCACTCTTTTCTGCTGTTTCGCCAAAATCTGTTCCGGGTCGAGCTGGAGACACAGGGATCCAAACCTGCCTTTGTTTCAGGGACACATTTTGTGCAGGAAGACAAAGATGCAATAAAAGAAAACTTATTTTGAAAATTAAAATTATTAGTTAGGACATATTTAGTAATTTGTATCCAAGGCATGACTTATGTTTTATTGCAAATTTATTCAAAACCTGATGATATTATCAACATGATATTATTCATGTTAACATTATAATACAATATAATATAATATAATTAATAGCTATGGTATAGGCCTAATATGTTATTTTAATTAAGTAAATTAAGTAGCCTAATTTTTCAGCAAAAAGTCTCTGTAATTTGGCTTGTCCATGTGTTGATTTACATTAATGCAATTTGTAAATACATAACTACATGAACGTTTTCTTTTCTTTTGTATTTAATGATCTTTCATAACTTAGTAGGCTAGCCTATAGACTTAGGCTTAGTATAGATTAGGCTAGTGACGACTTTTATGTATTTTATTCTTGTTATTCAACATATTAAACTGAGATGATGTCTCTCTACGAGCAGCTTCTGTTTGTTACAGCCTCATCTGGGATTTAGACTGTAATAATGGCACCTAATCGATAACCATATGTGTCTTACAGTAAACGTGCTAAAGTATTTATGATTTATTTGATTCTCCGCTGCAAATAAAACAAACGCGCCTGAACCGCGTCGTAGAGGTCAGCGTAATGAATAGCTTCATTGAAATCAATTGATATAATGCTTGCCGCGGAAGAAAAGTAGAAATGGGTGAGCGAATCAATTCGACTGCATTATCACGCGCCGCGACGCACTTAACGAATCTGTTGGCCTGTTCGCGCATGCGCGCTGTGCGTGGAGAGTCTCGGCGCGCGGATGCTCAGGTGGAGAGGCGCTCTTAAGTGAACAGATTTATTGTGATGTGCTGAAGGTCAGGCCTCATTGTGTGACGCTCCTGTAATAACGGGACTGACAGACAGCTCGGCAGCTCGTCTATTTAGTCTCTGCGGCTCCCCGGCAACAACCCAATCAACCCCCACAACACGTCGCTCATTCATCACGACAAACGAGTATAATTGTGCCATACAGAGTGGATACCAAAGCGAAACTGTTAATATTGTATTTATTTACATTGGGTAAGATGGGGTAGGTTTGTGTGTTATTAAAGAAAGTATATAGAAACATTTGCTATTTTAGTTGTTATAGAACAAAATGTACAATTATTCAAAGAGGCCGTCTTACCCCACTGAGGTAAGTTGCCCCCCTACATGGAGTAAGACCCTCAACAACAACACCCCTTTCCTCAAAACCCGCTAAACTTTTACAGAATGTATTAATGACTTGAATTCTTATTAATAGTTGTATTTTTTAAGAATCATTAATATAAAATATTAAATCATCTATTCTATTTATAATAGATTTTTGACAATTTCGTTGAATATATAGGCCATATTGACTAGATACAGCAGAATCAAAGTTACAATTATTCTGTGACTTATATGCATATGAATATTTACATATTTAATTGCCCATATTTTAATTGCAGAATTGTCATAGCAACACTATGAATGCAAATTCAGTGATTTCACTCAACTAGCCTAAAGGTTTTAATAAAAGCAATGTCTGAAATGTACATAATTCATGAAAATACTGAATAATAAACCCCATTATTTACTATCATTTTTAAATGTAAAAAATAACAAGCAACAACATGCCACTGGGTGGCTCATGATCCAAACATTAAGGGTCTAATTTTTTTACTTCAAAATAAAAACTACAACTTTTACTCCACAAATCAAAAATATTAACATATCCACAAATCCCTCAATAGACACACAAAAGAACTTTGATAACTTTGATTCAACATAATGCAATGTCATAGTTTTCCAGAGACACAAAAAGAGATCAGTTAACCTCAAAACCTTTTCGACTGACTAAATCGAGAGTGCTGATTTTCAGATGAAATTACACCATTTAAAATATATCAAGAGATATATATATATATATATATATATATTTATTATAATATATATATATATATATATATATATATATATATATATATATATATATATATATATATATATATATATATATATATATATATATATATATATTATAATAAAGTAAGGAACAACAGGCCATTGAATTATTAGAAAAATAATGCACACACAAGGTTACACCTGAGGTTCTACCTTATTATACTTCAGTTATTTATATATGACAGAGTCAATTATTTTGCTTACACTACGGTTACCACACCTCAAAACATTGTTAAGATGGTTTATTTCAAGACATTAGTCAGGTGTGCAAAACACTCTTGTGTGCAGGACTAATTCCTTACGCATCTAAACCCAAGCCTCCGTTTCCAAAATGTATAGCCACTGGTATCAGAGAGAGAGAGAGAGAGAGAGAGAGAGAGAGATCAAACATGAATTACCTGAGTCTGTGTGTCTCTCAACAGTGTTCGGCAGCAGCGTCTCTAATAACGAAACTGTTTATCTGCTTCAAGAACAGCGCCGTTATTACCTCGCTAATGAGAAATGTCTTGTAGCTTTTAAGTTGTTAAACTATTTTTATTTTATTTTATAAACTCATCAGAGCAATGTTTCTGTGTGTGTGTGTCCGTAGTGTATATTGTGTGTGTTTGCGCGGGAGAAAGAGAGTATGTACTTTCCGTACAAAATAAAACATAATTTTGTAGCACAAAAAAAAAAAACTGAATTCAATCAATTAATTACGATTAATCACATCTAATATAAAAGTCTGTATATATATATATATATATATATATATATATATATATATATATATATATATATATATATATATATATATATATATATATATATATATATAAATATATGTGTGTGTGAGTGTGTATATATTTTATGTTAGATGCGATTAATCAATTCGACAGCACTCATTTAAATTAATATATTATAAATTAATTAATAAATATTATAATTAAATTTATATTTTCAAAAATATATGAAATAAAATAGACATGCCATACTAACTACTATTATTATCAATAATTATTAATGAAAATATACAATAAATATATTGTTAATTCGTTCATTTAAATCAGTGCTTTCAAATCGATTAATCGTGACTATTATACTAATACATCTACTATTATTATTATTAATAATAAATATTAAAGGGTAATTAAATAATGATTATTTTATTTTATTATTTAATTTATATATTGTCAAACATTTAATAATATTTAAATATTATTCAAATATTCATATATATTCAAATACATCTGAATTATTTAATATATATTAACTAAAAAAGTAGCCTATAAAATCCTTTACTTGCTGTATATTTAATGGCAAATATAACATTTAATATAATTTTTTAAATAAATAAATCTAATTATTAATTAATTAATTAATTAATTAATATTCATTTTAATAATGAATATTTATTATTAAATTAATATTAAAAGAAAGAGAGTATGTGCTTTCCGTACATAATAAAATGTAATTTTATGGCAAAAAAAAAAAAATCCCATTTGAGTTATCCAATTTTATCCTTTTGTTAACTATATTCATTTAGTAAGTTGTGCGTTTCCCTCAAAATAATGCTGCCTGCGTTCAAGGAAGGTTTTTGAGTCCGTAAGTTACGACTTCAAACCACGACTCACAACTTTGTAGCATACCAGGTAAAGTCACGCCAAACTGCCTGAGCGCAAGGAATTGTGGTAGCTAGATGTAAACAAAGCATGGCGGACTGTACAGGGCTTATGCTCATTTACAATCATTTCTATCACCAAAGGTGCAGGCTATGTGACGTCAGAGCACGTAACTGGGAGGAGTACATCGATCTAGTACAAGTTCACGAGTGGGAAGTCACGGGTTTGACTGCCGTTCCAGTGCACTTAACAGGTAGAAGGTTGGAAAACCATAATTGCACACCTTAGAATGTTCGTCAACCAATCAGATTCAAGCATTCAACAGCCCCATAGTATAATATAATAGATTGCAAAGACATTTTTATTACTATTTGGAAAAACATGCACTGATCAATCATTCGCAATTAAAACAGAAATGTGCACATTTCAAATAAACAGGGTCGGTTTTGATTTCATGTTGACTTTAATAACTCCCTCTATGACTTATAATAGAGCCAACTGTTTATTGTGCATTTAAAATAGCTTTAAAAGCCACTGTAAGGATAGGCTTTCCTTATAAGAGACATTTCAGCGTCTGTTTGCAATCAGTAACGCCGGTCACTTAAATCATGTGATGTCATCTCGCGTTGAAAGCGCTCAACACGTGGGAGGTATTGAGGCGGGAAACATGTTGAACAAGCGCCTTCCTCGCCGTGGTCTAGGAAATGTGGGAACAGGATGGGCAGCCGACCGCCCCAACAAAACACTGTGGTCAGCCACCACTTAAACTGCAGGCAGAAAATAAAGGAGGCCACGGGGAACGCTCGAGGTGGGGACGTGTTTAAATAAAGCCTTTCGATAAGTCGGTGAACGAGTAACGCGCCGGTGTTGTTGTTGAAACCATCCCAAGTCTGACCCTAAAACTTGGCCAGTCAAAGGCAATCACTTTCTCTCTTTTATTGACGCGGTTTAGGGGTTTTCTCTCCCGTCTTCAAGCGTTACAGCCCACCACCACCGTCCAGCTGTGATATTAACTGAAAACGATTAAGGTGGGACCACACGGGCGGCCCTCGGACCAGACTCTGCGATGTGGAGATGAAAAAGAGCAGTATTTTTAGGAAATCCCTGCAGAGGATGTCGGCCGAAAGATTTACTTCATCGCTGTAAAGCACATTTAAGTGCCACCTATGAAGAAAACGATTTTGATATATATCATTTGTATCCAATTATGGAAAGGGAGAGTTTTTGGCGACGCCATATTAATCATGACTCTCGTGAACGCTGAACAGAGGTCATAATGTTTCTCCTATCTGCAAAAATAATAATAATATGAGATCAATGGCTCGACTTTGAATTTTGTATTTACCTGTAGTGATTCTCAATGTTCCTCGTCCTGTTTCCATGCAAGTGTGAAAGTACATTTGCCTTTAATATTATAAATAATAAAATGAATAATAAATACAAATACAATAATTGTAAATTACTGTTAATTTCGTAAATAGCATTTAGAAATAATTATAATTATCATATAGACTTTAAATAAAGTGTACTCAAATAATATGGTATGGTCAAATGTTGTACAGTAGATTAAACTGAGGAAAAAAATAAACATTAATAAATCTATTATGTTGTTAAATGAGTGCTGTCGAATCGATTATTAATTCTAACAAAAGCTTTGTAAATAAACGTGTTTGTATGCACTGCATATACAAATTTTTATGTTAGGTGCGATTAATCGATTTGACAACACTCATTTAAATTAATATATATTATACATTACTATAAATATTTTAAGTATATTAAATAAAAATAGACGTCCACAGTTTTTTGCAGGCAGGAAGACGAATACAGATGAATCAAGTTCAACACGTTTAATAACAAACAATCTCAAGGGAGGAAGACAACAGCACAACACTTCTAAACATAACGGTGATCAGACAGACTGAAGGAACGGGAGGAACTTAAAGAGTGAACACAATGAGGATAATGATGACACACAGCTGACACAGATGAACTAATAACGATGGTAACTGGGGAGACAGAACAAAAGGAACATGTGACAGATACAGAAAGTCCAAACACAAACAGACGTGACATTACGCCCCCTCAGAGAGGGCATGGCCTCACGTCGTAGAGGGAAGATGATGCGGCTTGGGAGGAGGACGGCAGGTACCAGGGGCAGGCAGACAGACGGAGGACGATGATCAGGGCAGGACAGAAGGAGGTAGCATCCATCTAGGAGATGTTGGTAGGAGTGGCCAGGTGGACATGACCCAGAGCTCAGGCATGCCGAATGCCCAAGGCGGAGTTGACGGCAATAGGAGCCACGATGGTGATGGATTCAGGGTGAGGGCCGGTGGCAACAGAGCCTTGGGAGTTGGAGCCCACCGCACAGACGGAAGTCCAAGGCGGTGATGGTGAGCCGAAGACCTGGGCGGCCACAACGGAGCCGCAACGACAACTCCCTGAGGTGGAGGTGGAGATCCGGAAAGTAGAGGATGAGCTGGTGTGACCGAGGGCAGAGGTAGAACCTGAGCGGAGGGGACGGGGTGGAGGGCCAGCGAGTAGTGGCTAGCCTGCAGGTCAGCAGCAGACGCGTGGAGATGTCCAGCTCAGTTGGTGCCGACAGTCCGAGGGAGCCCGGCGAGTCCAAAAGCTTGATGGTTGACGCTGGAATGGAGGGAGGAAGGAAGGAGCATAGGTGCAGGTGCCAGGTCGACAGGTCGAGGCAGGACAGAGCACAACGAGGCTGGAGGCGGAGCCATGGGCTCGTATTGCCCAGGAGGAGTGGGCTCCCAGCATGTCCACGGTGTAACCTCGCCACTGAGAGCAGAATGTGGTGACATGGCGGGACTGATGGGAAATGATGATGAATGGGTGAAAGGTTTGGCGGAGGTCTGGAAATGAAGACCGGCACAAAACCCCACAAAAAACAGCACCCTTAATGGCAGTTAGTAGAGGTGGTGGGAGAGGGAGGCTAGGTGGGGATAACAGGACTGATGAAGAAGATTCAGATACAGGTTCAGGTTCAGATAAGTTCCAGGAATGAAGGGAATTAATCTCACCACACTCGATTAAACTGTCCAATAAGTCCAGCCGGTGCTCGCTCTCAGTGGCAGGAGGGTGGGTGGGGCTCGCCTCCATCCCCTCAGACTCCATGAGTACTCACACAGTGATGCACGTGGACGTTGGCTCACACCCCTGGTCAGACTCTTCATGGTGCTTCGGCTCCGGGGCGATGGTTGGCGCTGTTTTCTCTTCCTCTGGCACGGGCTCACTCGGAGCGGCGGGTGGAAGCTAACGGTCTGCGGGGAGCTCAGGTGTTGTCAATGGCTATCCTGGGCCACGGTGATGCACTTTGTCCGTTAATCAAATGCAGGTGGTCCAGTCATCTGTCCCGGGTTTGTGCAGGCAGGGAGACGAATACAGATGAATCAAGTTCAACACGTTTAATAACAAACAATCTCAAGGCAGGCAGACAACAGCACAACACTTCTAAACATAACGGTGACCGGACATAGACTGAAGGAACGGGAGGAACTTAAAGAGTGAACACAATGAGGATAATGATGACACACAGCTGATGGTAACCGGGGAGACAGACGAGTGGCGGGAAACAGAACAAAAGTGACAGATACAGAAAGTCCAAACACATACATGTGACAACGTGGTACTAACTACTATTATTATCAATAAATATTAATAAAAATAAACAATAAATATATTAGTTATGAGTATAATATATATATATATATGCTGTCAAATCAATTAATCACAATTAATCGCATCTAAAGTAAATGTTTGTAAATGTGTGTGTGTGCGTGTGTGTGTGTGCGTGTAAATATATTTATATTATATTTACAAACTTTTATGTTAGATGCGATTGATTAGACAGCACAGAAATGTTAATTAATTTAAATATTATTCAAAAATATATTAAATAAAAATAGACGTGTCAGACTATTATGCGAAATATTAACGCATAATTTAAAAAATGTATAAGATTAAAATAAGATAAATTATTTTATAAGTTAAAAATAAGATTATTATTTTATATTATTAATTTATTGTCATGCATTTAATAATATTTAAATAGTATTCAAATATTCATATATATTCATATACATCTGAATTATTCATAGCCTACATATTATCCTTTACTTATATATTTAATGGAAAATATACAATATAACATTTTTTATTAATAAATCTAATTATAAATAAACAAATACATTTATGTTCATTTTAATATTAATTTAATAATGCATTTTATATATAAAATTATACATTTTTAATAAAAAAATGACTGATATATAAAAAAAATTGCTGCCTTAATTTTTTTAAGTACAATCACCTTGGATGTTTAAGTCATTTCAACTTAAATTACATTAAACTGACTTAAAAATGAGTTGAGTCTTGTCTAACTTACAAATGTTGAAAATGCTTATTTATAAAAACTTATTTTAATCAATGTAAAAACGTGTTGTCATAACTTTTTACAGTGTACAGTAAGGTCAAATGTTCTCTATGGCAAAGCATTGATATGAGTTCTGGTATGTCAAAAGTGAAGTGATATATAATAAAGAACAGACTGACTTTGATTCTTGCATGCCAATGTTTCTGCACGCAAGTGTAACGCCAACAGATGTCTACCAACACAAGCTTCTTTCCTGCTTATGGTTGCTACGCGACACTTTCTGGCCTATCTGCTTCCTCTTTGGACTATGGCTCATTTCCGTACGACGGTGCAAAAATAGCCAAGCCCTCTGCACCCCTCCATGTTGTTTCTTCCTCTCTGCACTCCACGACATCGATCAAGCCTGTTCCTGGGCTTCCTATCTCTTCCTGTGGCCGACAGAAGTGTAGAATCGGGAGGCTTGACTTCTCCTTTGACCTCATTTGACCTCTTACCTGCTGTTTCCTATTGAACTGAGGCGAATCTGAGCATTCACCTGTTAGGGCGAGGATTTCTTCACAAAGATTCAGAAACATTCCTCTTCTATAAGCTAGACTTTTGCTCGAGGGTAACAGGACACCCTAAATATACCGTACAAGAACATCTGCCTCAGCACTCCTTCGTATGAAATAGGTCCACGTGGGCCTGCTTTTTCAAACCTTTATTTTGAAACGGACTCCTGCCAAGTCTGTCTTGTTGTCTCTAAATGTGTTATTCCTCGGGTCTGATTAATGTCGCTCTCCACCACGAGATGATGTTTGAAACATGGTAATCAAGATGTAATCCCCAAATCCCTGTGTGGTCAACACGACTGAATCTGGAGTTTCTCATCGCGGGTTTTTCTGCATTTATTTCACTAGCCCTCTTGGAAAGGAAGGGAGGCATGGAGCAGCGCCATGCCAGGTTCTGCAAACTGTGGCATATGCACTTTTTCCCAAGCCACAGCTAGACCGGTGCAGATTGATTTCCACTTCTATATTTTCGCAGAAGGAGAAGTTAATAAACTACAGCAACCAGCTTCAGCACATACTGTATGGACAGGACCATGCAAAATATACATGTCTTTGTTATTGTAAGTGGCAGTGTTTTGCTAAGCAACTTATCCGTGACGGCTCTTAATCATCCAGGAGTCTGAAATGATTCATTATTATTATCTAGAAACAATGAATGAAGGAAACTATCCCGTATGGACTCCACTCTGGTAACCATTTCAAACGTTGACACAACGTCACACAAAGGTTATTTTTATCGTAAAAGTACCCCAGCCTTTTTTTTTTTTACAAGGCACACATCAAGGAAGCGTTGCTTCAGCTCTCATCTCAAATGTCTCCAGTGAACACAGTTGTTTGCCCTGTTGGTTTGCTCCACAGATATTTCCTGAGGAAAACAGACTCGTTTAAATTCGCTCTGCCCGAGAGATTCGGACTCCTTTTCCCGTAAAACTCAACTTGAGCTGACAAAAAGAAAAATGGCTGGATTTCAGTTGCACTACAGATGCAGTTAGAAATGCAGTGGTGTGTGACATCAATATATTATGGGACTTTAAAGTGGATGTATTCATTTATAACATTAAAACACTTATATCTAAATATATAATAAAAATACTATATTTTTGGAATTCCTTTCTGGAATACTTGATTTGAATTTGTATTGATTTAAAGTGTATTTCCCGAATAATAACCAGGTGTACATTATTCTTGTATTCCTTTTTTATTTTTTAATTGTTAATCAAAAATATTATTATATTTCTACTAGGTGGATTTTTACTCAAATTTAACTAGTGGTAATAATATGTAATAACAAAATATTTTTTTAAATATAAATAAATAATAAAGAAATATTACTTTTAATGTTGATTCTATTATTATTATTATTATTATTATTATTATTATTATTATTATTATTATTATCCACTATTTAGATGTTTAATTAATTAAAATGTAAATCAAAATTAAATAATATTAATAAATATGTAATAACAATATTATTAAATATCATTTAAATAAAATAAATAATAAAGAAATATTACTTATGATGTTGATTCTATTATTATTATTATATTTCCACTATTTAGATTTTGTATTAATATGTAATTCAAAATTAAATAATATTAATACATTTGTAATAACAATATTATTAAATATCATTTAAATAAAGTAAAACATAATTTAAAAGAAATATAACTTTTAATCATGATTCTATTATTATTATTTTCCACTATTTAGATATTTAATTAATTAATTAATATGTAATTCAAAAGTATATAATATAAATATGTAATAAAACAATATTATTAAATATAAATATTAAAAAAATTATTTATAAGAAATTATAAAGAAATATTAGGCTACTTTTAATGTTGATTCATCATTATTATCATATTTCCACTATTTTGACTTTAATGAATTTATATGTATTCACAAATCATAATAGTGGAAATATAATAACAAAAATAATAATGTAATATGTAATAACGTATTATTAATCAAATATAATATAAATAAAGCTAATATGTAATAACATAATATCATTAAATAATAATTTTATTTTAAAATAAATTAATAAATATAAATAAGAAATTAAAATAATTATTATCATAATTATTATAATCATTATAATTATTATATTTCTATTACTTTATAATATATAATGTAATCTAAATAAAAATAGGGAAATATATTCTTATTATTCATAATATGTAATAACAATATTATTAACTATAATATAAATAAATATAAGAAATTATTTATAATAAATAAATAAATATTACTTTTAAATGTTGATTCTATTATTATTATAATTCCACTATTTAGAATTTTGTATTAACTTGCATGTAATTAAAAATCTAAATAGTGGAAATATAATAATAATAATAATAATAATAATAATAACAATAATAATAATAATAATAATACATCATGTAATAATATTATTGAATATAAATAAAATAATAAATAAAAAATGAAACCAAATAATAAAGAAATGTTACTTTTAATGTTGAGCAGTCAGGTAGAATGTGGTCTTCAGACAGAGCACTGATAGTCCCGGGATAAGAGGAGGAATCATGAAGGGGTGGAGAGCAGACTGTGATGGCATCTTACTCTCAGAAGATTCATCAATGTCTTTCCAAGCTCCAGAGAACGGACATGCTGACTTGTTTTATGTGGGAAGGGCTTGGCAGGCCGGAGGGGGCCTGCGGTCTGATTGTAAAACATGGAAGAGGAACATGTTAAACGTATTGATACAGTCATGTCAGGAAATCCCATGACCCACCACCTCCTTAGTTTCCGCTCCAGTTTCCATTAACGTAGGCCATTATAGTCTGGCTAGGTTTGCCTCGGCTGGAAAATCAGTGCATTGCAGCCAGGTGAGTTTGGAAAGAAAAAGCCTCGTAAAAACAAAAGAGGAACATTTGTTATTCTTTAAAAACTCATTTTCGTTGAATGAAAAATCAAATAAATGAACATTTTAAAATCTGAGGAGATCTGAGTTTTAATACAGCTCTAAAGATGGAAGGGGGCAAAGTGTCCTTCTGAGCAGGGTGCTGCTGTATAGTCCTCATCAATCAAAAGAGGTCTGACTGGAGACTATAGAGCCTTGATGAGAAGGAGAGAACCTGAAAGAAAGCACTTTGAGCCGTGTACCTGTACTTCTAGAGTCTGTGAGAGTCAAGGTAAAGGGCCTATTACTGCACTGCCTATTTCTTGGACGTCACTTGATGTCACACCTTTTGAAGGATGATTCAATTTGTTCTTCTTTCTTCTGCACAATAGATCTGATTTCTAGTGCGATTTGGTTGCACAAAAAAGTTACTTGGATCCAGCAAAGAATTTCACCTGCGATATTCTCAGAAAGAAATTCTTGAGATAAATGCTTTGAATTTGCTTTGTTAGTTAAATATTTATATTGTAATATATATAAACTTAAATTCTATATTATACTATAGTAATATTATTTATATATATATATATATATATATATATATATATATATATATATATATATATATATATATATATATCAGTGTGTATGTATTATAATAATAATAATATGTAATAACAATGTTATTAACTATAATATAAACAAAAATAAAGTATAAGATTAAATAACAAAGAATAAAGAAATGTTACTTTAATGTTGATTCTATTATATTTTTAAGTTTTTATATGTAATTTAAAAATCTAAATAGTTGAAATGTAATAATTATACATAATGTAATAATATTATTACATATAAATAAAATTAGTAAAAATAAATATAATATAGTATATATTTAATTTAATTTTAATATATTTATATATATATTTATAATATATACATATATACACATATATTTTATATATAAATTTAAATTCTATTGGCTAATTTTATTATATGTATATATATATATATATATATATATATATATATATATATATATATATATATGTTTATATATAAAATATATCTGTAGAGAGAGAGAGAGAGAGAGAGAGAGAGAGAGAGAGAGAGAGAGAGAGAGAGCTGAATGTAACTTATATAAATTATGCATTATTTCATATATATTTTGAATAAAATGTACATTTTATAAATATTAATAAACATATAGTGGGGTCCAAAAGTCTGAGACCAACTGTGAAAATGCTTAGAATTTTCATTTGAATGTATTTCATATATATTTACAAATCTTTCATTATATATATGTATATATATATATATATATATATATATATATATATATATATATATATATATATATATATATATATATATATATATATATATATATATATATATATATAATTACAGATTGTATTGACAGCATAAACAATGGAGTGAAACGTCAAATTGAAATCGTATACAAATATTTACATTTATAAATATCAGGATGAGGACTGTACTAAAACATTTTCTTGATTTGTGACTTAGTTTTTCATTTTTTTAAAACCCCTAAAACCTGGCACTAACCATCTGTATCTGCCGTGTGGTGTGATCACAGGAGGTTTGAGCGTGCAGTCAAAGATTTTAAAGGGAGGATATCAGTGTGACCCTTGGGGGTCATGTACAGCTGAACAGGCTGTACCTTTTCCTGTTTGGAGCCATTTATCTTGTCCAGTGTTATCGGGGCACCGGCCGTGTCTGCGTCCTTTTTACTACACTTTTACCACGTTACAAATTTGACGCGCAAACAAAATTTTAGGGTTCCTCTGCATCACATATATATAGCAGCCCATGTCTGGATCCAGAGCAACCGAAAGCAGCTCTTCCCAAAACAAGGGTCAGATGTCACTGCCTTTGATGGATAGGTTCCCATTGGTGTCCCATGGGTTACGGAGGGGGAAGAGCCTGGCCCCGGTCTCCTTAGATCTCTCAGCAGAGAGCCGAACACAATGGAGGACAACCCTCGTGGAGTCTCGCTTGTCCGTACGGGTGCATGTGGCATTCGCAGGAAGCCAAGACTACAGGGTGTGGGGCCGTGCTCTCTGCAAAGATCCGATTTCCACATTCTTCCCTTCTGCCACACCTAAGTCCTTAATTGTCTGGCCACAGACAAAGTATTTTGAGACCGCACCATCCCAAGCCAGCTTTTTATTCGGGACCTGGATGTTTCATTTGGGCCAGAACCAGAGGTTTGGTCGAGATCGGTCGGGTTGCGTGCAGCCGTTCTCATGAGGAGGGAAAGAAAACGGGATTATTTGGGAATTCACAAAGAACGCTGCGTGGAAGACGTGTTCGGATTCATCTAATCTGCAAATAAACTAACTAAATACACAGCATTATCCACATTATCCTAACACTGATATCCATCTCAATGTCAAGTGGATTGTGTAAGATGGTCTTTTTATACAAAATTCAAATGAATGTGTTGGTTATATCAGATAATAAGATTATAGACGCCGCATACACCTTGCATGAGAAAGCCTTGGTTGCTCAGCATTAGCAGCTTGCTTCCAATTCCTTTCCTTTCATGTCTTTTTTTCCCCGCACCGCTTGTTTCTGATCAATAAAAGTCTATTTTCTCCCACACAAGGTTTCCCACTCAATACATCTGCCAGGGGTTTTAAAAACATAGAAGCATGATCCATTTATTATTGGCTGTTACCATGATCTATCTTCCCAGATTCCTGCCATCGAGAATGAGTTTTGTTTATTTCCTTTATACGCCCTTTATTGACTGCCATTGGTGGATGGCCAATCAATCATACCCTGCAAGACGTGCAATTCGCCAGCGCACAAGCAGCCCACCCTCATCAACCAATGAGAGCGGGTTTTGCTTTAGGGTTTTGTTGGTTTATTTGTCAATGATCATGTTTTACCAGTCCAGCTGCTTTATAATTCACTCGAATGCATAATAAGGTACGTCTGACAGTACTATGAATAATGTGACTGAATATTTCATCAGGTATAATATGCTGACCCAAACGAACAGGTCAATACTTATGTGTCAGAATGGCTGATTTGAATGAGAGTCAATAGTGAACAAATATGCTGTGCTGCTTTTGGGACCTCCCACGCTCTATATATCAGTAGGTTGTCTTTGTGATTGGCAAGTTTCAACATATTTCAATGACTCGTTTTTGTATAAAACACTACTTTGCATTGATGTATTCAATGCTTTTTCTCGTAAAATACATACATAACAAATACATTACAAAACCACGATGTTTGTACCCTTTATACAGAAGGTTGACTTAAGTACCTACATTCAGTACTAGGATTTGTAGTTGTAATTTTAGCGTGCTATTAAGCATGCAATTCAAAAAAAGTGCAGATGGGAAAGTTGTGTGCGTGATCTACTGGAGATCAGCCGGATCATTTCCATCACGACCAATAGCTACTAAGAGCAGTGCAAATTAGCATCTGGTTAAATACATGCTTTTTTGAGATCGGTAAACAATGGCGCAAACACCAGTACATTAACATTTTGCATCTGAAAGGGAAACTCCTACAAATGCATATTCAATAAGGTCAGCCGCAAAAATAACCCTGTCCATGCCTTTTCAGTGCTAATTTATCATGGTGTGTCTTGGTTTTTTAACATCAAAAGAGGGTTTGAGCTGGTGCAAGCTGTTAGTAAACCTGGTCCTAAAGGCCCTTCCACACTGAACGAGAAATTTGGCCCAAATGTTCGCCACAATGACGCTCTTGAATCGAGAACAAAAAAGATTTTCTTTGGCAAAGAATTGCAGAGAAAATGGGAATCGATTATGAGTTTGATATTTTAAAGTCACATACATAGTTTTTGTTTCAGGTGTGGTACCAAATTCATTTTAAAGGGTTAGTTCACCCAAAAATGAAAATTCTGTCATTAATTACTTACCCTCATGTCCTTCGACACCCGTTCATCTTCGGAACACAAATGAAGATATTTGTGTTGAAATCCGATGGCTCAGAAAGGCCTCCATTGGCAGTAATGTAATTTCCTCTCTCAAGACCCATAAAAGGCACTAAAGACGTCGTTACAAAGTCCATCTCACTACAGTGGTTCTACAGTCATTTTATGAAGCGATGAGATTATTTTTTGTGCGCAAAAAAACCTATTTATATATTGATGGGCTGATTTCAAAACACAGCTTCCTGAAGCTTCGGAGCGTTATGAATTGGTGTCAATGGAGGCCTTTCTGAGCCATCGGATTTCAACAAAAATATCTTCATTTGTGTTCCGAAGATGAACGGAGTCTTATGGGTGTCGAACGGCATGAGGGTGAGAAATTAATGACAGAATTTCCATTTTTGGGTGAACTAAACCTTTAAATGTGTAAATGCAGTCTCGGCCGGCGCCACCTATCGTGCATCCTGTATTAGCAAAAGGTGATCCGTCCTTTCGTGTTTGGTGTGAAAGGTCCATTCCTCTGTGATTCACCTCACGCTCAGTGTGAAAGGGACTTAAGTCTGTTTTCACCTCAGAGTAAATTGCGACTTTATTTTTTGTGTCTCACAATTTCAACTGTATTTTGAAATTGTGACTTTATATTTCATAACTACCATTTCGATTGTGATTACAACTTTATATCCAATGATTGTTACTTTATTTCTTTTAATTGTGACATATACTCTACCATACAAAAGTTTGGAGTCATGTTCAGAAAACGTAACCAGTTTAAGTTACAGCAAAGTGTATCTATTCTATTTTACATAGAATCTTCCTCAGTCAGTTGTGTTGTCCCAGCACAAGGATTTAGCATAAATTAAAAATAAAACATTAATGTTAATGAAAACTTAAGCCCAAAGTATACTTCGGCCATCCGTGTACGGTCTGCATGATACATTTGATACATTTTCATCATCAGGAGGGTTCGCATACGTCTGCACACCCCGTCCGTGTGCAGCCACAATTTTTGAGACGCGTACAACAGCAAATGCACAATTCGCCATCCGCGCTTATCCGATTGAGTATACTTTGAAAGCGGACTGCGCGCAAGACGTGTCCGGATGCGGAAATTAAAGCATACCCGGGCCTTAAGTTGGCTGTGTGGAACCACTGGAAAGTTAGTTTAAAGTTTTTAAAGAAATTGAAACATTTATTCAGCAAGGATACAATAAATTGATCAAAAGTGACAGTAAAGACATTAATAATGTTACAAAAAATGACATTGTGGGTCACATTGTTGAATTACAATGGTACAATTACAATTTAATTATTGGTTGTGTAATCCACTTTAAAGTAAATCTGACATGTTGGGTTTTTTTAATTAAGCCCTACATCTTCTCATTACGAATACTTATATCTGAAAACCACATCTGAAATATAATAGTCTTATTCCCCCAGTCATTTCTACCCAGAGGTTTTGTCGCCACTTGCTAATAGGTGTATTGATTCGATGAAAATATTCAGAAATCTCCTGAATGTGCTTCGCAGAAGGTTCCTGGCGGTCAGCAGAAAGAATCGGGAGCGTTTTGTCCCTGTGATAAATGGAGCGCTCTGGCAGGTCACTTCTCCCCCCCACCCCTCAACCCTCCCCGAACGCCACAATTTGTTCCCTACAGAGGGCGGGAGACGAATCTCTGCGGGTGACAGATTTATTGGTATCCACATGAGGCAAAACACCTCAAAGTCCCTGTAAAGGCCCCGGACCACTGCGGAGAGAGATTGAACTCCCATTTATATCCAGTTGGATTCCAGTAAAATATTTCATGTTTCATCAGGGTCGCACCGAAGACCTGGAAGCCTGGATTTTGCAAGGAACAACATTTATTTTCGCACATTAGGGCGACGAGCACCTTTGAAGGGACTATTAAAATATTCAGACCGCTGTAACGTGTCAACAACGGTTTTTCTTGGCGTGCAGCAATATATGTGGAGGATTTCTGGGTGTCTGCAGGAGCTGGAAGTGATTTTTATATTGGCCGCTGGTGCTCAAAACATGAATCAGGGGCCGTTTTGCAAGTGTGACGGCCCACTTTTGAGTTCACAGGTGTCCCGGCCGCAGAATCCACCTCGGAGAATGGCTCTAATTAACGGTGGTGCAGCTCTCTTGGACAGAAAGGACATGGGTGGTCCACCTCACGTTACCTCAATCTGTTCCCACCAGCCGCGCTGCTCCAAAAATATACAACGTTTTGGACCAGGTTACCCGAGTCTGCCAAGCATCTCCCTTTAAGCCCAATTTACATTCAGGACCCCTGAAATACTCCGTCCAAACTTCCGTCAAACCCAGACTTCTTTGCAGCGACCACATCTCAATCTGCTGTCAGGAATTGAATCTGAGGGTGGGGAAAATGTGATTGTTTTCTCCGTAGGCCCAAATTGAAGACGCATGTTTGATTCGGGAAACCTTCCAGATCTAGGCGAACGGGTCGGCTGCCAAACAGGAAGAAGAGGCTGTACAGAGAAGGAAGAAATAAGAGCAATCTTTAACGCAATGCTTTGCCCGCTTGAGCCAAAACAAATACAATCTCACGGACCTTAATGACATGATGTCAATAGTGCGGCTCTTCAGAATGAAGACTTGAGAACATGATACGCTTTACTTTAAATAAGCATTTGAGGTTTCTGTCAGAGCCAATTGGAAAATGACTATCTTTTGTTTACAAGTACATATTCCATGGCACGTAATGTTTAAAAAGAGATTCAAATCATTTAATCTGCTTGTAATGTATGTTATTAGGTGTTATAGTGAGTTAAACCGGTCTATTAAAGGAATATAATGGGTTCAATACACTGTAAAAAAAATGTAAGTATAATCAACTTAAATTATATTAAACTGTCTTAAATTAGCTGAATCTTGTATAACGTAACTTAAAAATTATTTTGATGAGTTAAAGTAATGTAAATACATGATTTTTTTACAGTATCGACAACACTTTGGGCATAATGCTCATTTTTTCTTATTATTAAAAGAACAGCATTTCTTTGAAAGAAACACTGTAAAAAATGATATGATCAATATGTTTTTACATTGCTTTAACTCATCAAAATAAGTTCAGCAATTTTCAAATTTTTATGTTATACAAGATTCAACTGATTTTTAAAGTCAGTGTAATGTAATTTAAGTTGAAATGACTTAAACATCCAAGTTGATTGTCCTTAAAAATTTAAGACAGCAACTTTTTTCACAGTTAATACTTTATAACATTATAAATGTCTTCAGTGTCACTTGTAATTCATTATGGCTCATTAACAGTTTCAATTTCTTTGGAGAGAAAAAAAAAATCATATTGACCCCAAAAGTTTTGAACGATATTGAGTCAGAATTATAGGAAATGAGTTGCAATTTCAAGAAACAAAAGTCGCAATTGAAAGAAATCGTAATTATGAGATTTAAATGTACAATTACAAGAAATAAAGTTGAGAAAAATGATGAGATTTCTCAACTGTTAAATATAATCACAATTACGAGAATTAAAGTCGCAATTGAAAATAGGCTCTCTTTCAGTCTTAAAACTACTGTAAAATATTGCTTTTTACAGCTTTATAGCTCAAATAATACACACATTTTAATAATAGAATTAAATGTGTGCTTTTTTAAAATCATAACCTTCACATTTATGCTTTTAAATCCTCTAAAAATGTGTCCCTTTCATTTGTTAGTAACTGTAACCTTGATTATTTATTTCTTTTTTACCTTTTTGTTACAAATGCTGTTGAATGAGCTCAGCTTGAACCCAGAATAGTCAACTGTTATATATCATAGTTCACTTTTTGAAACCATTAGTAAAGGGAAAACTAAATGTTGGATTTCCCTATAGTGAATAAGCACATACGTTCAAAACATACAGCTGTTAACACCTCTGGTAATGAGCAAGGCTCTGCCCCGAGACAAACACGAGACATTATGATGTCTCTCAACATCTCCCATGCGTCTCAGGTTTACAGTAAGCGCTATGACGCAAATCTCCCAGGGCTTTCCCGTCTCAAAGAAGCTCCCAGCCAGAGACATGTTATTCTAATGGGTTAATGATCGGCTCTCCAGTTAGAGTGCCATTAAACGCAGGGCAAACTGTATCTCTTTCTGTCTAACACACAAGCACACACACACTCAATCTATCCTGGGAAGAGTGTAGAGGGCTAATTGATGAAGATTCTTCCCTATCAAAGCGGCCCACCATCATAAATGCCATTCCAGTGTGTCGCGCTGTTCAAACAGTGGCCCTGTGTTAATGGTTAGGTAGAAGTATTTGCTCTGCATTAGTCGGTACCTGAGCCGGCACAATAGTGACCCTTGATGATAGAGGAAGCAGACAAAAAGAGGATGACTAAATGGGTCTGAGTGCCACAGAAAGTCTTACCGCCGTTTGTCTCTCAGGAAAAGGTCAGCAAACATTTCAGCAGGTTAGACACCAATCATTCCTTAATGGCAAGATTGAGATTACGGCTTACTTTTGCTTTAATTAAGAAATATGTTACAAGAAGATACTTTTGATTCAATGATCATTTCCCATACAATGGAAGTCAGTAGGGTCAATTTTTGGAGGATTAAAAAGTAGAAATAGGAAGCTTATCATTAAAAAACTTACATCGTCTTCTGTAAAAACGTTTATATTATTATAATTGTTTTATGGATTACATTGTTGCGTTGTAATTCTCAGGAAAAACTGATTATAACTTTGCACAGAAAAGACTAGAAATGTTATACATTTTTAAATATCATGTTAACACTCACTCTTGTTTATGCCTTGTGGCTATTGAAACGGTGAGTATTTTAACATTTACAAATTTGGCCCCATTCACTTCCAGGTTTTTGCTTTCGTAAGTTGTGAATATCACATTTTCAGCGCATAAAATCAAAATCAATTTTGATTGGACACATGAGTTGTTCAGTCTTATACAGTTTGAGCTGTAAAAAAAAAATTAAAATATTATTAAATATGGAAATTAATAACACACATTTTAACTCAAATGTTATTTAATCAAATTTGTTAAGTGCCAATTGCTTCCTTCCACTAGAAGATTCCGCTTGAATCCACAGCCGGAACTATCCGTTTTATAAACTCTTTTTAAAAGCAGTTTCTATGTGCCTTAATAGATTCTCAATACAATCAACATGAAGTGCTAACGGGGAGCCAAATAATGCACAAATGTGTGTTGCGTCCGACTCCTGATGCCTCATAAGAGGGCATGTCTTGCCACCTTCCCTGCCTGATATATTGATCCTGGGCTGTTATGTGCAATTAGCTTTTATTAGACCTTACAGTTGACACAAGCAGATATCATTGAAAATGACAGAATGGATTTACAATATTGGCAGGGTGATAATTGCCCTTCGAGGGCTGCGCAAGTCCTTGGGAGGCAACAAAAAAGGAATATCTTAATGTTTCCCTGATGTGAATGGAGGAGACTTAAGAGGCTTCTAGTAGCTTCCTATCAGTTCTGAGTCATTAGCGGAGTGCTGGATCGGGCTATTGTGAGGATGTGAGATGAGGCTTTCGTGCTCCGTCGGCTCAGGTTTTCCGTTCTGCTCTGCTAGGCGAGGGGTGGGTGTACGGAGGGCTATTGCCCTGCGCAGGGGTCAGGTAGAGGCGACGGGGCGGCCTGTCAGAGGAGCTCATTCAGCTATGATTTAAAACAAACATGGTGGTGTTCAGCAAATTGAAAAGGATTTGGCCTGTTGAGTTTGAGGGCTAATTACAAATAAATAACTGTTAAAAGTTTTATTTATTTCAATTTATTTTTTGAATATATAATATATATATAATTATTTTCACTAAAATGTTATTTTATTCCTCAAATTCATTAAGCTCAAACGCAACTGCGAAATGGGAGCCGGATTCAAACCTAGATTTCCCACATGAGCACTAAAGCTCAATGTGTCAGCTCAAAATGCCTTCAAGTGTTAAAACGTTCCAAATATACCTCATCCATTTACTACTGAGTGTGATAATCCTCATAATCCGCTTTCGACGTTCCAAACACACGCGTTTCATATTTGCAACCATAATGTTGTACATCTTTCAGGATCAAACACGATTTCCCATGTTGTCGTTTAGAAAGTGTCAAACTGTGTTTTGTTTGCTTCTCGTGTGCTTTGTTTTGGTTTTCGTGGCGTCCACAAACACCTGACAGAACCGCGAGTACTATTGTTCCACGAAGCTCTTGAAAATAGAAGCATATAGGAAGCAATGAACAATGACTGTTGCTTGACCCGCTAATGCATCCAGCAGCTTGTTTTCTCTTTTTTTCTCGTTCTCTGCCAGAGAAGACAAGGAGAAAACCGAAGAAAACATATGGGGTTTAATTAAACACGGACAGGACAGATCCGATAGGACAGGAGTTGACATTCCTTTCGCTGGGAACATGCGTGCCGCGGCCGCCATGCTGCAGGGGTACAGTGCAGGAATGCTAATGCAAACACGTCGTAGGTAGAAACACGAAACAAACACGATAAGCGGACTGTATGACTCAGAAATGCCGTGGCACACATCCCAGCCCTTTCCCAGGCTCCGGGTGCTGTTTACTCTCCCAACAATGCCCGACAACACTTGCTCTCAGTCTGGACTCTCATCTCGGTCATCCCCTTGTTCTTACTGTTCATTGATGACAGCCACAGAAGGTCAACAAACCACACACACACTCGTTTCACTCATCTAACACTACACAAAACAAAGCGTTAGCACTGTCACAGCCAGGAAATATCTACTGAATCCGAACATCCCACGCCCTTTGGCTTTTTTTCCATCATGTCCATGTAGGTGCTTTTCAACAGCTTTGAAGCGGAAGCGTGAGAACAGCTTATTGTATTTTAAGCTTCAAATGTCAACATTATATCACACATAAGGTTTTCAGATAATCGTTTTGAGAATTACGTTTGGATTGGATAGCAGCGCATCAAGATCCATCAGTTGCCGAGCTTTGTTTTCAGGTACAATGGAAGACATAGAAATACAAGCGGGGGAGCAAAAGGAAATAGTTTTCACTAGCAATCATGCCAAATTTTAACCTTGAACTACAATAGTTCAAGACAAATTACCAATACAACAAATTAAACCATTATCTTGGTGGATTTGCACATTTCCGCTCTGATTTCAGGTGATATTTTTTTTAAAGAACTCTGATTGGTCGCTGAAAGCAAGTTTAACTTAGCCAAAAAATGTGCTAAACAAATATTGAAGGTATTGTTTTAACATTTTGAATGATAGTCGGAAATGGTAGCTTGTTTGGGTGCAGATTCTGTGACCTCAGCACGTCTCTAGTGATATTGCCACAGATTTGTATCTTAAAAATAAATACGTCCCACCTCATTTTTACTGAATTATATAACCACATCGTTTTGGATGATGATTTTAATAGTACAATAAAATTGAAACTGCGATCATAAAAATATAAGGTACCATAAGGCAGTGCTAGATGTAACAGTGACCAATGTGACAAATAACAATAACAACAATAATTTCACATTTTATATAAATAATTTATATTTACATTATATATGACTTGAGTAGGTTATTTTATTTATAATATACACATTATTGCCAAAAGTATTGGGACACTCCTCCAAATCATTGAATTCAGCTGTTCCAATCAATTCCATGGCCACAGGTGAATAAAACAACCTAGGTATGCAGACGCTTCTACAAACATTTGTGAAAGAATGGGTCGCTTTCAGGAGCTCAGTGAATTCAAGTGTGGTACCGTGATTGGTTGCCACCTGTGCATTCGTGAAATTTCCTCACTACTAAATATTCCACGGTCAACTGTTAGTGGTATTATAACAATAATTAGGAAGCAATTGGGAACAACAGCAACTCAGCCACGAAGTGGTAGGCCACGTAAAATCACAGAGCTGGGTCAGCACATGCTGAGGCGCACAGTGTGCAGAAGTCACCAACTTTCTGCAGAGTCAATAGCTACAGACTAGAGGTCTGCATTCCCGACCCGACCAGATATTTTGCGCCGCGGGATTACATTTCCGACTACAACACTGAGGCGGTCGGTAACTCGAACTTGAACGGGAGCAGTCGGCCATTCAATATCACGTTCCCGACGTCCTTTCAGAACTATCTTTGCTTTACTTAATCTTATCGACCACCCGGTATACAGCCTGCACTCAGGACCGTTATGCACGCGCTGCAGGCATGGACCAGTTCTTTCTGCGTCATGCATTGTATTTGCGGGGTCTGTGCGGGCAGCATGTGCATAACGGTCCTCAGAGTAGTCTGTAGCCTACCGGTGGTAAATATACGGCCCTCAGAAAGAACAGGCAGGTTGTCGATGACTGACAGAGCGGAATATGGCAGAGCAAAGTGTGGATGCAGTGTCCTCGAAGGACTGGAAAATGTTCAGTTTACTGCTAAGAAACCCACGTCAGGCAAGTCTGATGTATGGGAGTCTTTTTCATGTGTCATAGACGCAGACGGAAAAAAATACCCTTTGCGCAATGTGATAAATCCCTAAGTGTATATATCGGGAACGGTTGGGTATGGAATATAACCCCGGCGGGAGTGGGACTTAAAAAACAGTCCCGCGCAGACCTCTACTACAGACCTTCAAACTTCGTGTGGCCTTCAGATTAGCTCAAAAACAGTGCGTAGAGAGTTTCATGGAATGGGTTTCCATGGCCGAGCGACTGCTTCCAAGCCTTATAACAAAGTGCAATACAAAGCGTCGGATGCAGTGGTGTAAAGCATGTCACCACTGGACTCAAGAGCAGTGGATACGTGTTCTCTGGAGTGATGAATCACGCTTCTCCGTCTGGCAATCCGGTCAACAAGTCTGGGTTTGGCGGTACTTGCATACAATGCAAGTGTAAAGTTTGGTGGAGGGGGGATTATGGTGTGGGGTTGTTTTTCAGGAGTTGGGGTTGGCCCCTTAGTTCCAGTGAAAGAAACTCTTAATGCTTCAGCATACCAAGACATTTTGAACAATTTCATATTCCCCACTTTGTGGGAACAGTTTGGGGATGGCTCCTTCCTGTTCCAACATGACTGCGCACAAAGTAAGGTCCATAGAGACATGGAAGAGCGAGTTTGGTGTGGAGGAACTTGAGTGGCCTGCACAGACACACACACACACACACACACACACCTACATGTACATACATACATATACAGCTCTGGGAAAAAATAAGAGACCACTTAACATTGATTTCTCAATGTTAAGTGGTCTCTTATTTTTTTCCAGAGCTGTATATGTATATATTTGATATATATGTACACATTTGAAGGGATTCACCCAAAAATGAAAATTGTGTCATCATTTACTCACCCTCAAGTTGTTCCAAACCTGTATGCATTTCTTTCTTCTGCTGAACACAAAAGAAGATATGTTGAAGAATGTCAGTAACCAAACAGTTGATGGACCCCATTGACAAAAATAGTTTTTTTTATATATATAAATTTTATATATTATAAAATATTTAATACATCTGAATACATATATATTACGGCCGTTATATAAGGTAGAAGAATAACAAAATTTGCAAGTCACCACATAATTTTAGCAGATATAAACATGTCTCACGGCCTGTACACGGCTTGAATAGATTACTGAGCATGTCTGGCAGTGCAAGATCCCGGTTTCATTAGCTCCCGAAGCCCTCTCCACCACGATGGAAACCTTGACCCCAGCCGTGCTACACTTAACCATGTTTTATTCTGCTGTAAAGACCTCTGTGTTTAGTGCAGGGGTCCATCTAGCATCGTAAAACATGGCTGAAGGGAAAAAAAGAGAGCAGGGACAGGGGTTAAGTTGACAAATCCCCCAGCTTTGAGCCTCAGCGGGCCGGTAATCTCTCTGGTAAGCAAAGAGCTCTCAGGTACCCCTTGTGTTATCAGTGCACGTCCACTTATGGTAGTCAAGACGGCCTCACTCTGTTGTCTTCTCCCTTGTAGCTGCTGTGGGCCAGTGACATGAGGGTCATTAGGTCCCCGCGCTTCAGTCAACAGGCCTGTGTTTGCCAGGCCACTTGTCCCGAGACTCTTTATCTTTTGTCGCCAAATTTGGATGGCATTGTTGCCCCTCACCTTGCACGAAATTGCTCTTTTGTGTAGAGCGCTGTAGATTAAGTGAAACAGAGAGAGAAAGAAAGAAGAGAAAAATGTAAATGTTGACCATTTAAATCTGTCTATCTTTTTAGATACAGTCGGATAAACAGACAAATAAATAAATGACAGACAGACAGACAGACAGACAGACAGACAGATAGATAGATAGATAGATAGACAGACAGACAGACAGACAGACAGACAGACAGACAGACAGACAGACAGACAGATAGATAGATAGATAGATAGATAGATAGATAGATAGATAGATAGATAGATAGATAGATAGATAGATAGATAGATAGATAGATAGATAGATAGATAGATAGATAGATAGATAGATAGATAGATAGATAGATAGATAGAGAGCAACAGATGATAGATAGATAGATAGATAGATAGATAGATAGATAGATAGATAGATAGATAGATAGATAGATAGATAGATAGATAGATAGATAGATAGATAGATAGATCAACAGATCGACAGACAGACAGACAGACAGACAGACAGACAGACAGACAGATAGATAGATAGATAGATAGATAGATAGATAGATAGATAGATAGATAGATAGATAGATAGATAGATAGATAGATAGATAGATAGATAGATATAGATAGATAGATAGATAGATAGATAGATAGATATATAGATAGATAGAGCAGCAGATAGATAGATAGATAGATAGATAGATAGATAGATAGATAGATAGATAGATAGATAGATAGATAGATAGATAGATAGATAGATAGATAGATAGATAGATAGATAGAGATAGATAGATAGATAGATAGATAGATAGATAGATAGATAGATAGATAGATAGATAGATAGATAGATAGATAGATAGATAGATAGATAGATAGATAGATAGATAGATAAATAGATAGATAGATAGATATAGAGCAGCAGATAGATAGATAGATAGATAGATAGATAGATAGATAGATAGATAGATAGATAGATAGATAGATAGATAGATATATAGATAGATAGAGCAGCAGATAGATAGATAGATAGATAGATAGATAGATAGATAGATAGATAGATAGATAGATAGATAGATAGATAAATAGATAGATAGATAGATATAGAGCAGCAGATAGATAGATAGATAGATAGATAGATAGATAGATAGATAGATAGATAGATAGATAGATAGATAGATAGATAGATAGATAGATAGAGCAGCAGATAGATAGATAGATAGATAGATAGATAGATAGATAGATAGATAGATAGATAGATAGATAGATAGATAGATAGATAGATAGATAGATAGATAGATAGATATAGAGCAGCAGATAGATAGATAGATAGATAGATAGATAGATAGATAGATAGATAGATAGATAGATATAGAGCAACAGATTTAAATAAATAAATAAATAAATAAATACCTATATCTATATATCTATATATAAAATGGAAGTTTGTTTGCATTTCCATTCATTTGCATCTGTGAGGATGGGACCGTCTGTCCGTGTACATCCTGAAACATCTTCAGGTAGCCTAAATCAAAATGTCTTATCCCGCTGAACACGCGTGTCCGGCCTGATACCCACACATCCCATAAAACATGTCCATTCTGTGTGCTGGTGCTCGGTTGAAGTAGTTCAAAGTTTGCGGCCCTGTATCAACCCGTTGTGTTCTTTTGATCTTGCATTTTACCACCTGTCTTATTTCCATTCAGTCGCCATGGATGGCAGTTCTAACTCTCTTCTCCTCCGGTTAATCATTCCTTCAGTACTATCTGTCCGCTCTGGCTTATCTACCCGTGTGTCACTTTATAACTGGCTGTTATCAATCTTGACTAACTCCACGTGATCTGCGCAAACCTATCAACCTCAGAAGTTTTGAATATTGTTGAGTAGGTGAGATATGACTGCAGGTTTAGTGCAGGTCATGGCGAGGGGGGTAATGAGGGGCGAGTGGCGTGTGTGAAAGTAAAGGGAGAGATGTCAATCGGGTGGCTTGGTCAAAAACAACTCACCTCACGGAATCTGGATGTTTATTGATGAAGCTTAAAAACTTTGAAAGAATGGAGCTGTTCTGTGGGATATAGAGCTCAGGTGGATCACCTGCTGTTATTAGAAATTCTGTCCACTTGTTTTGAGAGTGAATTCGGACAACGTGACTGCAGTAAAGACTTGGGTAAGTAGTGCCAGCTATTTGCTCTGATGAAAAAAAGGTATTCTCCATTGTAATATTCAACAGATTTGAACGAGGATGCTGTTTATTGGAGTCCAAATTATAGATTTGAACTGGCCAGATGTGAAACACTGGCCTGTTTGACGATTTTATTTCTCTTCTAAACGCAGATGTTTTATCATCATCCAGTGCTATTAAGATTTTATTTATTCATTTTAAACCAGGATGTAGCGTGTTATATATAGCATGCAATGACATAAACGGCATTTTAGGGTTTTTATTGCGATGTTTTGTTACTGATAAGCCGGATGACAGGCGGAAAAGTAGCGGAATGTAGGCTATTAATAATCATTTTGAAGTAGCAGTTATTATGTTTATAGAATAATATTTAATAATAAATAATAATATAATATAAAATTAAAATATTTAAACTTTCATGGATGGTCAAATGTTTGAAATAGTGCTAAGGTGTGTGAGATCGAGTTGGAAGAAAACAAAAAAATCTAGTTTTTTAACGGGTTTTAACACAGTGTGTGTTTGTTTTATGGCATATGTATGTAAATATTGCGTATATGTGCCAACTATTTTCGTTATATTGCCGATGTGTGTGTTATCATGTCATATGTTTTCACTAACGGATTTTTATGATTTTATTACATTAGCTAGCCTATATTATTGCCATGATATCATCTCGCACAGAACTCACGTTTATGAGTGCATTAAAAAGCGTTTAATGGGGTTTTGTTCCACATATATACAAATAATTTAGACCTACATTTAAATACAATTCAAATGGAAAATATACAGTTATTAGCTAAATAGGCCTATTTGACATTTAAAATAAAATACAAAACATTTTTTTTTCACTGTACATTTTTTATATATATAAATTCAACTTTCCAATACCACAGAGCATTTAAAGAGCATGTTAATGCTCTATAGATCGCGAATAAATAAAAAGTCAATTTTAGAACAAACCTTTTCTAATCTTGTCCTGCTTTCTACCATCTATATTTTGTAACACACACAGATATTTCACCCTCCGGTATTTCACCACATACCTCCCGGTGCTCCAGTTATCGGCGCTGCGTGTCTCGTAATGTTCAATTAGTTTAGTTTGTCTGTGTTTGCCGGCGCGAGTGAATAACGAGCGGAGGTGCTGATTCTCGGGCTCGATTCTGATTGGACGAACGCGTGACGACAGCGCACCGATCTCAGCGCCGATTGGTCGACGCGGTGTCAGTGCGGCGTAACAAAGCAGCGAGGAGCCGTTTGAACTTCACAGATAGAGCGACACAGAGCGCGAGGAGGAGGGGCTCGTGCGAAGTTCCTGACAGTTCGCGCACCCCAGTTTAAAGACCAGCATCATAGTCGCTGCAAAGACCACCCGAATGAACGTACACAGCGTGTGAACAACTAGCAGAAAAAAAGAGGGGCAGTCGAAGTAAATCCACGCGCAAAGGATTAGTTTCGGACGTTTGGACGGTGTTTTGAGAATCTCTGGTGTTCCTCTCGCGCGCAGGCGGAGCGGCGCGTGCTCATCTTCGGCTCAGCAGAGCTGTCATGCTGCCTAAAGTCGAGTCAGAATCTCTGGGACTCGCTCGATCGCATGGGGAACAGGGGCATATGCCTGGAAACATGCAAGGTAAGCGGCACATAGGTCAGATAGTGCCAGCCATGCACCTTCACTCACGCACATGAAGCCTCACAAATGTCAGATATTTGACATTTTACGAACAGGCATCACATTGCATGCCACAAATGTAACTTAAGTTTAGCGTTAGAACAAAATATTTGCGTTTACTCTAAATTACTCGCACATAAACATGCACAAGCTAACTGCGTAAAGGCAAATTAGGAAACATAGTAAATTGCAGTGCAACAGCAGAGCGTGAATTATTTTGAGCTTTGTGAACTCATATAAACTCAACATGATCTGCATCACCTGTCAATGAATTTGCTCTTAGAAGATACAACAGAAGGGGAAAACGAAACCATAATAATGCCTATGACAGAGCTCAGCTTTACGCCAAACATAAATCTGCTAGTCCAAAATAGTTAACCCGGCATACGTTAAACTGCACTTTTTAATAAAGGTTCCAGTTAAGACAAAATAGATTTTAAAAAATTATGTATTTGTACTGGAACCAATACACATCTAAAGAATCAACCCATAATGCAACTTTTTAATCTCCAAAGAATCATGCAACGCAGGAACACCGCGACAAATGATTGTCTCGTGAAGAAGAACGTTTGTTTTTAATTGCGTTTACAGTTGTAGAAAACTAATTTTATCTCCACGCGCTTGAACGGAACGATTATGCTCTATTATTATACTCGAGAAATATTTTGAAACTAGGAGACACGTAGGCTACAGAGTCCAATTCATGCTCGAGAACAGTTCCAGATGAGAAATTCGTGGAATGTTCTTTAGTTTAAGAGCTTTAAAAATAATAATAGCCTAATAATAATAATTCAAATATTTAAAATTGGTTCTATTCTATTTTACGCTGCTCGAGCACACGTCATAAAACAAAGCCATTATAAGCCGTTATGAATTACGATTTGTTTACAAGTCAGGGAACTTGTCAGACCGGCATGTTTTAGTCACTTTTTAAAATTAAATAAAAAATAGAGAATTATCGACGATATGAAAATGCTTCGGACGTAATGCTCGTGGAATTATTTATTCTACATAAATGTAAGCCGTTAAAAAAAAAAAAAAAACACTTGTTGCGTTTCTGCAAAAAGGGGCATATTAGAACAAAATTAGTAATAATAGCCTAAACGAATCTGTTCTGTTTTATAGCGTTACATCAAATGTTTATTTTTCAGAAAATCCACGTTTTTTCCCCCCACATTTTGGTTAACTTAAAAAACAACTCCTTCGACGTAGAAGCTGATGGTTCTCTCAAACTGCATCACCTCATCAATGTTAATGCTAATTAAAAGACGAATTGAAATGAGAACATATTTATATCCTTTATAGAGAGAATAATAGTCAGACAAAAGACACACACACACACACGTTTTGGTAGCACACAATACTCGTGTATTAACATGTTGTTTTGCTTTTATTCGCCTCGTGGCTAAACGTTGCACTCCAGCGCGAGACAGCAGCCTCTCTCTCGCGCTCCCACACCAATTTACGAGCCATCATGAATATTAACCAGATCGAAACTGAAGTTTTGCCCTGTCTGCGACCATCCTCCAGACCCGAGTGGAAGCTTCGGCTATTTCCTAGAGACCCAAAACTGCATATACTTTCCAGAAAATTCTCTCTTAAGGCTAGGATTTTACAAAGCTCACAATTGGTGATTCCTCTACTTTTGTTAGCCTATTGTTTGCAAAACTGCAGGCTACACGTTGAAGGTGTCGGAAAAGGAACTATCAGAATATTTAAAATACAAATATGTGCTTTACACGCCTAAAAAATAAATGTTCTTCAATCGTTCAGCAAAGAATCTCTTCAGGAATCTTACGGTTGTTTTGAACAGTTCTTGACTATCCTTTAGGTTCTTCAGATGAGTGTGCTTGTTTTTTGGGTTCTACTAGAAGAGTTTTTTTTTTTTTAATGAATATTAAAAGTCAATTTAAAAAAAATAATAATTACAATATATGTGCAACACGGATTCTGTGATGTAAACTGTTACCCAGTACTCATATTTTGATTGTGATTTTCAGCTCCCCAGTTTAAAATGATGGACTACTCCTACGACGAAGACTTAGATGAAATGTGTCCAGTGTGTGGAGACAAGGTGTCCGGATATCACTACGGGTTACTGACCTGTGAGAGCTGTAAGGTGCGTAACATCAGCTGTTTTTAACTTCTCGACTGGTGGGCCGTGACCTAAAAACAGGTCTCAGGTCTGTTCTGATAAGGTGAAAAAAGTGCAAATAAAAAAAAACGCAACTAACTTTACTATTTTGCAATGTTAGGATAGCAAAATAAATAGCTTTCCATACCTTTTGCTGTTGACCTTTAAGGCTGTGCGTCCACTCAAGTGGCATTTTAAAGCAAAATCTTCAGGTTGTGATGTTCTTGTCCTTGAAAACCGTAATTTAAATACATTTTAGGGACACATTTATATATATATATGTATTTTTTGTACTGTGTTGGGTCGCCACTTGATGTACTGAAACCAGTACAACTGATCTTGTATGCGCTTCTGTTTTTTCCCAAGTTTGTAGTCCTGCTTTTTTATTGAAACCAAATCAATGTGGGCTTTTCCAAGTTATTTATTAGCATCATATGGGATGTTGTTATGCATGCTTCATATTTAGTAAACAAAGATTTTTTTTTTTTTCAATGTGCAGCTGAAATGTGCGGTGTGTTTATTTCCTGACACCGTCAGAGGTTTTGTAGTTCAGAGTTTGTAAACCAAATGGACAGTTTGGAAAATCCAGAGTCTTTGTCTCACACACGTGCACACACACACACGCTGACTCACATTTCCCTCCCAAAGGGTGTATATGGTGATAGATTTTCTCTGTATACTCTTAAAAAATTAAGGTTCCAAAATGGGGTTTTCACAGCAATTTTTGGTTCCCCAAAGAACCTTTCAGTGAACAGTCCTTAAAAGAACCAAGTAACATTTTTCCACTATAAGTAATCTTTTGTGGAATAGAATGTTAACGTCAATAAAGAACCTTCATTTTTAAGAGTGTAGCTCAACATGAGGAAATTATTTGCCGTTTAAAACCACCTTTTTGAGTTTTAACAAAGATGATATTATTTAAAAGCATTTAAATAAAATTCCTTAATTCTATATTTAATATGTTTCTTACACATTTCATGTCAAATTCGACTTGTTTTAATGATATAGTCTACATGTTACGGCCGTGTGTGTGTGTGTGTGTTATTTGAGTTCTGGCCAGTATTGATCCTTTTAGTTTTAAATGGGTTGGTCTCCCTACGGTGTTGATCAAGAATAAGTTAATGCCGATCCTAGTTTGATTCTCTCCTGCCCTGAAAATGAATTCAGAACAGTTGCAGGTGGAATCTTTTAATCCTACGGCTGTAAATTATGGATATAATTTATTGGATTTTTTGGTTCTGCTGTATGAATAATAGGATCAACAGGAATTTATTCGGTAGACGTTTTGATATTTGTATGCATCTGATTGGACGCTCAAATAAAAAAATATGGTTTAAAAAGCAAAATAGTTAAACGCAAACTCGAAACGATACTTTCACGCTGTAAGATCTTGTTTTCTTTTGAGGCTTGCACAGCCTCTGGTCATAATTACTCCAAGAGGAGCTCAAGGAGAGACTTAAAATGTGTACTATTAGTATGTCACAATGCTTAATGCGGGTGAAGGGGATCTTTATATATTAGCGAGGTATCAAGCGGGTCACCTAAAGTGATCGCGGGTGTATTTTGTACACTCTCTGGTCGGCATCTCACATTTCTCCGTTTCTGTAACGGAGCCTCAGCCTGTGTTTTTGTTTGTTCATGTCAAGTGTGTGTGTGGGTGCACATGTCAGTTTTGTGTGTGGGTGTGTGTGTTTGTGTTTATCCAAGTGAGCGTCGACTGCTGAGGGAGCGTTTCTCTGCCCGTGGCTCTACTTTTATATGTGTCTACTTGTGTGGCAGTGTGTAACACCTCTTTTTTCTATGTGAATGGATTTTTTTTTTTGTATGTATGTGTGGGTTGTCTGTGGCTGAATAGCACATTAACAAACACCGGAGGTCAAAAGTTTGACATCTTCATTCACCTCACTCTGCAGGGCTTCTTCAAGCGCACGGTGCAGAACAACAAGCGCTACACATGTATAGAGAACCAGAGCTGTCAAATAGACAAGACCCAGCGGAAACGCTGCCCCTACTGTCGCTTCCAGAAGTGCCTCACTGTCGGCATGAAACTGGAGGGTAAGTCTTTTTAGTTCATCCATGCATTTCTTCCTCTAACTGAACACAGGTTTAGCTCTTTAAAGAGCAATTCTGTCATCATTTACTCACCCGCAAACCCAGTAGGATGTTCTTTCTTCTGTGGAACTCAAAAGGAAGGATGTTCTCGCTGCTCTTTTCCATACAATGAAAGTAAACGCACTGTAGAAAATGACATGACCAATTACATTTTACGTTACTTTAACTCATCAAAATAAGTTAAGCAACTTTTTTGTAAGTTATACAAGATTCAGTATAATTTAATTTAAGTTGAAATGACTTAAATTGATAAGTTGATTGTACTTAATTTAAAGGGAAAGTTCACCCAAAAATGAAAATTCTGTCATAATTTACTCACCCTTATGTTGTTCCAAACCTGTATACATTTCTTTGTTCTACTGAACACAAAGGAAGATATTTGGAAGAATGTTTGTAACCAAGCAGATCTCGGCAGCCATCGACTACCATAGTGTTTTTTCCACCATGATGTTAGTCAATGGGGGGACGTGATCTGCTTGGTTACAAACATTCTTCCAAATATCTTCCTTTGTGTTCAGTAGAACAAAGAAATGTATACAGGTTTGAAACAACTTGGGTGTGACTAAATGATGACAGAATTTTCATTTTTGGGCGAACTATCCCTTTGAGGCAGTAATTTTTTTTTTAGTGTGTTGAGCGATACATCCTACAAAAATAGCGGGCAAAAAATGTGCTTTATATTCCAAGTCTTCATACAGGAATATAATTAAATATAAGTATTTATTCACTTTTTAGTGCTCGACAGCTTTGGTCCACACTTTCATTGTGTGGAAAAGAGCAGCGCGAACATTCTGCGAAACATCTTCTTTTGTGTCCACCTGAAGAAAGAAAGTCAAACAGGTTTGAAATAACACATAACCAGCTACCATAAGAGATCTACATGTTTCTTTCCTCTCACAGTATGTATATGTACGACTGTTAATTGTTTAACTGCTGCAGGGCAGAATTTCTAGCGGTGTCGTTTTATGGCTAGCCGGCTTTGATTTGCTGCCGCATGCTACCAACAGGATACGAGGCCCTCCAGCGCCCTGTCAGACCCGTCCAAAGAGATGAGCGCTCGCTAATACTCCCCACAGGCTTCTTCTGATAGTTTGCACTCCTAAGGAGAGCTGCATATTACTTGAAAACAGAAATTAATTTATTAGTACATTTTGTTATAAAACTGATGGCCATTTTAATTACATTTTATTTCAAATTCAATTATGTAAAGTTGTTTTTAATATTTTTTTAATTTAATTTAGTCAAATAAGAATTTGTTTTTAATATTTTATATATTAAACTAAATATATTTAATACATAAAATCTGGAGCTCCCGACTAATAGGTAAGCTATACATTATTATTATTATATATTTCTATATATATACATCTATATATATTATTATATACATCAAATTTAAATCTGCCATCAATTTTATTCATTAGTGATGGACCTGCAATATATAAAATGTATCATGTAAGACATAATTGTGTCAAATAAGAATGTTTTTAATATTTTATATATGAAATAAAAAATATTTAATATATAAAAAGACCCCCCCCCTCCCGACTAATAAGTAAACTTAATAAGTAAATTATTATTATTATATATTTTTAAATTGAAATAACTTAAAATCTTCCATCAATTTTATGACATAATAATTCACTAATACTGTAATTGACCCACAATCCATCACTTATGACTGGAGCACTTTTCTAAAGCTTTCAGCAAGCAGATTTGAGTGCACTACTCGCCATAATTGAACAAGTAGCAAAACAAAACATTCATATCAGTGTGACACAGACAAGTGGCCTTCTATGTCTCCATGGAAGCTCCATTATCAATACAGATAAGGAAAGGCTGCTGTTTTAAAGTTCTCAAAAAAGCATAGGCGAGTGTGTTATGTCTTCCGAGGAAGGCCTGTAATTATCTTCCTTTATATATTTGTGGCTCAGTTGAAGATTAAGAAAGAGAATCCATTCGTTTGAGTTGAGGAAGTGAAAAGAAAGCTACATAGCCTTGCCTGTGCGCTTATTCATTCCAATCGAGTCCAATGTTGTGCACAGTGGAGCGTAAAATAGTTTAGATTTCATCAAACGTCTGTTATCCATATTAAGGACCTTGATGAATCTGACAATCTGGCACGGCTTTACTGTGGATATTCAAAACATGCACCACGCTTTGCATTGCGCACTTTGTCATTTTTTTGGGGCTGATACGCGTTTGCCATCCCCAGCCTCTGGTGGTGGTGGCAGCAAGCTGTCCCATTACTTATGCATAGGTATCATAGCTATTCATGTGTGCGCATGGAATGGTGCGCCTTCAGAGTAGAGCTCCGGCGGACATGACAAACTGTGTGTCAGGAGCCGGCCAGGGGAGGCATTCATATGCCTGTGATAGGACAGGGATTCTCGCCCAAGCAACGCTTAATATTCCTGTATATTAAACACACATAAATCAGACAATAAGCAGCGCTTGAATCTGCCCAGACGGGCTCCGTCTACAGAGACGCAAAACACGCACAAACAAACAACATCTATGGACTGCCAATTCAAGTAAATTAGATCAGGCAACTGCTTTTATTACCAAGGCAATTGCTTTCCGCAAGCCATTTGAGTAACTCACAGATTGGTTTTATAACTCATGTACACACACACACAGACATGCTCAATACAGGGTACAAACACATACAGAACAGACATACAAACTCACACAGTTTACATAAAAGAAACAGACTGTGTTTGGAATAGAATACTAGCCTACTACATACTGTATACTGAACAGTGTATACTGTATACTGAACTTAAAAATCATAGTAGGTGCATTATTCCGCAATAAACAATTTTTCTAAAAAGTAGTATGCTATCTCATGATGTTTAACGTTGAAAATAAATGTTTATTTTGCATTTCAATCAAATTTCTAGTATACATTTTTGGAATCCCAATTAAAAGAGTCAATAAAAGATTTAGAAAACATTTACTGCTGATTTTGTTTTAGGTTTATTTATCACACTGTTGCTGAATTCAGAACTGAATACTAGTATACTACGCGTACTGCTTTTACCACATCTTTCTATGGCAGAATTAGTAAAAGTAGTATGCAAGTATGCGGTTCTGAATTCAGCATAGGAGTTAAAGGTCAAGATGAGCGCAGTGCATTGTGGGATATAGAGCATGCTATTCCATGTAGTGTACTTTTTTTTGCAAATATAGTAGGCCGTTCTATGCACAAAGTATGCATAGTATATACTACAACAATAGTAAGAGTAGTAAGGTAGTGTGCTATTTCGAACAAAGCCAGAAACATGCAGAATGTCATTATTATTATACTGAACATTTGCATACTGTGCAGAGTACACTATAAAAAGTTGCAACCTTCAATTTTTAATCAGAACTTGGATGTTTAATTCATTTCAACTTAAATTACATAAAACTGACTTAAAAAGAGTTGAATCTTAACTTATTTTGGTGAGTTAAAGCAATGTAAAACATATGTTGTCAACTTTTTGATCATATCATTTTTTTACAGTGTACAAGGATGAATACTATATACCGCAACAATACTCGTAGTTGTAGTATGCTATTTAAAACAGCCAGAAATGCAGATTGCATACAGAATGTGCATACTGTGCATAGAATACATACTATATGATGCAACAATTTAAGTAGTATGTAGTATGCCAGAAGAAATATAGCAGATGAATGTATGCATACTATATACTGCAATAGTAGTAGTAGTATGGTAGTATGCTATTGTCAATATAACTAAAAATGCACACTCTTGTCTTATGCCAAAAAATCAGTATGACATGCATGTAAATAACCTTGTTTAATTAGATGCTGTGAAAAAAAAATCTTATCAGAAGACAAAAAGGAAGAGGGGGATGGTGTCAGACAGAGTGTGTAAGCGTGCATGTGCACGGATCGGGGGGTGCAGGGGGTACGGCATGCATTCATGATCTGAGTCGCAGGTCTAATTGTGATTTCCCATAAGGGCCGACTATTAGTTTCCAGCTCATTAATTACCCTGTTGCTCGGGAATCATTAATAGTTAAACTTACCACAGTTTTTCTGATTGGATACATTTTTAACAACCACATTAAGGTCAAAAACACACACACAAAAAAAAAGATAAATCTCCCTCCAAGTTGCTCAGGAATAATTTTCACATGTTACGAGAGCTGTCAGCGGGATCGCCATGGTACCACTTTGCCTCCCTCTCTCACCAGATCAATCAGATCACACACGTTGTGACAACCACACACACACAAACACTCACCGCTGTGACAAGGCCCATTAAAATCACTCCCAAGGCAGCTGTTGGATCGAGGGATTTCTTTTAATTGTTTTATTTTTTTTCAGATCTACTGCTCGTGAGATATTACGGCCTAACGAGCGCGCTCACGCTGGTCAAGTCGCGAACGCGTCTACAAACGCGTGCTCTCCGCATATGCTGTGTGTTTAACACGCTGCTGGATCCTCCAGCCATCCACCTGCCAACAACGTGGAGCATAAAAGAGGAATAATTAAGCATAAATAATTAACATGGGACCCAGCAGACAAAAGTGGAGTCTACTGCCCTGTGGCGGGGATCAGAGTCACTTCCGGGCAAAGGCGCACTCTTCATTTATTTGCCATAATGATGATCTCGTCTGCTTGACTTTTTCTCTCTACAGTTTAATATTGAATCATTAGCCCTGTTTCTCTCTAAATCGTGTCCTCTGGCTCGATTATGCTGAGTTCGCTCTAGGTCTGGCTTTGGAAAAACGGGTCACATGGGTGGCAACACAAACTAACACCACTGCCTGTATAATTCACATATGAAATTTACACGCACTGATTTCTTGTAGCAAATAAGCAACTGCCCTAAAAGCTTGTGGCCAGTTTAAAGGCTTCTCTGCTGTGGTATAATGTTTAAAGGTGTGTAACTTTTTTGATGACAAAATACTTTTTTTTGTATTTTTGTCAGCTACTCCCTTGAAATGTATAAACACTCTAGTGCTTTTAAAACAATCTGTTTGTTTGAGAATCATGACCAGACCGACATAGCAACGGCTCAACCAATTGTGTGAGTTGGGGTTGAGCTATCTTTTTGTTCGACCAATGTCACAAAACAATGGCAGAACTGAAGAATTTGAATTGAAATTGGTTCTTGACCTTATGATCTATCTATACTCTAAAAAATGGTGGGTCCAAATTTGGGTCAAATATTAACAAACTTGGGTTTACCCAATGGTTGGGTTTGTCCAAATTTGGGTTAAAACAACCCAGCATTTTTGTTCTATCATTCTATCAAGCCGACATTTAAACTTTACTTTTCTAGATACAAATTGTAGTTAATAGTTATTTAAATTATTTTGAATTACAAATTATTTTGCTTCCTGATATTTAAATTTTAATTCCAATTCTGCATCTCCTGTTTACTACCTAAATTCAAATTCAGCTGGAATAAAGGAACTGAATGCGGTTTCTCAATTCAGTTCTGAATGACGTCATTACTTCTGCAATTGACATTAGGGGATTTTTAGAATTCTGTGAATTTTCCCATGAATTGATACCCATCTCATTTCGTGTTTTTTTGCCTTTTATAAGCTGTGAGGGCCGATCGAATGAGAGGAGGTCGCAACAAGTTTGGTCCCATGTATAAACGAGACCGGGCGCTCAAGCAACAGAAGAAAGCCTTGATCCGGGCCAATGGACTCAAGCTGGAGGCCATGACGCAAGTCATGCAAACTGTCCCAGCGGACCTCACCATTACCTCTGCCATTCAGAACATCCATTCAGCCTCCAAGGGGCTTCCACTGAGCCACCATCACCACCACCACCACCATCACCACCACCACAGCTCCTCCAGCGCAGGCCTGCCACCTGCAGACTTTGACCGCAGCCCCTTCGTCACCTCGCCAGTCAGTATGGCCATGCCTCCGCACGCTGGAGGCCTGCAGGGCTACCAGGCATACGGCCACTTCCAGAGCCGCACCATCAAGTCAGAGTACCCTGACCCCTACACAAGCTCGCCGGAGTCCCTCATGGGCTATCCATACGTAGAAGCCTACGCGGGCGGATCGCCGCCCACCTTCCCTCACCTGGTGGTGGAGCTGCTCAAGTGCGAGCCGGACGAGCCCCAGGTGCAAGCGAAGATCCTAGCATACCTGCAGCAGGAGCAGGCCAGCCGAGGCAAACACGAGAAACTCAACACTTTCGGCCTCATGTGCAAGATGGCCGACCAGACACTGTTCTCCATTGTAGAATGGGCCAGGAGCAGCATCTTCTTCCGGGAACTGAAGGTACGTGGCGCTTTCGTTGGTCTGAAAAGAAGGTAAAGTTTGATGTCAAGTGATCTAAAAGCATTTTACATAACGTTGTGAATCAGCATGGATGTCTGTTGGCCTAAAATTCAGGACAAATCTTGAAAAATACCAAAATGAAGTTGTTCCACGAATAGTACTGCAGTTCAGTGACAATATGAGACTTATGGACCATTCACACCAAGAGTGATAACTATAACGATAACAATAACCATTACGTTTTAATAATCGCCTTAATTCTATGAGGATAGCACAACTATTACAATAACGACACAGAGGAACGATATTGTTGGAATCACTTTCAGAATGTTCTTTCCAGCTAATGAATGATTAAGAACACTGACAGCCAATCAGAATCGTTTCTGCTTTAGAGAGCTTGAGCTTTTAAAGCGGCAGACGACAAACCTGCAGCAGTTGCGTATCATAAACAGAACGTACATTGGTTTTTACGCTAATATAGCTATAGCTAGCGTTTTTGGTGTGAACAGGCCTTTACTCATCAAAAACACTTACACCATGTCCTAACAGATGCGGCGCGACACCACAACACGCGATAAAAGGTTTCTTTTCCATGTTATGTGGAGTTTTTGTCTGAACCAGCTGCGATGGCGATACGCAACAATTCTTTTTTTAGAAGCAGCTTCTATTTCTGCGACATTGCGGCTGGTACAGCAACATACAAAGCATGACAATCTCAATATATGATAATCTCAGATACTGTTATGTGCTGGTTATTTAATGTTAAAAGCTAATGTGCATTTGAATATCATTTTGCGTGGCCTTACTGAAAGCGACAATGGATAATTCAGATCTTGAAAATAAATGAAAGGATATTTATGGTTCAGGTATCAACTTATTGTGAACAAACAAGTGTTAATAATTTTTTAATAATGTTAAAATGGTGTAAAAGCTGATACTTGATTATGTACTTATCCATTGCAGTGGCGTTTGCAGAAAGACTCCGCCCACACGCTCGTCTGATTGGCTGTGATTTATGATTAATATTGTCATGTCGCTTCTGGTTAGGACACGGTTTTAGAATATCATGGTTTTGATGTATCTTACATATAAAGCATTAATGTTTCTTAGCATACTCAACACTGCAGTGCACTAGTTACTACAACTATTAATATGAATGAGACAAATGTTGCCCTTTGACTGGACAGCTAATTAGTTCATAGTTTTCCATAAATAATGTCAAGAGTCTCAAGGCTATTTGTGAGGACTTTTTGGGATGGCCTGAAAAATACATTGTGTATTTGTGTTAGTATTTCACATGTATTGACACACAGTGATCTATAATTGACGGTTTACTACAGCAGCTGAAGAGGCCAGTCTGGTGTCATTCATTTTTTATTTTCGGTTGTTTTAACCTTTTTTCACAATACACATATGCCTGACAGAAATATTGATGGGATTGAGAAGACTGTGAGGGTTTTAGTAACTCGTGCATGTCTGCCTTCATGAAAGATTTTGGTCATGAGCATGCTGTATTTTACCTGCCCGTGACATGTTTTGATATGCCACAGGGAAATCTGACAGCACCCAATTCAAATCATTAATTTTGTGCTCCCACAGCTACAGGCACCTTATTGTTTTCCTCTCATTACATTCAACAGCTCATGAGATGGACTAGAATGCATTTATACTGAGGATTGACCAGGTCTATATTTGAAATCTATAGTAAATTCTGACGTTGTTGCGATACTGTGATAATAATTTACTAAAATACTTGCATTCTGATTATCGGGGTGGACATCATCTTCAGATGTTTTGATATCAGGAGATTCAATCAAAGTATCTTTTGATTCAATCTTCATTATAGCACATCTTGGGGTTTTGGCTTATTAAACCAACAGTTTGCTTTTTTTTTGAGTTATGACAACTTTGAGTGAATTTATGTTCAACCAACGAGCTACATTGAGTTAGAGGAACTTAATAATTTGAAGCATAAAGTTGATTACTCAAAAAAATTAAGTCGCTCCAACTACAAGAGTTGTGGCCCTGAAACCAATGAATCTTATCTATTTCAGTTCAAATAGCACATGCTAACATAACTTATTTAACATGTATATTTAATGAAAAAGTAAGATATTACTTGTCACTGGCATTAGCGCAATTGTTGCTTATAGAGTCAATGAAGTGTTTAAGTTAATGTATCTACTCTTGAGAATAATGGTAACCACAAAAACATCAACATTACGGAAACTCTTTTAAATGTCAAACATAACAGCATTAAACACTAACAGGTCTTTCCCTTCACTAAAATCAAATGAATTAACACTGCATTTCAACATTTATTCTCTTTATCCAGTCCTATGCAAAGCATGCTGGGAACTAGAAATCCACTGCCTAATTTCCAAAGTTATCAAGACAATTTTATTAAGTTACTACAACCTAATAATAAAAAAACAAACAAAAAATGCAGAAATTGGAGTTTAAATTACAGATGATATTGAGTTGATGTAATGATGACCATTATTATGTCAACAGAACTCTACAAAATAATGTTTGCAAGTTAAAAGGTTAAATTAAAACAATAAATTTGATTTTTTTAACTTGCAACCATGCATTTAGGTCCCCTAAACTATTTTTTAGAGTGTACATTTCAGAGAACATTAAAAACAGACAAATTTGTTTTCATCCATCTTTAATTTTCTTTAAAATAATATATATTTGGATATAAAACTTTGTGTGCAGTTTTTTTCCAACATAATTAAATTATGCAGTTTCTTTTGTTACAAAGCCGAATGTTACATTCTTTCCTATAGAGCTTTATTATCCATTCTCGTGCTCTTTAGCTCAAGTATTGTATTTCCACTTTAGCATGGATTAGCATTTGTGTGTAGCTAATTGCTGTCTGTATCATTTACCTTTAATTGTGTTTGCACTTCACCTTTCGCCGCGGTGGAGTAGCCTTGATGTTATGACTACTTTCTCGCCCTGGCTAATTGTTTTGCACAATAGATGTTAAAACAGACAAGGGCGTAGCTGTCGAATTTGACATTAGCAGTCGTAGTGTGGCGGTGAAGTTGTAATTAGCGCAGCTCTCATGTGCCCTCGCTAAATCATATGCTGGAGTGCTAACAGAAAAACCACAAACAAAAAAAGGTAGCACTAGAAAGTCTGAACCCACTCCTGACTCTAATTAGCGAACACTTGTACAGCTATTGTTACCCACGGAGCTTTGTGATGCTGATGGAGATTTATCCCACATAACGTTGTGGTTTTAACAAGCTTCATCTATCAAGAGCTCAAATAAAGCTGGAACATCAAGACAAGAGCTATATATTCAGATTTAATGGCATAGAAATGGAGTAAATGGAGGCGGTGAAGAGCCTATATTTCCTAGAATGCGAATTTAGTGAGTTGTGGATTTCTCCAAAGATGCTAAAAATCAACATGCAAATAATTGAAATCTACAATTTAAATTTCACAAGCATTAGCGACGCTATGCTAACAGTTTACTATGTTTAAACAGAAGCACCTGTGTAAACAATTACTGCTAGAATATGCTATACATATTTAAGCATAGAAAGCTTAAATATGTATAGTACATTATCCAACAACACCACAGACATCAATTAATGCTTTATCTACAAGATTAATAGATAAAAAGCTGTTTGTGAATATTCTGTGAGCGAGCTAATGACAGAGCTGTGGTGGGTAGCGTATACTGTAATAAACACAGGAAATACAAGTGGATATAAGGCTTGTCTAGGAGGGTGTGAGTCGGCTATAAATATATCTACATTTACAGCCCTATTATTAGCCTCGTATGAACAAAAGAATTTCACTCGTAATAGATGGTGTGAAACGTCTGCCAAGTGTTTAAAGATTTAGTTTCCATAAGTTAGACTTCGGTAACAGCTCTCATAAATATTTGGTCATGATGGGATCTCTGAAGAGAGCTCACTATTGTCTTCAGACGCATAAAAAAAAACATGAAAGGGAACATTCTGATAGCCATTTCTCACACTTGGGCGACAGTGAAGCTGTAACATTTAGGAAAAGAAGAAGAGGTGAAAAATTAGCTTAGATACCAACCGACCACAGACATGACATATTTCGCAACCCTTTTAAAGAGATGTTTAACCCTGTAAAAGCCTGAAATAAACATTTTATTAAACCATATGAGTATCATATTTGATATATCTTTTACCTCTTATATATTATGATATAGGAGTAAAAAAAACAAATTTTATACAGAAGCTCAAATAATGCTCAAACTAATGGTTTGGGTAGGGCAAACTTAAATTAAACAAATAAGTTCAATAAAATCTACTTTTGAGATTTTAGAATTTGAGTTACCATCATGGTGATGAGTGAGAAGCTTGGTTTGAGAAAGGATATGTGTTAAATTTGCTATTTTGTTATGCTATGCTAATGCTATCAAAGCATTGTGTCATCGATTAGCAAATTAGCATTTACTGAATTAGCTTGTTTAAGCTAGCCAAGTTTTTACTCTATTAAAAATATTTAAGTTGATATTACTTGATAATTTAAGTGAAGTGAATTAGCTTACTAAAATATTTGAAGTTAAGAGCAATTAAAATGTCTAAGTAAGTTTAAAAAATATTGGCAAGTTCTGCTTAAACTTTAAATTTCTTAACTTAAAATGTTTTGATGTATCTGATTACCTCGAATTCTTTGAGTTTTGCCAACTTATTCAGGTTTACAGTGTATAATACAATTCAAAGCCCAAAGTATCATTTTTTATATATACATGTGTGGATAATCAAGAAAACCGAAGTTGTTTCAGTCCAGTAAGCGTTCATTTCGAAATATTACTAGCACTATACTAGTTATTCTTATGTATACTTCATAAAAATCTGTGATTTCACACCAGAAATCAGATTTAACACCAAAAAGACGTGTACCTTTTTATAGTATAAGTATAAAAAAAGGGTTTTCCATAAGCTTTGATCAAGTTAAAGATCATTTAAAGGCCTTAGAACTTTGAGTATAGTTATAGGGTTAATGAGCAAAAGCTCTCTAAAAGAAAACAATGTTGTACATAAGCTAACTAATTGTTCGCTGTGTGTTATGAAAATGTGTTTGAAGGTGCGTGCCAGCAGCATCCCTGTTGTCTGGCTGGTTTGTCATGTAAGGGTGGGAGTCATGTTTAGGGGGGTGGGGGGGAAACAGATGCAAGCTTCCCAGTGTTTGCATTGACAATATGAGCTGGTATGAAGCCGGTGTGCGTGCTTGTCCTCCCCTGGCTCTGTCGTTAGCTGCCCGGCCCATAACGTGGAGAGTGATTCACATCCATAGAGAGATCACCCTTTCATTGTGGACGGCGGGCTATTGTTTGACGGATAGGATGCGTGCACTTAGCTTTTCCTCAGCACACAATGGCATTAAAACGCACAGATTCACCACTGGCTTAATCGTTCTTGTGAGGATTCAGCGTAATACGTGCGTCTTACACAATGTACTCGGGAAAACTTAATCACCACTGATATTGTGACATAAAACGAGCCCAAATGCACTGCCTTAAATTTAGTCCTCTGAGCTGATAAAAGTCAACCGTGCAAAACTTACAATACCCTGACATGTGGCGCCAATATTTATTTTTATTCTTTCACGGCTGCTCGGGGACACTCTCTCTCTGTCTCTCTCTCTCTCTCTCTACTGTGAATTGAATGACAATACCAGGCCTGCCATTAAGTAAAGCAGCACTGTATTAGGGCCTTGTTCTCCAAACTGCACCCAGCCGTGAGGCTCGTGCTTATTGAAAAAGCAGCTGTGAGGGGAGAGAGGACAAGAGATAGGGGACGTTCTCTCACTTTTAGTGTTATAGTGTCTAGATCACTGAAGCTATGTCCAACTGCACTGGGTTTTTTCTATATTTTTTCTGTATATATACATTGTAAATAAAAAAAAAACTGCTGCCTTGAATTTTGAAGTACAATCAACTTGCATGTTTAAGTCATTTCAATTTAAATTACATAAAAATTACTTAGGTGAATCTTGTATATCTTGAAAATTCAACTTAAAGTTAAAAATTGCTTAACTTATTTTGATGAGTTAAAGCAATGTGAAAACATGTTGTCATAACTTATTGATCATGTACATAATATACATTATATTATGTTACACAACATATTTGCATAATTTTATGAAATTATTTTAAGCTTCATAGTAAAATGCATTTAAATATTTTGTCCCAGGTATTCCATGCTTTCAGAAAATTCCCATACTGTGCACTTAATATATTCTGCTGAAATAAAGACGATAATAATATGACTGTACTTTTGGATTTTTCTCAATTTTCTTTGATTTATAAGTATTATTATACAGTTCTCTTAAGTTTTTGGACAATTAAGTCACTCTTTAAAAAAGGTCTTTGTATTCGTATCAAAATATCCAACCAAGTGGCATTTGAAAACAGATGATTCTAAAACTTTTCTCTGAACAAACTTTTTTATTTTGTTTTTCAAGTTCATGCAGACCTTTTTTGTGAAACGTTCTGCTTGAAAACTGTGTTTTTGCTCTTTTTATTTCAAATAAATGTCACTTGTTTTGATCTTTTGATATTGTACATTTATACGTTTTTTTTAAAAGAAGTTAATACTTGTATTCAGTAAATATGTATAAAATTGATCAAAAGTGACAGTAACGACATTTATAATGTTACAAAATATTGTTTTCTATTCATCAAAGAATCCTAAAAAACATGACAGTTTCCACATAAAGAAGCACAACTGTTGATAATCATAAGAAATGTTCATAAATATCTAATGTTACATATTAGAGTGATTTCTGAATGATCATGTGACACTGAAGATGTTAAAATTGCATATTAAAATAGAAAACGTAAATTATGAATTTTTGATCATATCATAAGAGACTTAAAAAAAACTGTGCAAGTGCCTCTGCTTATTAATATATTATGCTGTATTAATTTCATATTGACTGCAAGAAGATTATTTTCACCTTCCATTAATATTTTTACGCTATGCAACCTTTTTTCTCATTCGTTTTCTTGTTTTGTTAATCTGCCAGTCCACATTTTAGAGGTTCAGGTCAGAGACCTGAATTTCCATGGCCGTCGTATCTGCAGAAATTAATAAGGCGTTGCGGTCGTGATCTGTGAACTTGTGCGCGATTTATATCCCCCCATCCCAGCTTCATCTCTACATATACTACCCAGACCGGCCATGGCGTCTCCTGCCCTCCCCGTGACTCGCAGACGTCCTGAGGTCAAGCCAGCGAGTGTCCTGACAAACAGCCTCGGTCGCGAACGCCACGTCGGAGATTTGTAACCGTGTCCCTGGTCCGCCGGATTTGAATTATTCCGCTTTACATCGGCGTGTGGCGTTCGGGGTTATTGTCACGAGGGGGGAGGGCCTGGGACGCATGGGGGGGGCGAACAAGCCCCAGAAGCGGCACCAAGGGCAGGGGTGCGTGGTGAAGGACAGGGGGGGAAACAGGTGGGAGGTTAATGGCCCCTGGACCGGATCCACCAGCCGCTCAGACTTGATATATGGGCTTTGGGCCTGGTGCAGGCGTAGGCTTTCAAAGATATATTATTTCATTTGAGAAGCAGCATTCTCGTCCCTGCATTTGTCCACTGATAGATGATATCCCGTGGCTGGGCAGCAGCCACAATTGGAGATAGCGTGTGAGTTTTCGTAAGGCTTGTTCTTGTACATATTTTCTCTCTCTCTCATATTCTCCTGTCTCTCCGCTCTGCGTCTGCGTTTATTTTTTCCTAAGCCTGCTATTTCAGTAGTAACAATATCTGTTTGATCAGAGGAGATGGGCAGCAGGAGAACATCCACAAAGGCCTTTTTTTATTCATAAATAATGCACAAATGGACAAAAACTTCATGTCTTGTCATGAATTCTAGAAGAATGTGGTGTTTTGGCACTTCATAAATATTGCAGCGGCGAAGTTCAGATTTTAGCTCCCTGAAGATACCAGAAAAATTAATAAAAACATAGACGTTCAAGGTGGATCACGGGTTGTTGGCGAAGGGAAGATGAATGTAAACATGTATTCATTTATACGCAGTCACGATTCATTACAAAGCTTATAATTACAAGCTCATTATTTGATTTCATCAGTCGATTGTCTTGCACATTTGTCCGATTCACAGCCAAGAGCCACTCATTTAGACAGGAAATCTTACAGACATTCAAAGCGTGACTATATTTTGCAACATGACTATATTTTGTATTTTAAACATTTTCTCCTTTTTTTATTACTTTGAAGCAAAAAACTGACTTAAAAGTAGTGAAAATAACATCCAAAAGTACTGATTATTTCTCATAAGTCTCAGAAAAAGAGCAAAAAATAGTGTTCCGCTCGAAGATACACTACCGCTCAAACATTTTTTTGGAAGGAAATAAATACTTTTATTCAGCAAGGATGCATTAAATTGATCAAAAGTGACAGTAAAGACATTTATAATGTTACAAAAGATTTATATTTCAAATAAATGCTGTTCTTTTGAACGTTCTATTCATCAAATAATCCTAATAAATATCTCTTGAGCTGCAAAATCATCATATTAGAATGATTTCTGAAGGATCATGTGACACTGAAGACTGGAGTAATGATGCTGAAAATTCAGCTTTGACATAGAAGAAAAAAATTACATTTAAATTATATAAAAAATAGAAAAGAGTTATTTTAAATCGTAATATTTCACAATATTTATGTTATTACTATATACAGTATAGATGACTTTTCAAAAATCGTACCCACCCCAAACTTTGGAACAGTAGTTAACTTACTCATAAAACAATAATATTAAGATTTTATGTGACAAATCTCGCAATTCCGGTGACTAGTTCTTTCTCAGAAGTGCTCATTGTAGCAGCCTGGTACCTGGTAAACATGACTCCTGGTTCCTGGAGGACTGATTAATGTGCATCCTGACTCCCAGAAGTCAACCAATCAGAATCGGAGCTCTTAAAACAGCATCCACAGCTCTCTTTCACGGGGCATTGCATATGGTGCTTCCTATACGGCAGCTGAGGTCAGCTTCGCTCTTTCTTTCTCCCTGAAAAATGCGTCCTGCACCCTCAAGGCCTAACCGGGCAAAGGAAGGAAGTGCGTACACTTGTTAAAAGGAGAGATTTAGGGTTCGAACTCCCCTCAGGGCCTGTGGGAGACTCCTGGGAAGGGTTCGGAGCAGTCGGAGAAGAGTCTGTTCATCCACTTGTTGCTTTGATGAGGGATAAAAGCCTGTCATGAACTTCTAGGTCCTGCCCAGGAGCTGATGGACTCGTACCGCTGCTTCCATTCCTTCTGCTGCACTCTGAAATAAGGGGAAGGAAAATATAGAAATATGTTTACTTTTCTTTATCTTCAGAGTGGCTTTGGTATTTGTAAGCACTTTGCACTCCAGAAAGGGACAAATGTTTGATATTATCTTGTGTCGATTAAGGTAAAAGCCTTTTTTATTGGCCTCACTGGATGCTTGTTAAAACCAGGATGTAGAGTGAAGCCCCAAAACACCCCAATCAGACCGAGCCGACAGCAGACAAACTGCACCGAAGAGGCTGATTTAAGCTAACAAATCAACTCAATCAACATTTTCACCCCTTATGTACTAGTCGAAAAGTAAAAACGGCTGCACAATTGCCCTCATAACTGCAAATAGTTGCTTCATACCAAAATAGCATCTTGTACAAGAACCTTAATATCAGCCTTGCATTTAAATGGCACGATATCAACATTCATGAGATGTTCCTTTAAAACATGCTTTGATTTATCTCTATTTATCATTGTACAGTAGTTGGAAATGCCATAAAAAAAAAAGTTTTCTTGAAGGTTTAATGGTATGAGAATGTAATTGAAGTCCATGATGTGAAACTGCCCAAATGGTTTAGCCTTTCCCCCTCTATAATTATTCTTTTCAGCCATGTATACCTCAGACTTGTAAATTAAATTTGCACAGCAGCTGTAATTTTGCACCTGTTTTACCTAACGGGTTTGAAACAAATCAATAAAATGCAAGCACCAACTGAACGTGTACATTTTTACGTGCACACTACAAAAGATCATTTGTGTAATTCGCCCAGATCTGCTGCTGTCCCGCCCTTCAGTGTTTAATTAACTTGTCGTAATCAGCGCAGGCGTGAGGTTTCTAGTGTCCGCTCTCAGCCTTACTCTGTCAGCAGTTGTCTACGACGTCTATTTTTGCTTCTTATTTACAGCTGTCTATTCCGGACGCGCTGAAAGGTCCCAAAGACAATAGATAAGGGCTGCAGTCAGAAAGACAGGGAGCGCGCGGGCTAGGCTTACACTTATATTTAACTGCACTGTGTGAATGGATTTGCTCCTGATGAACGGCATGTGCAATTCAGCTGGAGAACGTTATACGCAGTTGAGAAGAAATGTCCACCAAGGCGTCAAGAGAAAGACAAAGCCACCTGTTCATTAAACCACCTCATATCTTTTATTTCTGCCTCACAATGTAGGTTCAGTCTGAGACGTTGGCATCGGCCGGCACTTTTAAACGTTTCCAAACACATTACATCCAATGTGCATAACAGAATGGTTTTCGTAATTACATTCTTTCTTCATCCTGATCCCCTGATGAAGATGAAAGGAAGGTTTCACTATTTCTGAAGTACAGGAGAGGAAAAAATGTCAAATTCGCACCAGGCGAACACTCAAGTAACTGACGTGTTGACAGCGGTTTTAAAACTGAGCATTGCATTACAATGGTGCAATGCCAAAAATGGCAAATCGCACTATAGGGACGTAATAGTTAAGACAGTAATGCTTCTCTCAGATTGAGTGAGCAGGCATTTGAAATCTTTCTATACCTGTTTGCAAGGCTCAATAAAGAAGGGTGGTCTGCAGCTGCAAGTGTGAGACATCTGGCGTTATCCAATTCACTTTGTGTTAGGTTTAATACCAATGTCACATAAGTTTTTGGCTCAAAATCAAGTCATAATAATTCTATGATCAGAAAAAAGCTATATAAGTTATATAAATATAACTAACATATACACTGTAAAAATTCTAGGTCATATAAGTTATATAAATATAACTAACATATACACTGTAAAAAATTGTACAATCATATGATTAAAAAAAAAAAAAAGTTTAAAAGAAACCTTAAAAGTTTAAGGCAACCAGCTGCAGAACATTTTTGAGTTTTCTCAACTTATTTGTTTGAGTTATCTCAACTTCTTTCATGTTAAATAGTTGAATAAACTTTAAAAGCTGAATTTGACATACAAAACATAAGTTGGATTTTTTACAGTGTTACGGAGGCTTGAGCCACTGATAGCAGAGAGAGATAGATGTGAATTACCCTGAATTACTTTTGAATGACTATATATATAAATATATAAATTAAAACAAAATTATATATATATATATATATATATATATATATATATATATATATATATATATATATATATATATAGATATAGATGTATTGCTATATTGCTGTAAGAATAAATACAATTATATATTATATTTAATATAGGGCCGGGACTCGATTAAAAAAATTAATCTAATTAATTAGAGGCTTTGTAATTAATTAATCGAAATTAATCGCATTTTAATTGCATATAAATATTTGACCTGAGAACAGTGAGAAGTAATTTTTTTCACATGGACTTTTAGTATACCATTGAATAATGACTGAATACATAAGCTTAATCAACTAAATTTTGTTTATTTATTTATGTCCAGCGCTTTTTGCGTTGAGGTGATATTTGAGGCTCGTTACGCAAATTCCTTGTTGCATAGCTTCCACACAACCATGCTCTTGACGACGCTTCCATCCTTTCGTTTTTTAAAACAAAATTTGCCAAGCAAAGCTGTCTCTCAGCTTCTTCTCATGTTCACTGTGGTTTGTTGTGTTCAGAAGTCAAGAACGCTAGTTATAAACGGTCCGTCAAACTCATTCATTAAAAAAACGTTCCGCGGTGCAAAAATAAGTTAAAATTGTTATCAATTTTTGCGTAATTAATCTTAATTAACGCGTTAAAGTCACGCAATTAATTAATCTTAATTAACGCGTTAAAGTCCCGGCCCTAATTTAATATATTACTGGTAATTCAATATATTAATTTATATATGTGCTATGGAGACACTGTGATGTAAAAAAATATGAGATGGGAGGAAAAAATATATTTCAACTTTTTTGCGTTTACTAAAAATGTTCCACTCCCCAGAGAAACTTCGCTTTCGCTCGCAAAACCTTTGTGTGCTTTGCGAGCCAACACATAATTTTTCCTCCAATATCATATTTTTTTTCCTTCATCATGTCCCTTTAGAGCCTCCATAATATATAAAATATATGTAAAATAAATGAATAAAATCATTTGAACAATACCCCTTATGACTTAATCCGACTGCATGGATTGATAGATAACTATTTCAGAAAGCTAAAATAGGCTGTAAAATGAATGAAATGCCTGAATGTCAATTTACATTGAGAGATCAACTCTTGTTTTCTGCCTCAGTAAGAGCAGATGATGTGGAGGCAGAGACGCGGTTAATAATGGCGATGTGTTAGTATGAGAACAGACAGACGCATAAAGCCACTCTGGGTAGGCGACTGCATCTCCCAGCTAAATAATACAGAAGCCCCGGCCTACCTGGACCCATTTCCCAACAGAGCCAATCAAGAGTCATTTCCTGTTGTCTGTCAGCGTGTCACACAAAAGCCATAAATATTGACAGCCGCCGCCAATAAAGACACCCATAAATCCCAGAATTGAGGGGAAAATACGGCACGGGGTGAAATAAAATCAAATAAAAATACGGCGATCATTCTAAACGCGAGACACCGTGTGTGAATATGTGTGTGCGCGCAGCGTGCAGATTGAGAAGCTCGATCGATTCCGGCTCGACGTGGCGTGCACAACTCATTGTGGATTTGGAGAGCATTATTTTCTCACTGGGTCGTGGAAGGGGGGTTGGGGTAAAGTAGCGTAGTGTGTGGTACTTCAGAGACTGCATGTATATTAGGAGTCTAATGTTCAGCTGAATAATTGATCAGGGCTGCTGTGTTTTTTTGATAATTAGTTGATAGCTTCTTAGCTTTAAGCCCTCGGATCCATTGGAAGAGACTTGTTTTTTTTTTTTTATTCACTTGGTGAATTATTTGAAACAACTGCCCAGATGGACTTAAAGTGTACTGATAAATGGCCCAAGGTTTGGAAAAGTGTTTTTGTTTTCTTTCGTTCTCATAACCTAATTTCATCCTTTCATTCTCTCTGGATTGTGCTGTTGCTCAAGAGACTTATTAGACGTTTGCAAAGCACGCAGACCAAAAAAAAGGTTGTCGAGTTTTATTGAATATCACTTCATTAATGAAAGGCTGCCACTTTACTGCTCATGAATTTATCAAATTAATTAGTCTTTAATCATAGCATCTAAAGGTAACAGAGCACCCTGCAGGAAAGTACAGTAACGTATATATATATATATATATATATATATATATATGCACTTTGCAGTTCTATATTAATTACTACAGCGTTCTAGCCAAGTATGTGGCAGTATAGCTTTATATTGATGAAGACCAGACTGTAAGAACCTGTTTCAGTTTCATTCTGAAAAGATACACACCAAGCGTCCTTGAGGTTGAATGTGACTCCTGGCAGCTGAACGCAGCACAGCAGGTGCGGATTTCTTTCTTTTTCCCTTTATTTAAGAAAAAAAAAAACCCAGCAATAGTAGGGCCGTTTATAGCTATACACCTGTATACTATTAGTCCATTGCAAAGCCGATATCGACTGAGCACTAATTAGAATAAGCATTTATAGTCTCATTCATCTTGGTGATGTCCTGTGAAGTTTGATGTCCCACTAAACCCTGCTGAATGCCGACGTGTGTTGTTTTTATTGTGGGTCGACATGATGAGGGGCTCTGATCAAACTCTGGGTGTTTCACAGGTCAAGAGTCACACTCGGGAGAGTGTTAATGCGGTCACCGTGGGAACTGATCAATCTCTATTCCACGTTGCGATCGATCACACACCCCTCCTCCAACCCCATCATCAGCCAGCCACTCTGTTGAGATGCTCACTGTCCACTTGCTAGCCTTGGACGAGTCCCAAACCTGCTCACCTGCACACTAACACATGAATTATGGGCATCTGTTTATCCCCCCTCACAGAGACACTCAGCGTAAGAATACCATGAGGTCTTCTCAAAAATAGCTACTACAAGGAATGCAAATGTTTTCCCAAAGATATTTTATGTCATCTCAATTTACATTGCTGTCAGGCATACGGTGATGCCTGTATTCTATGCGTCCCATGGATACAACATCACTGGGACAAGATTATAGCATGAATAGTTTGCATTGCTGAGAGTCAGTTTCTGATTCCAGCCTTTCTTTACATTGTAAACACTGTGAACCCAAACACTCAAAATAGTTAGAATAGAGCCAACTCAAATTAAACAAATTAGTTCAATCAAATTAACGTTTATGAGTATTTAGAACTTAATTTTCCTTTTGAGTTCACAAAACGGACACATTTTAAGTAATCTGAACCATCATGGTGATGAGTGAGAATGAGCTTAGTTTGAGAACAGTTATACAGTATGTTAAATGTTTTGTATTGCTATACTCATTCAGCAAGTGCTATGCAATGCAAATGCTATCGAAGCATTGTGTTGATTAGCAAGGTAGCATTTATTGAATTAGGTAGTTAAAGCTAGCCAAGTTGCCACTACTAAAAATATTTAAGTTGAGATTTCATGATAAATCTAAGTTGAAAGAATTAGCTTACTCAAAGTTAAGATCAATTAAGTACAAAATAAAAATCTGCTTACTTAAACTTTACATTTCTTAACGTAAAAAGTTTGATGTAACTAAATTTAGTTAAGTTTTGCAAACTTATTCAGGTTTACTGTGAGCACATTTTAATAATGTCGCGGCTATAAATGACACATTTGACAGCACAAAATAACAACTGCGATTTGCTATTTCGCACTTATATATCTATTCAGTTTACTCACCCTTGTTTCATTCCAAGCCTGTCTGATCTTTCTTCTGTTGAACACAAAACAAGACATTTTGAAGAACGCTGTTTTCCATAATGAAATCATTGTTTGGCCAGGGTCCAAAAAGTTGGACTATAGCAGTAAATTCTTCTTAAGTCATACAATAGCTTTCGATAGCACATGGAAAATACATTTTTATTCACAAAAAATATTGCGACCTGCTTTAACTTATGAGAAAATTTTAGGCCAATTAAAGCATTTTTACGTCCCTTCTTTACGTCCCTTGTTGACAATATGCGTTTATTTTATTGAAAAGAGCTGCTTTTCAAAACATCTTTTGTGTTTCTCAGAAGATAGTCAGTCATACAGGGTGAGGGTAAGTAAGTTACGATAACATTTTTCATTCTTAGGTAAGCTGTTTCTTAAAAACACATCAGGTACTGGTATACGGTCAGTCATCTGTCCACATAAGTGAAACTGAGTTACAAAGCTCCTGCAATGCTCTTTCACTGAGCTCTATCCCATATGAAGCAACGTCGGACTCTAAAATAAATCCTGAGAGAGAGCGAGATGCCAGGCAGCTCCCTCAGAGGAGCACGGGTATGAAGCAATGCGGCCGCAGCGGCTGGTGGCCACCTGCTCAAAGTCCCAGCATGCTTATCAGACCCCCTGGCAGCAAGAGAGCAAGAGAGCAAACAGAGGCCCTGCCATGACAAACAAGCCAGGAGATTTCCACAAGATCAGGGAAAAGCGAGGCCAAATGAACCAGGCCCTTCAGTCTAGAGCATCCAAAGCACGTCAGATCAGCTCCCATGGGACGGCTAAAGAGGACGCCAGAATCTGACACCTCAGCACAAATTGTTAGCACTTCCTCTGGGGATTCGGGGAAACTTAGATTATCTCCCAGGAGAGTAACCGTACTATTATAGGTTTTCAAATACTGTTAGTGTTGATAAAGAGATTAGGGAATCTGTTGGAATTAAATTTAGGCACCTTTAACTTGATACCTTTAACTGTGCAGTTTTTTGTGGACAGATGCGATAGTACAGGGGTGTCCAAACTTGCCTAGTAAAATCTTGATTAGTTGGTTCAGGGGTGTATAATTGTGGTTAGAGCTAAACTCTGTGGGACAGTGGCCTACCTGGGGCAGGGTTAAGGTGGTATCTTAATCTTATCGCTGGTAAAAAATCATAAATTGCCCATTGTCAATAGTGTAGAGATGTATGACGCTCACACAGAAGTTACTTTCAAAACAAGCAGCTTTCTGTTGGTCAACTCAGACATCCCACTCTGCGAATCTCATTTCCAGGAGGTGGAACAAAACTCCCTTTCCCATTCAATAGTATTCGTGCGGCGAACGTGAACAAAATGTAGTTGAGTGTGACGAAAAAAGAAGCAAGGGTCTCCACAAAATCTGACTTTTGAAACACGTGATACTACCTTTTGTAACGGTAATGCGTTTTGGCTCACCCGAAAATACATCTTAATAACAGAGGGAAACAGGCGTTCGCTCTCGCACGTATTAGTGTTATTATGACTAGATTTCCAATGCAATCTTACGTCAGTTTGTACGTATTTTATGAGGTGGCTAATTCGCACAACCTCACTCGTACGTTTTCGTACGATTTGACTAGTCCCCAATGATGGGTAGGTTTAGCTGTGGGCTTAGGGGTGGTCCTTACGAATTCTTAAGAATTAGCCACCTTGTAAAATAAGTACAAATTACCTTGAGATCGAGTTGGGATTTCGCCTGTGGAATTTCACCGAGCAACATAAAATGTGACCTCAAATTTGGCAATCGAACAATTTTCACCTGGCAGATTAAATGGAAGAAACAGGATTTAGCTAAATCGTATACAGTACACTAATGAAAAAAGTGTGTCTTTTGGCTTGGACCTTTAGCAACACCTAAAAAAAAGAAAATAACGATCTATTTTGTACCTTTTTGCATATATAAACTGTATAAAATTCTGTAAAAATTCACCAACAGAAGGGAAACATCCAACATCAACTAATATCTGCCAGCCTCACAGAGATGAAGTGTGCGTACCAGCGCTTGAACAGATGTCTACAGAAGACGGCTCAAAGCTCACTGCCTGACGGCACAATTGAAGTGCACTTCAAACCTCACCTGTAGTTTCCCGACTAGCCAACACTGATCCATATCCAAGAGGTCAAAAGATTTCAGATGGGATTTATTTTCTTTTTACCTCCTCATCTCTTTTTTTTTTTCTCCCATCCTCATATTTATGCAAATGTGATTGCGGACCGCATACTTGCAGCCTGCCTTTAGTTGTAAATAAATCATTCGTCTCATTCTGTTCATTAATGGGCACTCAAGGAGATTCTATTAATCTGTTCATTAGGGCACTTCAAAAACAACAAAAAAATACTTATTAAAAGCAGTTCCAGCTGCGTAAGCTCGTTACTCGCGCCTTAACAATGCTTGTGGCACTCTACCAAAACCATGTGGGATAAGAAAAAAAGCTCATATTTGGCAATTTGACTCTATTCTATTATCACCGGTCAACCCTTTCAGGCATGGATGAATAAATATTACTTTTGGATATGCAACGAGACATATTTGCACATCATTTACATTAAAAATGAACCAAAAAATGGCTGGAATTCTTTTCACATAATCACTTTAAATTCATTTGGAAATTTCCGTAATGCCGCTGAGGGTCTAAGGGTCTTCTTCAGGAGCATTGCAGGGGGGCTCAGCAATTGATCGCTACATTGATCTAGCAATGCCTGAATGACCGTAAAGGAATTAAATTGGTTTCTTGGAGGATATGCATTTTTTATCATAAGAGAAAAAGTAAAAGCTCTGATTTTGAAAAATATGACGCACACAGTTTTAGGTGTTTTTAGATGAGCACACCTTTTGTATCTGAAGTATTCAAGAAGATTTTGTGAATTGTGAGATTTCAGTGTAGGTCAACAGATTTGACGTTTAATTGCTTCTTATTCAGTCAGTCAAACAAAAGCTGTCTGAGATTCCTAATTTAATGCCTCTAGACTGAAATCAATAAGTGTGCTTTTATTTGGCTGACCTCCAAGTATTTTTCCAGCACCTTACACGACCTGCTCATCTAGATAAACATTAACACCAGACTCTTATTTTTAGCATGTCATGATTATACAGATGAATTTACTATCTGTGAGTTTGCCTTGAGTATTGAGTTTATTCCCGTGATGCATGGTGGGAAAATATATTGTTACACTTTATTTTAAGGTGTAATTGTTACAGTGCAATTAAACTGAGTAATATTAAGTAACAACATGTACTTGCTATAGGGTTAGGATTAGGTTTGGTTTAGGGTTAGTTGCATGTTCTTATGCATAAGTTATTACTATGGTAAGTACATGTAACATATTTAACAAAAACACCGTGAAATAAAGTGTAACCAAAAACACTAACGACAAAAGAGTTACGACAGTGTAAAACATTAAAGTACAGCTTATTTTGCCAATGTTGCTGGTGTATTTGGTGGTATATTATGATTTTAAAACACAGTGGCCTTGTTCATTAAACTTGAGTAAAATGCATTTCTGTGTAAGCTATTTCATGAATAATAAACCTGTCTTACATGTTTGATAGATACTATATATTTAAACAATAAAAATGTTATTTTCTTTGTAAATTGTTTATAAAACCACTGCTTTATAAACTGTCAAATTCAATTTAAAAATTAGGTCCATTAATGCAAACTTTAGAACCTATTTGACAGCAATTGTATACAAAGGTGCTAAATTGCCCGTAAATTGTCAAATTCGATTAGGAATCGTGTTAATAATTAAAAAAATAATAAACAAAAGTTGTTTTACTAACAGTTTACAAATAAATTAATTCTGCTCATATTTCATAAATAAGGTAGCCTAGATCTAGACGCACACTAGCGACAGAAAATCTAATTTGCCGCGAGTGTCGTATAGCAACTCTCCATAGACTTGCGAGCTGGAAAAAACAAACTCTGGTCAGGCCAATCACATTGTGTATAGAGTCGGTGGGCGGGCTTAACATAATGATGGCAGAGTTGCAGAGGTTCCGCGTGCTACTTGTAAACAAAGAAGCTGGCAAACGGCGGTCTTTCAAATCGGCTTTGGCTGCGACTCTGTAAGACTTGTTAAGCTTTTCTGAGAAAAAAGAACAAAGGATGGCACTGAAGTCATTCTTAAGAAAGGAAGATGTGTTCGGAGTTTTGCCCACCGGATACGGCGAAAGTTTAATCTATCAACTAGCTCCGCTTCACGTTGCTCTGGTTGGTTGTAGTGCTATCCTATTGCATGCAGAGGGAATTTGAAAGACAACCGTTTATCCCGCCCCTCGGATTGAGCCCTGCAAATGGTGAGTTCCCAGACCCAACATCTTGATGTGGGTCTGGCTTGTCAGGCTATAAATGAGGCGCAATGAACGCAAAATTTCATACGTATTTGGTAGGTTTTGTATATTGTAACAACACTGTAAAATAAAAGTAGCTGCCTTAAATATTTAAGTACAATCAACTTGGATGTTTAAGTAATTTCAAATTAAATTACATTAAACAGACTTAAAAAATTTGAAATTTGCTTAACTTTTTAGTAAATGGTTTGTGAAAAATATGCTCTCTTAAATTGTTACATTCAAGATTCATCTTAAGAATTGTAAAAAGGTAACAATATTTGTACAAATTTACATAAAAATGTGTCATGAAAAAGGCCTAATAAACACAAACCTTTGTACATATTTAAGATGCAACTGTGTAAAGTGTTAGTAAAAAATTAATTTGTAGAGGTCGACTGATAGTGAATTTTACCGATAACTATAACTGGAACAATCGGTTACCGGTGCAGATTAATTGGCAAAACGATCAATTGGTCAACCTCTATTAATTTAATTCAATTCAACGTTAGATTTAAAAAATAATAAAGATAGTAGAAATACTTTTACAAAGGATTTACACTAAAAAACTTTAACATTTGATAGTCATTGTATATTAAACCTACAAAGTCACTAGCTCCAGTGTTAAAGGACATAGCTTGCCTGTTGTAAGTGCACATCAGAGCCGAGTTACACATAGCTGTGACAGTGCAAAGGGAAGCGAGCTGACATGGAAACAGCGGTGTCAGACGCACTTTAAAAGGTCAGAGATGCCTTCTCTGCCCATCTGATGTGTGTCTGGCAGCGGCCCCGGTCTGCTGTGTCTTCCCTTGCTTTGACTCATGGCAGCCTCGCCCCTGTTTGATGACCCAAATGCGCCGGGCAAAAGAGGCTCATGTGGGGACAAGGCCTTTTATGAGAACGCCTGTCAAAAAAAGACCAAATGACAGGTTTCTTTGTAGAACGGGCATGTTTGATTCGTACGACATGTTAACAATGCCAAATGCATATATTTGCAACTTGGGCTTAACATCAGCCCTAGTATTCGAACCTGGAGAATTTATATTAGAAATCAGGTCATATAGTATTTGATTGTACTGAAAAGCAATTGATAGAAGTGCAGTGATACCAAACAAGAAGATATTTGATTGTTTTTCTGAGGCTTATGCTTTGCTGGATTTGGAAATACATTCTTTAAATGGAGTTGTTATGACTATGAGAGCAGCACAAACAAGAATCACGAGCAGTCAAAACAATCCGAAACAGATATCGATGGAGTCTCCCAAGGCAGTAGAGGCATTTCATTCACGTTATCTCTGCCTTGAGAAACCGCAAGTATTATTTCCACGTCCTTAGCCGACTCGCTGTCCTCATGGGACTTCATAATCATTAAGTTTCATTACATTTCTGTTTTTTCATGACCCTTGTCAGGGGTGAATTGAGAATCAAAAACCATTTCATACGTAGTTCTTCGTCTCCAGAATAGTCGGACTGGGACTAATTTTAAGTACTTTTCCTCATTCTTGCCAACATCGGACTCAAAGAGCTCTTTTCACTTCTGTGTTTAATAATTGACCGAGGGATTCATGAGAACCAAGCAGGGTGACAATGAATGCGTTGTTGGAGCTGTTCACCTCCCATCCAGGAGCTTCTCAACGTACGTGTTCCTAACTGTGCTACGCTAAACATGCTACTTAATCATGAGGGATAGATGAAGCCGCGTCGCTCGACAAACAGATTAATTAACAGCGGTGGAAAGCTGTGACATTCGGTGAAGTTCACATGAGAATGACCTCTTGCGACCTAAAGACCAATATTGATTGCATACTGGTTGTCGGAACTACAAACGGCGGCAAATGACAAATGTACAAGTGTCTGACTGAACAACAACTTTTGTGACTTAAAAAAAACATGAAACAGCATAGGGAATAGGGAAGTTCTCTCTCTTTTAAATAATATGCTCTGATTAAGTGTTCATTATGTGACTGGGATAAAATATTGATTCAGATTAGGACAGTTGCTACAGGACAAACGTTTAAAGAATGTAACATTTCAACCCCCGGTTTCAAAGACAAGGTTTAAGTCTATTCCCAGACTAAAATGCATGTTTGAGCTGTTTTAACTAAAGCAACTTGCACTGGCCTATCTTTAAATATATCAGTACCATTGTTTTGTCTCAAGATGCACATCTGTAATGTTTTTATCCTAAGGCACGTTTATAAACACTATGAATGAATCTTAGCCCTGTCTGTGAAACCAGGCCTCAAAGTTATAAAGTTCAAGGGGTAGTAGTTCACCCAAAAATGAAAATTATCCCATGATTAACTCACCCTCAAACCATCCTAGGTGTTTATGACTTTCTTCTTTCAGCCAAACACAATCAGAGTTATATAAAAAAAATATCCTGACTCTTCCAAGTTTTATAATGGGAGTGAATGGTAACTTGGATTTTGAAGGCCAAAAAAGTACATCCATCCATCATAAAAGTAATCCATATGGCTCCAGGGGGTTAATAAAGACCTTCTGAAGCGAAGCGATGCATTTGTAAAATCCATAATTACAACTTTATAAACTATAATCACTGGCTTCCGGTAACATTCGAACACAAGTCTAGTTCTGGAAGAGTGACCTCTTACCCGACACATGATGTATTGATGAACGCGGGAGTGCAGAGGATAGAGCAAAACACCTGTCATGAATTAGAAGAGTCTAAAACGCGAATTTTTAAAGCGAAATGACAGAGGAGCTTGAGTTTGTTGCCCTGCACTATTAGCTTGAACCACAAGAGGCATCTACTCTCACCTAAGCTTACGCTACTCCTACATCCTACATCATACGCCAGAACTAGACTCTCGCGTGAATACGAGAAGCTAGTGATTACAGTTTATAAAGTGATGTAATTATGGGCTTTTTTTTTTTTTTACAAAAACGCATCGCTTTGCTTCAGAAGGCCTTTATCAACCCCCTGGAGCCAAATTGATTTTTTTTGATGGAGGGATGCACTCCTATTATAAAGCTTGGAAGAGCCATTATATTTTTTTATATTTAACCCTGATTGTGTTCGGCTGAAAAAAGAAAGTCATATACACCTAGGATGACTCGAGTTAACCATGGGATAATTTTCAATTTTAGGTGAACTAACCCTTTAAGCCAAGGTTAAGTTCAAAACTTTGAAGTTGGGTAACTACTTTTCCCAAATTACTACTTCTAGCTGAACGTTAAAAAACATCTACACATTCTTACACATCTGTTGGTCTCTCCTCAGGTTGACGACCAAATGAAGCTTCTCCAGAACTGTTGGAGTGAACTTCTCATCCTGGACCACGTTTTCCGGCAGGTGATGCACGCCAAAGAGGGCTCCATCCTCCTGGTCACGGGGCAACAGGTGAGTGTCTGCTCCAGTCTCCATTCCTCCCCGTAGATCTCATCAGGCCTTTTTGCCAGTGTGGATCAACATCCTTTAAAGTGCTATCGACTGCTCCAGCCACTCCATTAAAAATAGATTACGCTTAGGTATAAACTAATGTGGCCAGAATAATCAATTGTACACTTCTTATCAAGTGCGTGGTGAACGAATAAATAAAATGGTTGGTTAAGCATGCACGAGTCATCGTGGAGAAGAAGGGATGAGAGACACAGAGAGGAGGGAAAGCAGCAGAAGATATGTATGATTTACCTCAGTCGTCTCCGAGGAACATCGCTGGACGGACGCCTCAGGCTCAGCTGAAGTTTTCTGTACATGAGGACCTTTAATTCTGTCTTCGGCTCCAGCACATGCACACACACTTCCAGAAGATGTTTAAACTGCTTATAAATAAATATGCTTCTGTCCGCCTGTCAGTAAGGCATGAGTTTAATTTTTAATTCTATGTTTTCCCTCCTCCCTCTCCTGCTCAACAAAGTGATCTCCAACAGTAGTGACAGCTCAAACGCAGGGACTCGTGAACTGCAGAACTTTTCCAAACAGTTTTTGGCTTATCGGAGAGCTGTCTTTTGAAACAGAAGTGAATTATAGGTGATAACTGATATGATAAAGATATGAAGAGATCATTTAAGGTTAAGGCCAAAGTTCAAGAACTAATACCTGTGACTTTTCTTAGCCGTGGTTAAAGGGATAGTTCACCCAAAAATGCAAATTAATTTACTGTCCCTAAAGTTGGATCAGACCTGTATGAGTTTCTTTGTTCTGCTGAACACAAAAGAAGATATTTTGAAGAATGTTTGTAACAAAGCAGATAGAGCAACCATTGACTACCATAGTATTTTTTCCCTGCTATGGTAGCCAATGGTTGCTCTATCTGCTTGGTTACAAACATTCTTCAAAATATCTTCTTTTCCATTCCAACTATAAGAAAGAAAAAACACAAATTAGACAACTGTTAAAAAATTGAAGTCGAGTCATTTCGTGAACAAATTGAGACTTGCAAAAGTCTCCTGTCTCTCAGGCGTTTCTTCTGAGAGAAAGACCCTGGTAATCTCAAGTAAAATCCCAAAACAGATATCAACAATGTCTCACATGTGCTCGGACTTACAGTAAGATGCCAAAGTTTGAAATTAGAAGATCTAAATATAAACTCAACAATATTGTTGTCAAAAATACCGACCGTGATACCAATTCGGTACTGAAATGTTAAAAATGTGACATTTTAGTGCTGTTGAGTTGGAATCGTAAACACCTCCGAATGGCCATTGTGCTCACGCGCTCATCGGATGTGTCTGTGATTGACTGTGAAGCACAAGTCTGTCATATAGGCTACATAAAATTATAATGAGAACATTATAATTGTGTGCTTGTGACATGGCTTTTAATGGTGAGAGATTGTAATCACATGCTCAAAAATTATATACTTAGATGTATCGGCCAATATAGCAGTTATCGGCTTTCAAATATAAAAAATGATCAGTATCGGCCAAAATGTTCATATCGGTGCATTCCTATATGCTATCTATATTAATTTTATAGCTCTATACTTTTTCTATGTCAGCAGCGGTCTCATTTATGTATTTTATCTCTCTCAGGGAACTTTAGGAGACATATCTAAGACAAAGTTGACATTTAAAAGATCACTAACCAGTTTTTGGTGCAGACTTTGATTCGTTTGGTTGGTGTGAAAGTGGTTTCCAGCCTCCTGAGCCATGAAAGAGCAACCTCTGAGCAATACAATCTGAGCAAGTATGTGAGGAGCCACATCTGGAGATCTTTGAGAGCTCACCGTGCTCGCTATCTTTGATTTGCCTGGATTGCGAGTGCTCTGCGTAGCGTCTCTCTGTGTTTGATTAGCGAGGTCTGACGGAGGGTTGGGGGCAGGGTGGAGGACCTTGTTTGCATATTTTGCCTAATGAACAGCTGGTGCTGAAAAAAGCCTTTGGGGAGAGAGAAGGCAAAGACTCAAACAGTTCATTACTTCCTATTATTCCAGATCAGACTACTGACAGCCCGGCCACACAACACACTCGCGCATGAACACAGGCTGGATTTATGAATAACAAACAAACGCTCTGCCAGTAGTTAAAGGAATATTGTAAATTAGTGGAATATAACTTCAGACGGTCTTTCAGTGTCATGGCTATTAGTAGAAATAAATTAATAGATTCATACATTTGCATTTTTTGGCTACTTGCTAAGCAGATGGACATAATATATATATATATATATATATATATATATATATATATATATATATATATATATATATATATATATATATATATATATATATATATATATATATTAATAAAAATGCTTTTTATAGAATCATTTTATATGGACTATAAATATAAAAAACGAAGTATATGCATACATAAAAAATGTAGTTATTCCGCAATACTGTCAGTGATTGTGAACTGAGCTGCCCAGTTTCTGCCGTCTTGTTTGAGGACGTGTGTCATTGTTACTCCCTTGTGTTGATATGGCAGCAAAGCACTGTGTGGGATCAGTCCTGAAATGCTGCGACACATGACACTACATAGGCGACTTTCCAATATGCCACAGAGATACATCCCCCCTCCACTCCTTGTGCTCTGTCTCTGACTCTCGCACTGAAGGTCCCAGGCCTTTAGAAGAACCTAAATCATCATAATCACATTCATACAGTTCTCAGTATTTTTAGCTTTCACTGATATTTACAAAGTCTGAATGAATTAGAGAATATTACTACAAACTGCTTGCCAAGTGTTGCTCAGTCGTGTCAATCCTCAACTTTTTAAATCGCACAAATTGTACTAATTTTTGGGGATTTCATAGTCTGTATTTAAAAAAATATTTATATTATTATTAAAATATGTATAACTTTCAAAAATGTATTTCTATTTGCATTAATGTTTCTGTTGAATATTTTCAGTTTACTTTTATTTTTAAGTGTAAATTCATGATTCAGTCCCACTACTTTATTTTCTGGTTACTAACGCTTGGGGCACTTGGTCAAATCCCAGTTAATTGACAACTTCAGTAGCTTCATATGGGCTTCGAAGAGACCCACGGAAAAACCGCCGGTGAGAAATGCGCAATTCTCCAGCCAGGACTTTAAAAAATTCCACTCATCATATTTACACAATAAATAAATTCCAAACCGCACACGTTTTTAATTGCAAATCCAGCTCAGAGGGAGCTCTCCTTACACTTAGGAGGCCCGTAGTCTACCTTCTTCCAGAAACCCTGGCGCAGTCAATTATGGTAATGAATTGTCAATAAATATAAAAATTTAATATGGCCTGCTTACAGTGAGTGGCAGCTAAGGACTTGCCTCCAAGACAAATTTGCTGCTGCTGCAGATATTAAGTGCACCTGAAAGGGGAGGAGAGGGCCATGGGGGTCCCGCGCAGGGTTCGCCCCGGTAGCCTGGGGGACCTCCAGGGGCCCCCCCGCTCACTCACGCTTCGCCAACCCCCACCGCCCTCGTCTGGTGCGGGGCGCTTAGGTCCGAGGGTCTGGGCACCAGGGATGGAGAAACGTGCAGCTCTTACCCGTTCGGTTTGATGCTGATTATCATTCAGACCTCGGCCCAGCGCACTGTCCCTGCTGTGCGGAGAGGAGCCTGGGAAGGAAAGAAATGGAGAGAGGCATATGAAACGTAGAGCTGCCAGAGCTGGTTACATGCTTACTTCAGCCGGGTTACATGCTTACTACTTCGTCTGGCTCCAGTTTGATTGAACTTTTAAACTAAAAGGACTTTGATTCAAGAAATAAAATATGCACTGTGAGTCTCCAAACTAATATGAGCTCATCTTCTCGGAAAAATAAACTTGGGAATCGATAGCATTTCCATTTATGATCCATTTAGATAAAGTTCTAAATAAGTAAGTGAAGCCCCTTTCACGGGAGGAAGCGTTGATCCCAGAAAATTGCTAGAGTGCCTTCTGTGTGAACATAAACACGTCCCGGGATTGAGACCTGGTAACATTGCTGGGATCAGTCCCGGAACGTGCCCCTGGTGAACCAAAGGCAGGACCAATGTCATAAGGGGTGTGTCGTAGTGATGACGCTGAAGCTGAGATCGTTCACCAGCGCAGTGAAACGGTAGGGGAAGCGCTAGTTTATGATCGAATCAGACAAAAAATTGTTTGTCCAAACAATAAAAGACGGGAAGAATGCAATTTCTTGCAATGTCACAGACCATGACGGCGTGTTGCCACAGTTGTGTTTTCCTACCTTGGCATTAAATGATAGAAAAGAGTTTAATGCTGGTTTGTGAGTGGTTCTAATACAATAGCTGAGGGAGTGAAGGCAAATTTGACATATTTCTCTCTTCCGACCACCGTAATCAATCTTTCAATTTTTTCCCCCTTATTTGAAAAGTCTTAGAAACAGCACTGGCATAAAACACACAAATCATATTTGTTTTAGTTTCCATTCACCACAATACAAATTTACCAAACTACGATGACTTTTGCTTCTCAGAACCATGGCAATGTGAAAAGGATTCATCTTCAAATTATTTTTGCAATTATATTCATTGTAGTCTGTACCTGAGATGTTTCAAACCTTCAGAGATCTGCCATGTTGCTTGTGGTAATACCTCTATTGTTTGTTGCCCCTTCTCTTCAGGTGGATTACGCCCTAATTGCCTCCCAAGCCGGTGCCACACTCAACAACCTCCTGAGTCACGCGCAGGAGCTGGTGAGCAAACTGCGATCCCTCCAGCTGGACCAGAGGGAGTTTGTCTGCCTCAAGTTCCTGGTGTTGTTCAGCTTGGGTGAGTACAGAGAAAGGGATGGAGGGGTGGAGAGAAGCAGGCTATGGCCTCTGAGCATTGTCCAAATCTCACTTGCTGGCTCCCAAGGTTCTTGAGGGACCTTGAGATAAGCCAAAAGATCGTATTCATTCCCCCCTGTATGATAAGAGCATCATTATGAATGCCACCTTCTCCAGCCGACTTTGCTTAACTAGTCAGGTCTATCTAAAAGTGTTATTCTCTGAAAATCATGTTGCTCAGAAATCGTATTCGCTCTTCAATGCATTACATCGCTCTTTATAAAATACTTCACTAGATATGCTTTCATCGAAGTTGCAGATTTCATTTATGCAGAAAAATCTGCATATTGCGAAAACAATCTACAAATAAAGCATTATTTCAATGTATTCAAAAGAGAAAAAAATTAATTACATGCAAAATTGACACAAAATAGAAATGGAAATCAAAGCCAAAAAAACTGACAGAGCACAAACCAAAAAAAAAACTTTCCAAATATCCAAAATCCAAATTTTGAGATGACTTTTTGATCTTTTTTCCATTGAATTTGTTCGTATAGTGTTTCCAGCATACTTTGTGCATGTCAAATAAATACATTTGAATCGTCGTGTTTCCGTCTAGCAGTTTTTATGCAATATCCTAACATTTGCATAAAATATGTGAATGAATGAAATATTGACTAATGACTGTTAATGACAAGACAATCAATGATGTTTGATGTCAGTGGCCTTATTTGGTCATATTTGAATCGTGACAGAATACACATTTTTGGGTTCATTAATTATTATTATTAAATAAAATAAATGTAAATAAAAATCTGATTTAAATAAAAACAGATATCATTAGCTTACTTCACAAATTCTAGTTATACTTACAATTTGGAAACTTAAAAAACCAAGGCCACAATTTCACTCTAATGGACTTAAGAGAATCAGGCGGTCATTTGCTCCAGAGATGTGCATGCTGAGTCCATCTTGCTTTTAAAACCGTCAGTAACCTCCAAAGCTTCGCTTCTGTTAGCTTGCTAGCTTTACATGGAAGTGATCGGAAGTTCCACGGCTTACGGGTCAAGGTAACTCTTGCAGCCAATTCACAAAAGACACCGGTCTACACTATGAAAGACCAACATGAAAAAACAGAACCGGGTGTCTGTTTGGCCCCGTAAGAACATGGAATATTAATGCCGACCATCCGCTTCAACATCATATCAGTCGCGATTGTACCGTCCTGTGGTTCCAGAAAAGAGAATACGATGTGCAAAGTGTGCGTGTACTTTGAACTCTAGCTGTTCCGTTTGCTGCGTCCCTGAACGACCTGAAACCATGAAGCCAGGCGTAAGCATCTACGCCAGCTCCCCCGCCGCACCTAGAGAAGGTTCCTCACATCTTCCCTAAACCAAAGAGCAGCGCAGAGAACACATGAAACTCCAGACCTCACAGCCTTGCTGTGTTTATGTTGATCAGGTTAGCGCAGCAGAGGTTTTTTGGTTGTGGTTTGAGGGGAATCTACAGTGTTGGTGTAAATAATTTGGCGGAAACATCATCCATAATAAAACTCTCACCTGAGGGGAGTGTATAGCCTCAGGCACTGCCCTGTGCTAGCAGCTAGCCCCACCCATGCTGTGTGCCAGGCCCTGAGAGATTAAGAGACTAAGAGAACTAAGCCTAGAGATCAAAGATGGCTACGATTAATAGCATCCTGTGGGTGAGGGGTGGCGGGGCTCTATGTACAGACAAGTGCATGGATGAGAAAAACACTTTGCCAGTTGCTATTGAGAAGCCAGTCAGAGGTTAATTAAATGAAGCATGAAAATCCCATGGTGCCTTATGAAAACTACTGGAATTATGGGAATTTATCTTCTCTCTGTCTCGGCCCACTGCTTATTTTTCAACCCTTTTTTAAGCGGAGAATGTTTCCTATGGAAAATGTGGATTTTTGCACCATATCTAGTAAACATACGCCATCAAGGTGTCTAAACACACTCCTCCAATGTTTCTACAACATTCTTTGTTAAACACACACTGTAAAAAATGATAAGATTAATAAGTTATGACAATTATGTTTTTAAATGCATGCAAAATATATTTGAATTGTATACGTGAATAATTTCACAGCAAACATCCTTAATGAAGCCTGTTTTTTTTGTGTTATTTTTTAATAAAGCTCAAAACAGAATCAGCTATTTAGCCCAAGGCCACACACACAAGGTCAACAATTGGAGGCCTCCATGACATCAAAACATCAAATCCACTGGATCAGCTCTCTTACACTCGTTAAATGTAGTGTCTCTTTACTACATTTACAAATGAAGCCTGTTAACGGAAATCAAAATCGCATTTACTCACGCCGTTCCACTCCCCACTGCTCTAAGTTAGTGTCTGTTCGCTCTCAGCACGGCCAAACCATCGCAATTTGTCACTGTCGAGGGAGCCCAGGGGGGCTCTTTGTAAAGCTAAGTGTCAATAAAGAGGAGGAGAGACATGAGTTGACCTGGGAGCAGTCACTTGTCTCCTCGATTTCACCAGCTCGTCGAGAGGACCGATTGCAGTCAGCCGATCACTTCTCAGGCTTTTCCGGCAGACGAAGCGTCTCTATCTTTCCCGCTGTCAGTCTCCATGTGTTGAATAGGTGCTTGGGCTCTAGCAGGAGCTGAAGGCTTTATCAATGGTTAAATAATTACGACCAAGACATTGATTTCCTCAATAGCAGGAAAGGCGCTGAAGGGTGAACAATGTTCTTGGGGGATTTAAGGGGGGGTGTGTGTAGATGATCGTAGAGGCCATTTCTGAGGTGAATGCCAACATTTTACTAACTTTATTTAAATGCCATATTAAAACGGTGGTATCCTCTGAAAAACGATGAGACATAACGTCAGCTCTAGCAGTCAACCAGCTTTGTTGGAACCATTTTAGTTCACCCAAAATGTTGTTCACAACCTCATGTTGTTCCAAACCTGTTGGAACAGTTTCTTTCTTCTGTTGAACACAAATGAAGATATTTTGAAGAATGTTGGCAACAAGACAGTTGACGGTAGCCATTGACTTCCAAACTTGCCATTTTTTTCCTACTGTGGAAGTCAATGGGTGCCGTTAACTGTTTGGATTGCCAGCTTTCTTTAAAATATCTTCAGTTGTGTTCAACAGAAGAAAGAAATTCATACAGGTTTGGAACAACTTGAGGGTAAGTGATGACAGAATTTTCAGTTTTGGGTGAACTATCCCGTTTTCTTGAACCCCACTGAGTTTCTTTATAAGGACAAAAACCTTTGAGACATTATTCAAAAAAAATTCTTTCGTGGTCACAGAAGAAAGTAAGTCACCTAGGTTTAAAATGACATGATGATGATTTTTGTTTGAACTTTCCCTTTAAGACATTGGGGATTGAACTGTGTTTATCATACACCCGGCACAATGCGATGCAAGGTGCTAGTTCTTGGCGCATTGTTCGACGCGTATTTTGAGGCAACTGAAAACGACTGCACCTTTGACCAACAAAAACCTGGTCTAAAGTCAATGTTGCAGTATTTTTATGTTATTTAAATGGCGCGTTAGTAATATGCGCTTATAGGCGGCTGCACAACACGTGTACACTCTGCTTATTACACACACAGGGATGCGCAGCAGCACACAAACATTTCAAATATTAAAAATAAAAAGATTACAATGTAAAAGATTATTATTGTGTACATGAAGATAAAAATGCCTACATGACATAATGGATAGTCATTGCATGTATCAGATTTACCTATCTGAAGTAATGACGAATGAAATTGCTAACTATTTGACCAATTATGGCAACACACACATGTATTTAAACTGACTCAGGTTGAGGGTGTCTATATTCCGCCATGTAAATAGCGAATCCAAAATGGTGCAAGCACACCTGAAAGATGAGACTCTGATTGGTTTATTGCATGTTACGGCCAAAACACACTGGCTTACTCATCTGACTAGGTACAACCCTTTTGGACCAATTTTTCTGTCGTTAAACTAGCAAAAGTGGATTAAGTGCGCTTTACACCATGCCGTGACAGAAAGCAGCTTGGTATGAAATGTACTTTCATCCAAATGTAGAGGACGAATCTATAACGGTTATCCACCCATGGCAACAACACTTGACTACGAGATGGGATGCATCTCAAGTCCCTGAGGCTTGGCTTTGGGGGTTTCGTCCAAACACCTCTGAACAACACACCATACAGTCACGGCACGCAGCTCTTTCCCCTTTACTCTCGCTTTAAAGCAGCAAAAAAGGCTGTTCCTACATAGGTAAGCTCTAATTAAGCCAGCCCGTCTTGTTTCCTTGATCTGAATCGATACGTCTACCCTTGTGCAAAGAGAGGGGAGATCAGTAATGCATGCGCAAAGACTCATAACAGGTGCAAATATTAATTTCCTGAAACAGACCAAATAATTTGGAAGTCGGTTGGGATTGATTAACATTCGAGGGCTGGGACGGTTCAATATTTACGCCTCGGAGACCCCTGGCTGGAGCCAAATAATGGTGCATAAAACTGCAGCTATGTCTTAATTAAATGCAAGATAATAGGGGCAGGTTTTTCTTGTGAGCCAAGCAGTTTGGCACTGACGGGTTGTAAGTCATGTGGAAGATGTGAGGCCGGGTCTAATCAATACACATATAAAGCAAGCGCATGTGTGCGTGGACACCCTTTGAAAACACATTGATGTGGCCATGCACGTGTAGAAAGTGTATGAAGAAATTTATTTTCCGTGATTTGTGGCAATGTGCGGCAGCCCTTCCTCGATCTGACCGCTCACTTATCGTGTTCGCTTGTTGTTGTCACCAAACGCGCTCATTTAGATTTCGCTCGAAAGGTGAAAAACCATCCAATCAATCCTGAGTGCTCTGATATTTTACAAATCTTGAGCAGAGGAGGAAGTGGCCCATGCAATGACCCTAATATTTACGGGTTATTTCTTTTGCCCACTGTCCTTTTATTCCACGCGACAGAAATCAAAAGCCTCACTTCGGCAAGAGGCAGTCTATGAAACGGCACCTTCATTAGGAGCCTTAAGAGGCTTTCAGACTTTATCAGGCTTTAAAAGCCGCTGATATCTGTCGACACGGTGCAACACACTGGGCTCTTGCTTTTAAAGGGGAGTGAAAGGATGGCACTTTACCTTTAGCCCCACTAGCTTTTGTCATGCATTCAGTCAGTTTATCAAATTCCGGTCATTCCGCTCTGATTTCAACACTTTGCTTGTGTCACGGCTGCAATTAGCTTTTATCTCTTAGCTTTTTGTTCTTTATCTGTTACTACACATTACTTTATGATTAGCTTTAAATTGCAAACATCTTTATGTGTGATTGCCGATCGTTAGCTATTAGCGTCGTTATCTGAATGTCTACAAACACTTCAGATAAGTAACGTCGGCAAGTGTTACGCAGGGATTGGAATCTGCATCTATGGATTCACTCTTGATAAACTGACAGAAAGAAGTTTCTCATTGTGGTTTTATCGTTACACTTGAAACTCAAATCTATAATCTATAATCTAATTTAAGCCTGAATCACAAATCACTGTCAGTGAGATATTACCAGGCCCAGACTTTTTCATTTCATAGTTTCTGTTGAATGGATTTAAGTATGGCAAGATGTGGTGAATGATACTGAGCATTTTAAAGTCATGTTTAAAAAAAAAAAAAAGGAACATTTTATTTGAGTTTACGAGAATAAAGTCATTCATTAATACAATTTGAAATGTAATATTTTGATTATAAATTTGAAATCATTAAGTACACTGTAAAAAATATTGTTGGTTTAACTTAAAAAAGCAAGTAACCTGGTTTCCTTAAAATGTTGAGTTCATTTAAATTAAAGATTTGAGTTAATACAATGAAGGAAATTGGTTTAATAAATAGAAACTCAAAATATTATAGTATCTGAACCACATAAATATAATTTTTTTGTGATAAATCATGAAAATAGCAAATGTTTGCATGTTTCACTGCATTTTAACAAATAAAACACAATTACACATTATGTTTATACAAATCTTTTAATAATATTTGAATAAGGTGATGTCGATTCTGAAACATTTATCAAAATTTTTATGTCAATGAACTCAAAATTTGAAGGCAACCAGGTAACTTTTAAAATATTTTTTTTCAGTGTAGCTATTTTTTTTAGAATTAAGTTTAAATCCATAATATCTTAAATAATTATTACTTTAGCGTAGCACAAAAATGTCAGTTATTTTAAAATCCTTTATTTATTAATATTTTGAATGATCCTTCATTTTATTTGTTTTATTTAAGTTTTTCTCAGTGCTTTTATCATTGAATTAGTTTTGTTTTATATATTTTAACTTGGCTTCATATTATAGTAATTTTAGTATAGTAGTTTTATTTCAGGCAACATTTCTAATTTGCGTTTAATTTAAGTATAATATTTATATTTTATTTTCTATTTCAATTTTCAATAGTTTTAGTCAACAATAACAACACTGGTTTAGATAACTGAAAGCATAATCATATTAGCCAAAATTTTAAATGGACTGAGTGATGTGTTTTTCGATTTCCGAAGTCATATATGCTCGTTTACCAGCAAAACTTCACAGAATCCCGAATACGATTGCATCTGGCACTAAATAACCCAGTCTCGAAGTGAACAGCGCATCCGCAAATTGTTTGTAAAAGTTTTCCCTACTTTCTGAAAGAGCAGGCCGGCTGGATTTTCCTTTGACAAAAGGCCTGGATGAAGTGATTGAGAATACACTGAGCTATAGGTACTTGTTTTCCTTCTCCATCTCACAACTCTTGCCTCTGTCCCGTCGGATTCCTCTCTTCCTCTGCCTCTGCCAGAGCCTTATTACAAGCTGTCAGTTTATTATAAAACATTAGGAAAGCAGAGGGACACTTGCTGTAACTGTCTTATCGATCTGGGGGATAGATTCTGTGATTTAACACCCAAGCCTCCCATATTTCCACATTTTCAGCCTCCTATTAAACCCTGTGCTTTCCTTTAGCTATTGATGTATCAACATTAACTGTTACAAGCAACTACAGAAAATCAATGACCAACTTTTATTACCGGCTGCATAACACGCTAGCTGGCTCACGCTCCAGTACTTAGCAGGCAGGCCGGGCCCGAAACATGCCCCACTCATGTCAGGTGTTTCCTAAGTGATATCTGCACTGGAAATATCAATCATATGAACTCCGGCTGTTCCTGCAGATAGTTGCCCCAGAACAGAGCGCTTGGGTGCTATTTTTATGATGACTGGCCTCCGATGCTACAAGATTCACCGCTAACAACAACTATCAATATCAGTAATGTGCCGGAATTTTGCATTCCATTTCTTAGCTCGCACTTTTAGCGTTCAATCGCAGCTTTAACTAGCGATACACATATTCATTTCCAAGTATAATGAGCTAGCGTGCTATAAAATAATAATAGCTCGCCGTTTCTGTCTATCACATGAATCGAAAGGGATGCATTTGAAAATGAACGCCGTGGCAAAAAAACAGATCACCCTTAAAGATTTATGAGACCTGCGGTCCTGCCGGGACAAACATATACAGGCTTTGTTTTTCCGATCAATGGGCTGAAGTTCATTATTCACCCTCACCGGTGCCGTGCTTTGCGTTTTTGTGCATTGTAAAGGGCTGCCCTGTTGTTGTTGCCTGTGCATATCTGAGTTTTTTTCTTCTTTCTTACGTGACTTGAGCTCTCACTAGCTTACTAGCTCATCTACGACTGCTAATATTGCACCACAGGTGCATTGCTATCTTATTCCATGCCAATTAAAGCCTGCGATTTCTCAGGGTACGTGACAAGATCCTCTCAGGTCTGCCCGCGAGCCCGGGACGTTCTCTGCTGAGCCAAGCTGGCAGAGGAGGCGCGAGCCGGCGCTGCCGTGGTAGGATGTGTCTATTGATCAGAGAGCCGCCAGGTCTTATTTAAACATTGCACACAAACACAGATAAGGGCGTTACACAAGCCCTAACATACACTCCCCCTCTCCCCGGCCTGTCATTTCTCAATCGATTTCCTAGAAAGAGTTCTGTACTATAAAAGTGACCCGGTCACAGCAGAAGGAAAACACGGGCTCTCTCAGCCCCCATGAGCACTCAGATCAAACATACACTACACAGCTGAGCAGACATTCCCCTTGAAAATAGTACTGTCTGAACAGTTTTTCAGCAGTCTATGTGATTTTTTATATATATATATACAGGGCTTGACATTAACTTTAGCATTTTCACTAGCCACAATTTTGACATTGATACCATGGGGAAAATACCATGGGGAAAAACTGGCATATATATATTTTTAATATTACCTCATAATTTTGGCAGCAGGTATATTAGGCTGCTGTCACTTTAAGACCTGACGGATAGATCCATTGTACTGTTAAACATGCGTTTTTTTCTCAACTATTTATGCTCACTAAAACATAACTGACTGTGAATACTCGTGGCGACAGCTTTTTGTCGTTATATTGTGTGTATTTGACTGTTTAAGCACAATAATCAGCGAAAAAGAACTCAATTTAGTACTGAGGGGTGGCTTTATGTGTGCACACTTTGGGTGTGAGCACAAAATCTAGGGGAATGATTAAAATGATGCACAATCCCATGGCGAAAATCAAGCCCTGTAACACCAACAATGTCTGGAGCGAGTGAGTAAAGGGAGGCAGGTTTGTGTGTCAACTCGCTGTCTGAGAGATGAGAGAGCAAGATAGCACAGCTGGTATTAGATTTTAGTATCAATATGTATATGTATCGATATATAGTGTCAATTGAGTGGAATTACTAAAAGGCAAAAGACCATTGCCTGGGACAATGGTTAATTGTCAGTGGTCAATTAATTTAAAAATATCTTTTTTGTGGTGGAAAGCCACAATTGACCAATCAGAGAGGCGTAATTAGAATTGTAACGTATTATAATGCATAAAAACCAAGTAATTAAACCAAGTGAAGTCTTACAGATATTGTTAAATTAAGACTAAAAGTGATCTACATATAAAATTTATATTGCTGACACAACAGGAAGAAAGTTTAGTGCCATTCAAAATGCCATTCTAGCCTTCCTTGCTGCAACAAGTCGCTTAACGGCAATTCTGCTTTCATATTTTTTCTGGGAAGAACGTCCTTTACTTCGTAGTTCTTCATTCATTTTCAATAACACGTACAATGCCAATAAAGGCGTGTTTTGATACTTTGCCTAGGGTGTACTTGTCATTCTGTATAATACCTAGGTAATGTATAGATTGCCTAGGAAAAGTATGCAACGTAAATCACAAAAAACAGACATTTCATATTTTGCCTACAAACTTTAGGCATTCTATACAAAACCTGTTTTTCACACATTGCCGGTAACATATGTTCTGATATCAAACTTCTGTCAGAAGCAGTATCACAAAGACATTCATGTGTCCAGTGATGATCCGCAAGGGACGAGAGAGCAGCTAAGTCCTAAAACCGTCCCCTGTAACTGGAGAGCGCTATTAAATGTGACGGCACAAATGAGCCGACAGGTGCTGCAACCACGTCTCTTGTTCTCCTTTTCATCCACCTCTCCTTCCTCCCCCCATCATTGTATTTAAAGCAACAAAGCCGTGGAATGCCTGCACCGTCTTCTGATTGGAAAAAAATGCCCCATCATCAGTCTTCCTGTAATGTAAACCTGAGCGGATGGCGTGAGACTGGACTGGTGTCGCACTTCAGGGACAAATATAGAAATGAGAATTCATCTAAACATTGTCTCACTTGGGGGAGAAGGTTTAACAAGAATGGCAGGGGAGGCGTGAGGTCACTAAGAGACACAGGCAAGGGCCGTGTGTTGTCTGTCAACAGTGGGAATGCTGCGAAGTGTGGCCGAGTGGGGTGTTGTCTATTTCTGGTGTTTTCCATGCTTGGAGACTGTCTTGTTTTCAAACTATTATGTTTCTGGAGGGTTGCCATTTTTATGGTAGCATGGACAATGTGACTGAGGACAGGAAATGATGGAGAGGAGGAGAAGCTTAACATGTTCGAGCATGTAAGGGGTGAAATAGTTACCTTAAAATGTAAGCACCTTTCATCTAGATGTGCTATTATTCACATTCAGCTTGCTCAGCTAGATTGTCTTCAAATTGTTCCTCTGCCATGACAGTAGCTGACCTGAAAGAGAAAAGAAACAGCAGAACTTTATGCTAATACTCGCTATGGCAACCCTTAAGGCTTCGCTGAGAATGCAACACATACTTTGCAGAATTTGCAGAAATGCAACAACAGGATGGTTAGCTAATGCTACATTTCAGTAATGCTCAAATTTCAGTTTCTTTTGTTATATATATGTATATACACTATATTGGCAAAAGTTTTGAGACGCCCGCCTTTAAATGCACATCAACTTTAATGACATCTCATTCTTAATCCGTAGGTTTTAATATGCAGTTGGCCCACCCTTCTGGGAAGGCTTTCAACAAGGTTTAGGATTGTGTTTATGGGATTTTTTTAACATTATTTTATAAGTGCATTTGTGAGCTCAGGCACGGATGTTGGATGAGAAGGCCTGACTCGCAGTCTCCGTTTTAATTCATCCCAAAGGTGTTCTGTCGGATTTAGGTCAGGACTCTGTGCAGGCCAGTCAAGTTCCTCCACACCAAACTCACTCATCCATGTCTTTATGGATTTTGAGTTGTGCAATGGTGCACAGTCATGTTGGAAAAGGAAGGAGCCATCCCAAAACTGATCCCACAAAGTTGGGAGCATGAAATTGTCCAAAATGTCTTGGTATGTTGAAGCATTAAGAGTTCCTTTCACTGGAACTAAGGGGCCAAGCCCAACCCCTGAAAAACAACCCCACACCATAATCGCCCCTCCACCAAACTTTACACTTGGCACCTGGCAACCGCCAAACCCAGACTCGTCAATCAGATTGCCAGACGGAGAAGCGTAATTCATCACTCCAGAGAACATGTTTCCTCTGCTCAAGAGTCCAGTGGTGACGTGCTTTACACTACTGCATCCATGGTTTGCATTGCACTTGGTGATGTAAGGCTTGGATGAGCTGCTCGGCCATGGAAACCCATTCCATGAAGCTCTCTACACACTGTTCTTGAGCTAATCTGAAGGCCACACAAAGTTTGGAGGTCTGTAGCTATTGACTTTGTAGAAAGCTATGTGCACTGTTATGCCTCAGCATGTGCTGACCCCTCTGTGATTTTATGTAGCCTACTACTTCGTGGCTGATTTGCTGTTGTTTTCAAATGCTTTCATGTTGTTATAATACCACTAACACTTGAACATTGAATATCAAGAAGTGAAGAAATTTCTCAAATGGTGGCAACCTATCACAGTACCACGCTTGAATTCACTGAGCTCCTGAGAGCGACCCATTCTTTCACAAATGTTTGTAGAAGCGTCTGCATGCCTAGTGCTTGATGTTAAATACCTGTGGCCATAGAAGTGATTGGAACAGCTGAATTCAATGATTTGGAGGAGTGTCCCAATACTTTTGGCAATATAGTGAATAGTGTATATTTATATATATGGGTGCTTTATTTGAGGTATTTCATCTCTAAGCTCATCAGATTTTATGATGTTATTTCATTAGTTTTATTCAGCTTGCCAGTAGTTAAGTTAAAGCTCCACAAATTAGCTTAGCTTTGACAGGAAGCTTACAAACATGTCATGTAACGTTACCCTTGAGGCAAAGGAGACTGCAGACTGAATGAATTAATGTAGAATTTACACTCAAAATATAGAAGCAGATTTAGTATGTGTGTGTGTGTGTATGAGAGAGAGAGAGAGAGAGAGAGAGAGAGAGAGAGAGAAACTGAGGAAATAAAATACTAGCATCAGTTTGGGTCAAAACATGCAGTATTACCTGGAAAACACTGTAATGGTCAAACATTTATATATATTAAAAAATAAACTAAAATGTGTCCAAATAAAAGGAGGGGAAAAAATCATGCTATGGGTTAACTGTCCTTCACTCAGGAAATATACATCCCCAGGCACTGTGTTGAATTATTAATTCAAATTTGTAAAAAAAAAAAAAAAAAAAAGAAAAAAAAAAAAAAGGCGGAGGGCAGGGGTGGGTTAGAGGGGGTGGGGGTATAGATATTGTTGAAGGCTTGGCTTTAATGACCTCATTAGGGTTGTGGTTTCCACTACAGGTAGGATCTGGTCTGCAGGTAGAGTTTTGGGGGGATACTTGACCTCTGAATGATTTTCTGTCACTTTATTATAAACAAGAGCACCGCCTTGACACACCTCCCCATTTCTGCGCATGTAATCATGATCTGGCACGAAAACATGTTGAATGCAAATATAGAGATTCTCAGAGGCGATCGTGATAAGATAAAGATGGACACGAAGGAGTCGAGAGAGTCTCAGAAGCCTGTTTGGCTGTTCAGAAATGATCCATCTCTAAAAGTGATGGTTTTTCAGAATAATAGATAGGCATGGAGTAAACACAGCAAACTGTTGATGAAGACATTTCAGTTATATTACTTTCCAAACGCAGAGAGTTTTATCATGATCATTATCGATGGTTCATCCCACACCCTGAACCTGCGAGCTCCTGACAGTGATTGCGCCAAAAGATAAGCAGATGTAAATATATTTTTCCTCACCTTAAGAGCAGGCAGAGTGCCTTTCAGCTAGCATTTGTAACAAGAAACGTTTGCCCCAGCTTCTCGTGTTTATTTCATTACACCTAAGGCATTTTATACCCTCCCTCCCTGCATCGAGTGTGCAGCGTCAAAACCATCCTTGGGCGACCGGGACGTCTCTCCTACCTGCTCAGCGCCTCTATCAAGGGCTTACATTTGACTTAATATATCCCCAACTGTACCAGTCCTGTTTAATTCCCTTTCATAGCAGTCAGAGGTGACCAGGGACGAGCAGATTGCACCCATCACATCCCTCCTGGCTTTACATGGCGTAGTCAGGAAGAGCAAACCTCAGAGAAACAAGCTCACTGATATGCAACATTATGATGCGCTAAAAAGAATAAAGTTTAAATGGATCACTCTTGTGAATGATTTAGCATTTAAATACTTCCAAACCACCTAAACAAAAGTAAAACACATTGAGTAAATATTATCACCAGTGGCCAGGTGGACATTGGCCATGAGCGGAGCTTTGGGGGCTGGTTTAGATGAGAAAAGTGGTGTTTTTAGGTCAGCGGAGTTAAATGCACCACCCCATTTCCTGATTGGTGCGAATCTGGAAGAAGTTAATGATGAATAAAGATGAAATTTTGACATGCTTGACTGACTATATGATTACAGCATGCTGTAAAGCCAAAGGGAGGGGGCGTTCGGAGACATTTTGCCCTTTGAAACTACACACTTTGTTCTAAAAGAGTCATAAACTTTAGCAAATACACATTACTGTCCTGAATCACCCTGCTTTTGAACAATATTTGTTTCTGATTAGCTTCTAACAGGAAGTCATTCATTACACTGACATTGGCCTGCTAGAAATATCAATGGATTCATCATTTGCCTTTCAAATTTGGTATTATGATTTAATTGCTCATTGACTAAACAATTAGAGGTGAAATTCCTTATCCTTGTATATCTTCATTTGCAGTATGCATACTAACAAATTGTAATCAATATGCCATTACAGTAGTGTAGTGAGTTTGCATATTGTATGGCGAATACAGATTTGCTATATTTGTGCATCCATGCCAGTATACAAATGAACCTCACAAGGGCTTTGGGGGGTTGCCGGCATGAATTTCTCGTGGAATGATCCTTTTTCACTTAGAAAATCCTTTCTAATTAAGAAGCGTCCCAGCATATCACAGGGCGAGGAATGGTGCTGGGGGTGTCTGCGAGTGGATATGTGGGGTCGTCTAGCATGAGCGCTAGTCAAATGAACAATGTATTCCTCAGGACCTAAGGGTTTAGAGGCAGGCTACATCCAGGCCCTAGTGCACACTAAGGCTGTTTCATGAAAAAAAAGAGAGAAAAAGTTGATAATTAGTCCCACAGTGGCTAAATGTTGAGATAGAAAATAAGAGTGCTTACCATGCGATGCTTCAACCTGACTAGATAACTGCTGCTTGTACGGTTTTTCTGCTTTTTTCGCAGCAGGGCATGATTAAGCGTTTCTCGTCGCGGATAAATTAAACAAACATGTTAATTGTCTCCTTGCAACTGGCCTCTCTTGCTCAGGATGGAAGAGATCAAGCCATTGTCATCGATCAGTCGACTCTTTTAACCCCTCCCCATGCTTCATTTTAATGTTCAAATGTGGCCCCAATAATAAGCAATTAAAATTTGACTTTTTTTGTAATGTCTATAGTTAGTGTGAGAAAGAACGAGCCGCAACTCCCTCACATAAATTTGAAGCATAGAAACAATAGCAACTTTTGGAAGTTCAGTGAATCAGTTCATTCAGTGTAAATAAATAAATAAATAACAATTCTGAAAAAAAGATTCAGAGTTGCCAGACATCTTACATTTCCTTACACTAAAATTCCCCTTAAACTGCAATTATAGATATGACTGTCAAATAT